>OZ010612.1:45735267-45787767 GCA_963932145.1 Acanthosepion lycidas
TCCTCCATTGATTTCGACAAGTTAACTGTCACATTTAAGGATTGTTTGGTAGGGGGTATTACTAAGACTATTTTGTAAATGTTCCTTAAGATCTCATTTTTAAATATTTTTATATTTTATTTTTATCCTCTCCACCACCGGCCAAATTGTGCATATGGGAACTAGTTAGGACTACATAGAGACCTGGCGGTATTATGGTGACTGCAGTAAGAATGGCAATGTAAGGAATACTGTGTTATGCTTGAGTCGGTAATTGTGGCTAGCTAAGTTCAAGATAAGACAGACTGAAGACCAGCCTTTCCCTATCTCTGACTTTTGGCCTTATGCCACACTTTTGTATTTTCAAAATAAATATTACTTTCTTTTTTGGGAGATAGACTTTATCAATTTAAGCGCAGTATGGAGGAACCGTGGATTAATGGATAGCTGCTCAGATTGAGGAATTTGGGAGTCGAGTCCGAATTCCAGTCGTGTTTGAATTCCAGTCGAGTTCATTACATTCATTTACCCTTGAGAAATTCCATCGCTTCTCCCCCCCATCTGTGAGTAGATAGCAGGACAAACTGGGTTCTATAGACTTTGTTGGCGACTAGTCCAGGAGAAGGAAAACTCTGAATTCAAGCTGAATTCAAGGGTTGTACTTCGTCAGGCTATGTTGCCTAAGACACACCACCGCTACTGCAGTACATGTGGTGTCCTTACGACCTTAATGATTTACAGAACTCGTGGTCTTGATCGGCACTAGATTGGCAACAAGTTCTCATCATTTTACACTTGAAATGGCTCGATGTAACCCTTAGTTCAGCTTCTTTTCTGGCACTTCTCGCTTGTGGAAATCTCTTGCTTCCTAGTCAACTTTGATCTTCAAAAATTTAAATTCAATGTCATTATTGACTGACTTCTTGATTCCTCTTTTTTATTGTTCTCTCTCTTTAATAGTGTTTTTTCTCACATTCTCTAAAGCTCCGTAACCCCTTGCGTCTTAGCGGCTTTATTACCTTGCCTGGGGTGAAATGATTAAAAAAAAAGAAAGAAATTAGCTAGACAAACGTAAGAAACATTTTTGGATCAGTCCCTGGATTCGGCATAAATCAGTTATCGGTGTGTAGAGTCGGCGAAAAGAATTCAAATTTCCGCTTAGTCTGTTGCACTCAAAATGCTCTGTTCCTTCAGGATGCAAGCGATCATGGCTCTCCACAGATTCATATATTTACTTTGGAAAAATAGCGGAGTATTTTCCTGTTGCCTTATCGCGCTTCGGAATTTGGAGTTTTTCTTCTCTTTGATTAGCCAGAGAGTCCAGCCTAGCCCCCGATTTAATCAATAGCCGAGGTGGGGTAGGGAGAAACGGATTTATACCTTTCTCAAGGATATTCGCGCGAAAGTGAATGCAACACATACAAGCCTAGAATTTGAGCTCGGCTCGCTAATTCTACTTTCTACACCGATACCCGTTGTATTATCCGCACTTCTGCTGTATTCATTTTCGGCCATATAGCCTTGGGAAAGTTATCATTCCATCTCTTTTTCCTCGGGCTATGCGTTAAAAAGTTGCGTAGACAGGCCCATTTAGAAGTAGGTGGCAACCAGTCTACGAGAAATACTACTCTGTATTTAAAACTTTGGAGAAGGCAATGATAAACCTTTTTATTATGCATTGGAAGAAGTCATAGCAACTCACAGATAAGGAAGTAAAAAAAAAATATATATGTGAAGAGTCATGATTTTTTACGAATTGAAGGAACATAGCATTAATAAAATTAAAAAAATAATAAATCGACCAGAAAAAATCATAGAAAGCGTTGCGCCATTCTTCCTATTAATGAGAGACTGCTTGCCTTGAGATTCACCAGTTGAAATCTCGATTTTATCTAGACTCAAGCACCAATTCTTGTGTTCTTTCGGTATTGCGATGGAGTTGAATATCAGAAATAAAATTAATTGGTCACGTTTATCTATTGATCTTTCTATCCCGGCATATAATGCTAATGGTTACATTAGCCGTTTCCCTACAAGGAAACATTCGGCTTTCATTGACTGAGCAGTCAGTATTGCTTTCGGTTTAAATTTATCTTAAAACAATTTTTCAGAAAAAATTTGTTCAGTACCTCTTTGCAATATTGATGGCTGTTTCCTTCTTAACCTTTTATTTGAAGTAATGTGGAATGTCAACATCTTGATTATATCATTAATTTTTCTTCCAGTTTTATGTGCTATCCATTTTAATTATTACTGCTGTTGGCAGTTCTCAAGTGATGGGGTTTCTGTTATTTGGTACACTACTTTGTTTGCGAATCTGTAGCGCTCGTCCATAATGTTCAAAGAAGAATATCTTTTGCCAAGAGTTTACTCGCTTTTATAAGCATCCATCTTAGAAAGCAGAGGTTATATATAAGCTGATAGTTTAGATATATCTAAACGGAATTTGGTGCCATATGAAAGTTTCGATTTGACGAGGCTATTTAAGAACATCTCGAGTTTTCAGGTCGATGTTTGTTTTTGTAGCAATTTGTGGTATTGGGCGAAACTAGCTCTGGCACAGCATATTCTATATTCAATTTTCTTTTCTACTGTACTAAATTTATTCATACGCCGAGGTATAAGTGTTTGGTATTTACTAATTCCACATCCTAGGCGTTTTGGTAATGATTAAAAATGGTCTCCCTTGGTTTGGTTTGGTTTGGTTTATTTTGTTTTACGACATATCAACACCTCAATGGGTTATTTAATGCCGACAACATTTTTTATTGCTGGTAATATTTTTCCTTCAAAATTGTATTGCTGGTAATAACCTTTTCAAAAAAGTACTGCTGGTAATAGTTAACTATTTGCCCATAGCTGGGACCCTAACAGGTGCTACCACCCTGGGTCAGGGTGGACCTGGGGACACCAGCAATTAAGAGGTGGTTCCACGCTCTTGAAAACTTCCTGATCAGAGGCCTTGCTGCTGGATGTAGTTTATCGTTTTACCCAGGACGCGGATGTAGTTTAACGTCTTACCCAGGACGAGATCTCACTGGGTGCGCTAAACTTGTGGTCTTTTGCCAAAACTGACCAAAGTTTGAGAAATTAAAATCATAACTTCTTATCTCTCTGTTTATAACTTTTCTTTTGTCGGTCTATTTTTATCTATCTATCAAAATAAAAGAGCCCAACTTAATTTACTTTTCCCGTGAGAAAACCGTGTCAAAACTTTATTTATGACAACCGAACTGGGAAGAAGTAAATAAGTAAGTAAATAAATATATGATGACAAATGTTGGAATACGCGGAAAAAATCTTGTCATTGGAAACTGGGAATGTTTAACACTTCAGTGATTTTTTTTATATTTATTTATATTTATTCATTTGTTACTCATCCTCATCCGAATCGAAACATTCTTGGGATTTGCCCATTTCACAGTGGACTCATCCAGTTACTAGAAATATTGCCGCCTTCAAAGCTCTCGAGAAAGCATGAAAAAGAAAATAGATTCGTTTTTTTTTACGCTGTTTGGTAACCAATAAAATGGCAGGTTTATTATTACTATATACTAGTTGTCACATCAGCAGTACTTCGTGGTAGCTTTCACTGGACATCAAGTGGCAACAAGTCCCCCACATCTGTAGGCTACTGAAAATGACAAATTTTATATTTGTATTAATCCTATATATAAATAAGAAATTTCAATGGAACCTCATTAAACAACAAATAAACCAAACCAAACAGGAATTACAACGACACAACACTGAAATCAAACATAATAGACATTCATTGTTTGTCATATTTAACAATATATGTTTACACACACACACACACATATATAAATTCTTTATTCTACATTCCACACCATCAGTTGATAAGACATTAGAAGTGTTGAAACAAAATGGCTATTTTTGTAGTGATTTTGTAACATATTTATGCTATAATTTTCGATTAAATTATATTTGGTCTACTTCGTATTGAGCACTCTTTTAAGAAAAGTATTTTTGGTCATTGGAATTTATTCCGTACACCCCAATCCTATACTTGGGTATATATATATATATATATCTATGTTCACTTTTATATTTACACACGCTCTATCTCTGATATTGAGCACTTTATTCCATAAATATAGCACACCTTAAGACTATATTTCTTATATATATATATATATATATATATATATATATATATATATATATATATATATATATATATATACCGGGTGTAACAGTAACATTATCCAAATCGTGTAACAGCAAAATTGTATCTTAGAAATGATTAAAGATATCTTACTGGAATTCTCTGCGGCTTTCGTAACATCATTGGACTCTACTTTGAGCCATAAGAATGTATAATTACTCTCCAAGCTTAACAGAAGAATGGTGATGAAATCGATCATAAACAAAAATGACATGTTCATCATTAATTAATCAAAGCTAAGGATTGAAAGCTAATGAAGGATTGAAATAAAGTTCAATATATATATATATATATATATATATATTATTTCAGGATCATTTTGCAACTTATTCAAGCTGATCTTCGCCCTCTCTAACCTTCTAACTTTTGTCCTGTATAACAAGGTGCCTCACAAGTTTCACGTACGATTTTTTTTCACTGCTTTTTGCCAAACGTCGTATCGATTGAGTTGGATCTTTTCTAATTGATCTCTTTAGCTTTAAGTTGAAATGATGATTCCTCTTCCTGTTGTGACCTCCTGATCCAATTTTGCTCCCTACTGTTCCCTCTTTTAAAAACTTATTCAACGTTCTCTTAATGGTTCTTGAATGGACTTTGAAGATGGAAATCAGAGTATGAATATTGGTACAATTACTGAAGGCCCGAATCATCTTTTTCCTCTCACCATTGCTCAGTTTGGAAGACATCGTGGGTCTGACATAAAACGATTTTAGCCTGTTCACTTTCTAGCTGAATAACTCAAAGGGTATTTTAGTGATTTTTACGACAAATGATATCAAGTTGGCTAAATGTCTTCTGAAAGCCTGGAAAAAAAAACTCAGTTAGCTTAGTGTTTTTTTTTATGTATTAAACATTTTGTGGGATGACTAATTCTGCTGTTAAACAAATTGGACAATTTTGCTGTTACACCCGGTATATTTAATTGTTGATGCTCCCTGACGAGTGGAAACCTTAAGGTGAAATGAAATGTCTTTCTTGACGTTTTTATTTAATTGCAACCTAATAGATTAATTTAATATTTACAATAAGCAAAATACTTTGCTGTTTTTCAAAAAGCTAATTTAAAACTAATTTAAATTGACTGGGAGGATTTTTTTGTTTCTTCTGCTAAAATAGCTGATTAGCACCCTTTTTTAGTTGTCTTTCATCGCAATGTAATTCACTTTATTTAAACATCTTCAAAAATAAAATATAATTCTCTGAAACTTTATTCGAGGAATATCAGCTGATTTAAAGTATAATTAATCTTATCTGAAACAAATAATATTTACTTTAAATTTAAAATATCGCAACAATGCATTTTTCAGACATCAGCTGTTTATTAAAGGCGTTCGCATTTTCGTGACAGATTGATATTTATCTAGTATTGTTCTATGGCGGGTTTAGGCATTAAAAGTAATTGAATAATTGAATATATAATTTTTAAGCATTCAGTAATCATAGAAGTCAAAGAAAATATTCTTCAAAATCTAATATTTTATTGAATTTTAAATATTTTGTGCTGTAAATTAATCTCACTTATTTTCTAGTAATGTCGTGTATGGTTAACCGTATAATAGAAAATAGGCACGTTTATACATATAAAAAAATATTCAGAATTCTTTTAAAAATATTGGAGTGTGATGATTTGTACTAAGCTTTTTAATTTATGATTAGTCAATATATTTTTTAATTACTAATAGTATTACCTAACCAGTACAAATTAATACAGTAAAGGAGACAAGACGAAGAAGGAGAAATGAATGGATGACTAATGAGATTCTTGACATGATGGAAAGAAGACAGAAAACTCGTCCAAGATACTTAACGGAATACAGAAAATTACACAATGAAATAAGGAGCAAATACAGGAAGCTAAAGAAAAATGGCTGACCAAAAAATGTGCAGAAATAGAAAGATTGAATACCATCGACAGAACATGACACAAACAAATATGACAACTAACAGGACTGAAGACTGAAGCTCATCAACAGGCTGCCTAAAATCAAAGGAAGAAACGCTTATATTAGAGAAGAAGAAAAAATTCTTCAACGCTGAAACGAGTACATTGGAGAACTACTCCACGACGTAAGGGAACAACCAGCAATACACAGAACTACCGACGGAATTCTGAAAACCAAAGTAAAAGCCGCACTGGCAAAATTGAACAGAAACAATGCAGCTGGGCCAGACGGAATTGTAACGGAAATGCTGATAGACTTAGATGACTTTGGCATAGAGAAGCTCACTGAAATAAATGAAATCTAAAACAGCGGAGATATACAGGAAGACCTCAGCAAATCTATCTTCGTAGCTATGCCTAAGAAAAGAGGCGCAAACGAATGCGAAAACCGCCGAACAATAAGATTGATGAGCCACGGGACAAAACTCATCATCCGTATTCTAATGAACAGAGCAGGCAGCAGAATCGGCCAAGAACAGTGCGGGTTCGTTAAAGATGCTGTAACAAAGAACCCAATATTCATGCTTAGAATGTTATCAGAAAGAGCGACACAGATGCAGAAGGACGTGTACCTATGTTTTATGGACTACGCAAATGCCTTCGACAAAGTACGCCACAAGGATCTGCTGGAACTGTTCAGCAACCTCGATATATTCGGGAAAGGTATCAGAATAAGCAAGAACCTATACTGGCAGCAAACAGCATGCATGCGCATAGGGAACGAGTTCAGTGAATATACAAAAATAGAAAGGGGCATAAGGCAAGGATGCATCTTCTCACCCGACCTGTTCAACCTATACAGCGAGGCAATTCTGTGAGAATTGGAAACCCTACTGGGATTTAGCATTGGCGGCTACAGCCTTGACAACATAAGATACGTAGATGACACGGTACTGATAGCAGACACGGAAATGAAATTATAAAATCTCCTACAGAAGGTAGCGACGGAGAGTGAGAAGAAGGGACTAAGCATAAACTACAAGAGGACAGAGTGTATCGTCGTCAGTAAGAGGATGAACCCGAAATGCGATCTGAAGGTCTAGAATTCTAGAATCAAGTAGACGCGGAATTTTAAATACCCGGGAAGCGTCTTGAGAGAGGAAGGTAAGTGCAACACTGAGATCCGTAGGTGTACTGGGATGGCCACTGCGAGTACCGCGAGACAGGGGGATATCTTTGGTAACAAAGAAAATAATACTCAACTGTTACGTGACATCTGTCCTTTTTTACGGCAGCGAATGTTGGACGATTTCCTCAAAGATGAAGAAGAGACTCGAGGCGACAGAGATGTGGTTTTACAGAAAGATGCTTAGGTTATCAGGGACCGAGCGTGTGAGCAACGATGAGATCTTAGAGAAGTTGCAAACAAGGAGGAGGCGTATACTTAATATCAGGAAGAGGCTGAAGTTTGTGGGACATATAATGAGGAAGGAGGGCCTGGAGAATCTGATACTCACGGGTCGAACAGAGGGAAAGAGAGACAAGGGAAAACAACGCGTGACATGCCTGGAGGGCTTAAGCAAGTATGTGACAGAACGTGGTCTGAGGGAGGAAGCAGAGAGAATGAACTTGTTGAGAGCTGCAAGGGATAGAGGGAGGTGGAGAGCCATGATCGCCTACTTCCTGAAAGAACATGACACATAAAAAGAAGAAAGAAAAGAATTTAAAAGATTGAAAACTTTATAATTTATTCTAATTAAATTTAGAATGAAAAGAAAACCTTTGTAAAAGTTAATCGAAAAATCTTTTTTCTTAAGACTATAGTGTCCTTATTACATCTTATTCAAAGAATCAATTGAAAGCTTTTCTAATTAACAATGTCTTAGTTTGATTGCATTTTTTATTTTACGATTCAGAACAGATTTTCGGTAAATGAGTAAGGGCTTAAAAAAATGATTTACAATCTCCAAGGAGTCCTGCTTTTAACTAATATAAATATGAAGCTGCATAAAATTTAATTTCTGGAAATTTCATTAAGTAAAGGTGTGTGGCGAGATAATAGATGTAAAAAAATAATAGATGTAAAATAATAATATTTCTGCCAAGATTTTCTAAAAACAAAGTTCTGAAATAATTTACTTAATTTATGAATAAATCGTGAATGTTTCATGAAAATCCGATAATTATTTGATTTTTGCAAGAATTTCCAAAACAATGTGTTTTTAACGCCAAAAACAAAAGACGCTAAAAATCCCTTTAAAAATCTTTAGCCCACGTGTTGACACAAGAAAAACAAGATATTTAACAAAATTTTGAATGTGCTAGAAAAGTTGAAAAAAAAAAAAAAATAATGAAATAATCAAAAGATACTTTGGCCTTTCCTCTTAATAATAACATAAACATAAAATTTTGTTTTTTGCCAAGTTTGAAGTCTTTTTCATCATGGTATGCTCTTTTTTCAGCTAATTATTGGATGTACCTAATATCTATCTATCTGCTGCTAATGCAATGCTCTTCAACTAGAATCGAGCTCTCCTAACCACTGACGTCTTTCATATATTAAAAACCTTAAAATTTCCCTTACTCTCTGCCGTGCGACGATAGCTTGTGCGTAGAATCTCTGACTGATGCCAAATCGGTCGGGTTTCAATCCCGGCTCTTGAAGCAATCGGATGACTAACGAGCTGTGATACAGCGAAACCGCCTGTTTGTGGAAGACTATATATATATATATATATATATATATATATGCTTTCGTTTACGGAACAAGGTTTCATCACCCACAAAGCCATATAAACGCCTATCAACTTTGTCAAGGTTTTAAATATTGTTGACCATGTTTGCCGTAGTCTCTGAATATGGAATCCAGTGAAGTCCGTAATCTCTTCAATATCAGAGGTTGGCAGTGTAGATTCGGAGAAAGTAGCGGCTGCTAATTCTTTACGTCTTCGATATCAGGTTGGCAGTGGAGATATTTTGGGAGAAAAAACATAATGGCTGCCTTTATACACGTCGCATTGAATATTTTGAGCTTTCTGATTGGTTAACCCTTCTCTTGGTGGACTATAAAATGATTCAGCTCATTTTGGTTGGCTCACTAGTACATAGTTATATCTAAAAAAAGATGTAACACCCGCTCATTTTTGGATATATTATGGAATATGCTTCCAAAATATTAGTAATGTCAATATTCTAATGGAGCAAATACTTTAGTATTCAGAATTTTTTTAATTTTATTTTAGTATTCATAAAATAATTTTTTTCTTTTCATAAAATATTTTTTTTTAATAAAGAAAATTAATATACACAAAAATTAGTCATATCATTTTGTCCACAGTTAAGTACTTCAGGTTAATAAACATTAATAACAATATTATAAATTTGGATTGTGATCACAACAAAATAAGTGGAAAAAATTGTTATTTTACCCATAGCTGGGACCCATTACAACAGTCACTATCACTCCGGGTCAGAGGGATCCTAAGAGTCATTCAAAGGAGGATTGGGCTAAAAGTAGGACTATTTACGTTTATACCCCGAAACTAAGGATTTACATTCATACCAAAAACTGACGTTTCTTAAGACAATAACTAATGGATGCAGCTTTACATCCTACCCAGGACTAATAAGGACCTTGGAGGTCAGTACCAAATATGACAGGAATGAAAGCCCCTAATTTCAATTTTGTAATTGGCTTTGTAAATAAATCTTAGATTTCCAGCTAATCATTGGATTATCTTTTGCCAATCTAAAGCAATAGCCTGTTATACTTTTACGATCTGGTGAATTTGCCCAATCAGCATCACAAAATCCTTCCAATTGTAATGGTTTATCTGATCGTCGAAATACTAGGCACCGACTCTTAGTTCCCTTCAGATAACGTAACACTTGCTTAGCTCTTGTTAAATGCCTTTATACACGTCACATTGAATATTTTGAGCTTTCTGATTGATTAACCATTCTCTTGGTGGACTATAAAATGAGTCAGCTCATTTTGGTTGGCTCACTAGTACATAGTTATATCCAAAAAACTGTAACAAATATATATATATGTATAAACACATGTACACATCAAGTGCTCTATACCAGCTGCAATCTTCATCTGAGCGTTTTGCTTCAGCAAAGTTTCGGTCCATTAAGTTCAGTACCCCTCCATAAGGTGGGCTCGCAACGGCTGAATAATGTTACATTGGAACCGGTCTATGTTGTTAGCTGGATTCGATTCGATACTAATTTCTGGACAATCCATGCACTGCCTTCCACCGCTTTTTCGCCACAAATCTTTATCACCTTATTCGACTTTTGAATACCAGCACGCTTGAGGAATCTCTTTAAGAAAGCAGCAGGAAATCCTCTACAGCCAACCTCAAACGGCACCACGGTGCAGCTGTATCCTCTTTCACAGACTTCAGCCACCAGTTCCTTATACCGAAGCAGCTTTCTTTCATGAGCCTTTTCAAATCCTTCTTCCCATGCCACTATCAGTTCGCCAAGCAACAGATGTTACTTCTCGCTATCAATTAACACTAGATCTGGCCTCAGACCAGATACAGCAACCTTCACTGGCAGTGTAGCATCAAACAACACTCTCCACTTCCTTGAGACCTCCGACCTGGTCTACTGCCTCGGGTCAGTCACACCTTGCTCCAGGAAAGCAATCCTTCGCAGGTCCGACGAGGGTATACTAGCATTTCTCGCAGCTGTTGCCACGACCTCCAGAACCAAGTTATGTCTGAAGGTGTAACAGCCGTTCTGTAACGCCTTCGTGCAGGATGACAGTATGTGACGCAGGTTTCCATAAGCACCACACAACAGACAGGAGGGTGACTCCTGCACTCCCAATCTCTGCAAATTTGCCGGTTATTCTGCGACATCATATACTGCTTGTATGAGGAACCTGCGCTGAGACACTACCAATCAGACTAACTGATCTGAACACCCTCAATGCCCTCTCAGTTGAGCCATCGACCCTGATGAGCCTGTTGTACAGTTCGCACCAAACGTATTTCCTACTAGAGCTTCCGAACCGCCTGTTCCTGTAACTTGCGTTTCTCCTGTCTACTGGCCTCTGACCAGAATTTCTCCCTCTCAAATAGACCAAGTCCAGCACAACCCTTCTTTGTAACACTTTGAACTTCTACCTGCTTTACCATCACTCCCACTGTTGACATCACGTCTGACACTTTCCACTTTCTTTCTGTCTTCACGTCCGGCACATTCTTCCGGATTACAGCATCTCTAGATTCACACCGCATGGACTGCAAATCTCACCTTTGCCACCTTGTACTCCTCCACCAAAGAAGAAACAGGAAACTGACCCCCCGCCTCCACGAGCTGCCATACAATCGACCGGCGACAGAATCCTTGCAACACCAAGCCACTTCCATATGCATTTACTAATTTTCCTCTCAATTATCTCAACTCGAGACAATGCAACGTCATATATAGTCAGCGGCCACATTAGTCTCGGCATCAACCCAAAAAGCATGTACCAAACTTTAAATTTCCCCGGAAGCCCAGATTGGTATATTCTTCGCAGACTCATCGCTTGTCGCTGGATTTCAATCCCACGGTGACGATCTGTCACAGGGAAGTTATACCACCTCCCAAGATTCTTCACTCTTTGCTCCCGCACAGCCGGTATCTTTTCACTTGCGATGGAAAAGACTTCATGAATGACAGAACCTCCCTTCATGGACAGTGACCTGCTCTTCTTTGGTTTGAAAGCCATCTAATTCCACTCTATCAGTTCTGCAAGTCTATCTAGAACCTTGCTACTTTCTTATCATCTTGAATTATTGTTAAATCATCCATAAAACCCGGATTTTGACCTCATTCTGCAGGAAGCGATACTTTGGCGTCAGACCTCACAGGATCACCTCCATCGCCATCACAAACAGTACTGGAGAGATGGCACATTCCATAGCAATTCCTCTTTGCAGCTCCACATACCTTGTAAAACGCAGCATGAACTGATTGAAATACATAGCCAGACAATCCCTGAGTACCTGCGGAACGCGTGTATATATATATATATATATATATATATATATATATATATATATATATATATATATATATATATATGTAAGCAAATATATGGATATAGATCCGACGGTATGAAGAAAAATATACGGATAAACAAACAAAAATCCTTATATGCAATAATGCTGTTTTAATGTTAATATGTCGACGTCGGACGTTTTGGTCAATAAACCATCTTCAGGACATATTCAATATAAAATATAAAATATAAATAACATTATCAAACTTAACATGACAAAGACGATGGACACAAGAACAAGACTGGTATTTATTGGTACAAAAAGTACAAATTGTGGCACGAGGGCAATAAAGGGGAGGGGTAGAGGCTGGTCAACACTAACTATCTTATACCTAGCTAATCAGATTCGCGACCCATTCGTACATTACATTTTACACATTCACCAAAAGAACTCGTCCATCACCAAACAATCACCAAACCACCACGTGCTCTCGAAGGAGATCTACCAAAATCGCGCCCCATACCATGAAAATTCTAATGATGATATATATATATACAATTCTAATAATGATAAAATGAGAGTGGAGGGAAATGAACCCAATAATAAACTTAAAATAAACACAAATACAAACTAAACATAATTGATGTTAGTAGGGACCGTCCAACCCATAAAACAGAGAGGCCGCTGTATTCTGCCCAGGGGACAAAATCAAGAGACGCTCTCGCTAATGGAGTGGGAAAAAGTATAAAATATTAGGCTGGAATGGGAAAATATAAAACTGACCCAGTCGAGATGAAAATGGGGCGGGGGTCAAAACAAACTGGGGAGGATGGGAATCTCGACTTGGATCATACCAAAGAACGGCCGGGATGCAGGCCAGGAACAACACTTACTCACATTAACTAGGTACACTGAAGCTTGTCTAACCTAACCAAGGGGAGGGTTCCACAGGAAGCCACCCCGATGTGCAATAGATTGACCTAGAAGAGAAAATCAAGGCTAGCCCCGTTCACACGAAGCAAGCTCGCTTCTTTTACCCACCTTTCGCTAAAGACTGTCGAATGCAATCGTTTTCTATCCGATCTAATCTTCATCTTGAGCTGATGCTCAAAGAATCGAATTAGATCCGAATGAGAAAGACGATTGCCTCGCAAGACTTCCTCCTTTCGCGTCGTCCAAATCACCATTCGAGCCGTGGCCATCAGCGTCAGAAACACCATCCGTTTCATCCCGGAATACGGGGGCGACACATTGTCACACGCGTATGCGCGATCAATGGACACAAGCTGTTCGGGAGCGAGACGAGCCGTCAGCTCGCCGACATGGTCCCATAAGGGGCGGACCTGGGGGCAATGGTAGAAGGCGTGCGCAGCCGTTTCTTCTAAGCCAAGGCCACACCGTTCACAGTCTGGCAAATGCGCCAAGCCCCATATGAAAGCCTTGTCGTTGAGAGGCAGCCGATTCCGAGCCAATCGCCAGCTAACGAAAACTCAGGGTTACTGAGGTAATCCGCCGCTGGCGCCCAAGACAAGTAGGAGCAATACTCCTCCTCCGACAAGCCGAGCGTATCTCGTAGGAGATCCTTCGCGGGCCTCTCCACTAATTCACGATAGAAGATCTTCCTAGGCCGAGAAAGGTCACTGGACCGGGGAACGGCCCTCAAGGCCGACCGACACTCGCGAAGGAAAACCGATTGATCCCGGGGTTTACGACCGCGCTCAACCCGCGAGATGGGGGGACTGATGGTAAGGCCAGGGAACGCGTCCCTAACAATCCCCTCCAGAATAGGATCTCCTCCAGTCAATGCACGGCGTAGGAAAGCCAACCTAGAGGCACGGATGTGACTCGGCAGGTGCGGCATTCCCACCCCCGCCATGACACGGACGTTTAGTGCAGACTCGTCTGTCGACCCGATTCCCGCGTCCCCTCCATAAAATGGAGGATAGCGATTGCTCGAGCGCCTTCTTGTGAGTCTTACAGAGAGGAAGTACGGACAATCGATAAAGAATCAGGGGGAAAATGTATGTAGCACACACCTCCGCCCTGCCCTTCACGGACAACCTCCGTCGATTCCAAGTCTGACCGGCGGAATCGACCTTTGCTCGTACTTCAGACCAATTCTTCTCCAGCTGGAGGTCAGGCCCAAACCACACTCCAAGAATGCGGACAGGACCGTCTGTCCAACCGAAGCGGCCCGGAAGAGCGACCCCCTTCCAGGCACCTAACCGCAAGCCGGACGACTTGTCGCGGTTTATTTTGGCCCCTGTCACCTTCTGGTACCGATCAAGCGCCTTCTGTACCACCTCAATGTCGTTTCGGGACGACACGAAAGCAGATACGTCATCGGCGTACGCGGAAACCCTGGCTCGAGACCCTCCAGGAACGGCAATTCCACGTAGGGCCGGACTGCCGGTCTCGTCCTTCAGCCGGCGAAGGAGAGGCTCCAACGCCAAAGCATAAAGGAGAGGCGACAGCGGACAACCCTGACGAACCGACCTAGACAGCACGAACGCGTCCGACAGCCTTCCGTTCACCTGTACCACCGCACTGGGGGAGCGATACAGGAGGCTAATCCAGCGGCAGAAGTTGGGTGCGAATCCAGCGGCCTGCAGGACAGCTGCAAGGTAGCGATGGTCGACCCTATCAAATGCCTTGGACTGATCCAAATTGATCAGCGCGGCTTCTTCGTCGTCTTTTACACCCTCTATGATCGTGCGGGTCAGATGCAGGTTGCTCTGAATTGTTCGGCCCCTCACAGAACAAGTCTGCTCAGGTCCCAACAGAGACTCGGCAACTGACTGCAAACGCTCCTGCAGGATCTTGACCATAATCTTTAACTCTGTTTTTAGCAGAGTTATGGGTCTGTAATCATCTAGGTTCCCCCCACCACCTTTGCCCTTTTTCAACAGAGTGATCACACCCCTGGTGATCCGGTTGGGGATGGACCCCGACCAAAACCAGTTGTTGAACACTGCAGACGAATTAAAATAACTGCGTAGATATGAACAAACCGAGATAGATAAACAGTATCAAATAGTTTTAGCTGTGAACAAATTAACATAGAGTGTAAACAGAACGAGATAGAATGTTGTACTTTCATATTTATCAAACCACAAATACAAGGACCAATCATGTTATACCTTATTTATTTTTTTCAATCGATATCACACCCTTCAAGGCAGTAAAGCCACTAAGACACAAGGAGTTTAAGGGTGTGGAAGAATTAGGAACAGAAACATTAATAATGAGAGAAAAATGTAATCAAGTGGACAATAGATAGCAATTGGCATTGTATTTTAATTTTTGCAGATTATAGTTGGCTGAAAAGCATAGAGCCTGGAGAGACTTCCACCAACCAGAAATGCGAGAAAAGAAACTGTTAGCATAGAACTTATCAATACATTTAGCCAGCTCAACTGTAAACTTATGAGATCTCGACGCTAGTCTAGTGTTGCACTTAAATTCATAAAGTCTAAGTATCATAACGAAGAGATTATCTGAACAATTACCGTGAAAGTATTTGTAGAAAAAACACAGAGAGGCAACATTATGAGGGTGGTAAAGTGACAGAAGCTGAGCTGCCATGTAAGGACCAATAATATTGCTGATTCACCTTTGCATCTCCTCAAGAAGCTCAAGGTAAATAGCAGGAGCACCGAATCATGTGGCAGCAATATTCTAAGCATAGACAAATGATAGTTTTTATACATACATTTCTCATGTCATCCAACATTTCTATTGCTGTTGTAAAACAGTATCTGTCATAAAATTCTTTCGTAGTCAAACAAAGGTTACCAAACGACAGAATAGATCGGCGGGGAAACGAAGAGTTATCTTCCTTGTTTTCGTTCTTTCCGCTTCTCCGATTTGCTCTTTGAACCTGAGCCATGTTAGCTGAAGCAAACAGAAAATTGCTGCTATTCAGATCTTAACGAAAAATCTTTGCTATTGTTTGTTTTTGTCTTTGTTTTCTCCATGGAATCGATTCCTTGTGACGATTTCTTTGATTCTTGGACAACTGTGTATCCGATTGGACCATTCAGGGCGTCCGGCTTTCGTTGGTCGCCTTTCGTTTTTAGTAACCGAATCAAACAAACACACACATTTGTGCAGATATAAGCATATATAAACACACATGCATATATATATATATATATATATATATATATATATATATGCACATACACACATATACATATATACACATATACGCATATGATATTTACACTCGGGGACATCTAAGGATATACCCGAACGCGCCCGCAGACACACACACTCACACACATACGCACACACACACACACACACACACACACATATAAGCAGATAAAACCTACTCAAATTTCTTTCTTACTCTAAATCTTTCTCTTTCTCTCTCTCCTTATACATATATATATATATATATATATATATATAGTCATCCACATACAGTCTGTTTCGCTGTATCACAGCTCATCAGTGTGGCTAGATGTCTGGTTGCCTCTAGCTAGGATCGAAACCTGGCTGAATTGGCGCCATTCGGAGATTCTACCCCCTAATGAAGGCGAATTTAAGCATATTTATTTTAAGATAAACACACAGAACGCGATTCGCTTTTTTGTAGTGAAGAAACTATATTTTAAATAAGTTAGTTTATAATATTTATGCTCTGTAAATTTACATTGAGCACTGTTTTGTAAAAATAAAAATGTCAATAAGAACACCGGGTTATATTTCTTACTGTTCTTTCTTTTAATTATAATATATATATATATATATATATATATATATATATATATATATATATATATATATATATATATATATATATATATATATATATACATATATGTGTGTGTGTGTGTGTGTGTGTGTTTGGTTAAATAATTTAGACATATTCTGTTGATTTATTTTAGTTTTAATAATAATAATAATAATAATAATAATAATAACAATAGTAATAATAAGAATAATGTTATATAGGAATAAAGTGTCGCTGATGACACTTCAGTTTGAACATAGATCGCCAGGGAGCAAACATGGACGATCCCATTATTGAATTAAGTCGACCACGTGACCATAGAGGAAATGCATATATAGGAAGTCACGTGACGATTTACGATCGTTATTTCTAGTCTATCGTCTATTACTATACGGACCGCTATTCTCTGCTTTTTTCCCCCCATACTATTTCACTATTCTGATCACTACACGGATTACTGTTCGAGCAAATATTATCGAGCAAGTACTATTAGTGTTAGTGATATTTGAAGCCATCTGACACCAGTATTGTTCAATGGCGTTCTTGCGATTACAAAGTCTCTACTACAACGAGCATTACAAAAGTGACAACCAATATTCATTGGCATCACAAAAGTGGCAACGAGTCTTCGTTGACATCACAAAAATATTATATATATATATATATATATATATATATATATATATATATATATACACACACACATATATATATATGTATATGTACAGGCCCAGATTTAGATCTGAAGTGGACCCTGGGATAATACAATTTGGGAGTCTTTTTATTATGAATTTAGGATCTCTTCATTACATATGTTCGATCCCATGCTTATAAAAAAGAAGATATATTTCTAGATGATGCTATTTTGGTGTGAAACATGAATATTTTCAATTAAAATTAAGAACTCATCCAATTTAATTCATTAGCAACTTCCAGCTATAACCCTACAGAAATGTATCTAGAATGGAGGGCCTGTATTACACTGAAATTCTAGGATTCAAATTCAGTAGCAAAACATCCTAAAAATCATAAAGTTGATACAAAATGAAAATTTTGGCTTGTTACAGTTTTGCTATTCTAACTTGTCACACCAGAGATAAAAAAAAAGAACAGTTTATTTCATTGAATTAATAACTAGGGATTTGTATTAGGGGTTGGGGAAGGGATAATAGAATAGGTTTCCTCCCCACCCTCCACCGCGCGTCTATAAAAGTTATTTTTTTAGATGATGCTTTCATGGTGTAAAACAAGAAATTTCAAATAAAATTTTTAATGATTTAAGAACTTATCCAATTTATTTCCTGAATAAATTTATGCTATTTTTTTTATCGAAACTTTACATCCTACTGAAAAGTCACTCGAATGAAGAGCCTGTATTACACTGAAATTCTTGGATTTTAGTTCACTAGCAGAGCGTCCTAAAAACATAAAGATGATGGGGAAAGACAATTCTAACTTGCTACAGCTTTGCCATTCCAGATTACCACAGCTGAAAAAGATTTAATCATATTTACTGTTAAAATTGTCAACTTCAAATAAGCAAGCATTTCTAAATCATGAAGGTTACATAACAAAATAAAAGGATCTTTGATTGTATCTCATTGAAATGACTTTTGTCAGAGTAAGACATCAAATACATAGATATAGTAGAAAAAGATTAATTTTAGACTAAATTAAATTAACTTTTTTCGTGATGTGTTTGCCCTTAGGGGACCTCTAGTTTTTAGGTCCAAAGACACTGAATGTATCGTAAGAACTTTTCCACTAACAGTGCACTTAAAATCGACAAAAACATAAATGGTTAAATGATGGCAGTTTCTCACTTTTCAAGATATAGGCGATCATGGCTCTCCACAATTTCCTGTCCTTTTTAGCCCTTTTTGTTACTTCTCCTAAATCCTTTTCCGCCATCGATTCACTCAAGCTGACTAACTAGTTTATGTGTTGTTTACCTTTGTCCCTTTTACCTTCAATCTGCCCTATGAGTATCAGATTTTCCAAGCCCTCTTTCCTCATTATGTGCCTATGAAATTTCAACAGTCTCGTCCTGATGTAATGTATTGTTTCCATTTTCTCTAAATCCTCGTCGTTTCTCACATATTCCGTCCGTGGTATCCTCAGAATCGTTCTCTTGAAACATTTCTGTTGCTTTAAGTCTCTTCTTTATCTTTGAGAAGATTGTCCAACAATCATTGTCATATAGGAGGGCAGATATTACGTAACACTTCAGTACTCTTTTCTTGTTGTGGATTCCGGGTTGAAATCCGGTACCAATAAATAACAAACGCCAGGAATTAATATATGAAAATAATGTATTAATGCAATATAATACAAACTGGTAAAGCAGGTTAGTAGTTCCAGGAATAAGAGTTAGTAGCAAAATATATATACAGTCTTTGGTATTGAAGTATCGCTGTATGACTTCTTACTGAGTCTACGTGCTCGCTCACTGTGACTCCTACAACGCCGTTACCTCACTCTTCCGGTTACCTACAACCTTTTACTCTGTCACTCTGGACTCGACTCGACGGTCTTGCTCCCCCGGGTCTTCACGTAGCCGTAGTATATGTATATACTGGGTGAGTCCATTTGTGTAAAAAGGGGTGGACCCCTCAACATTTCTCATGAAGTTTTTCTGTCTCTTGTAGTATAAACTACAGGTTAGCTTTGTGAGTGTTTAGCAAACACAAAGGCATTTGCAACAGAGATTTAGATCGCCATCTTAATTATTACGAGCGGTAAATCATACAATTGTATTTATTTTTTCAGGCGAATCAGAATTATTGTTTGAAATATACTTGATTTTTTAAATGTCCTTAAATTGTTTAAATTTTCATTTCCTCAAGCAAGCAGTAAAAGAATACTCATATTTTTTTACACTGTATTCTCCCATATTTGAAAATGAAATGGCAATGGTTTGTGTTGTGTTTGAGCTTCTTTCTGAATTAAATTTTAGAGAACTAGTTCTTATACCGCAAACAAGCTGGCAATTGGTAACTTGGAACATTTAAGATGTCAAGCTGTAATGTCCTCATGGTACATTTCAATAAGAACACTAGAGCTAATTTCTTGTACTTAACATATAATTTTATTCAACTCGCCAATTACTCTTGGGTGGGTGCTTATATATCTACATATGCGGGTTTTTCCACAGGTTCTCATCCTCAGGGCAGCTTGGTCAACCACGCGTTTATATATCGGGCAGAGTCACTAAAAATCGAGGCAAGCGCAGGTTTGCACCTGGTGGCTAGGAGGCCATCTTTCAGATCAACTCGTAGATTCACCTGTTATTTCGGAGTCCTAACACTGAGTGCAATGTTCATTTTAGCTGGCGTGAATCACATAATACAAAACTATCATTTGCTATCATTGTACTCTTCCACCCAAATAAGCAGTTTTATTTTGTTTTTAGTAGTAATGGCTCCTTTAAAATTGGAAATGTTTTAGGAGCATCTGCTATTTTCTTTAGCTGACCACAAAAACTAAACTGAGCATATTAAAACATATTTTTTTACTGATTTCATTTTATGGCTTGAATAAAATATTAAAACAGGGTTTAAAAGAATTAAAAACGTTTCTTTTGATAACAAATATTAAAATATAGAGTAAAAACTGGCCTGTTGAATCCAAGTAGATACTGCCCGATCCAGATATTGAACGGACTATGCCAACAAATCCATGGTCACTGGAACAATAACAGTCTATTTGAGTGAATAGATGGCAGCGCATGGTTTGGGAGAGATGGAAAAAAAGTCGAAATTTATTGAAAGCGGGAAAGGGCAGGAAATTATGGAGAACCACAATCGTCAACGTCCTGAAGGCACATAGAAAAAAAAAAAAGGAAATTAAACAGATTTTTTGATACATTTAAATAATTCCGTGAAATATTTTCGCTTCCGCTTTACTAATGTGTAACAATGTGAATAACAATTGTTACGGGGAACGCAACAGGAAATAAGATCGTAACTATCGTTGTCAGGCTTAAAATTATAGAATTCTATAAAAATGCTAACACTTTTTTAAAATTGTTTAGTTTGTCAACGTCTTAAAAGTTATTTTTTTAGAAACGAAGACTATATTCATTTTATATTTTCTTTAAATTGATATTTTTTGCTAAATTAACAGCTTACGACAAACACGATGGATTTAAAAAAAAAAGGTATTTATCAACAGAAACTTTGCTTATATATGTTCATTTTTAAAATTTGAATTAAAAATAAATAACTCAAAAGAAAGGATTATTAAAAATGCTTTCAAATATTCTTATGCAAATTACCGCTTATTTTGTAAACACCATTTTTTTTTAGTAATATACAGCTTGTTTTGTATGGGAAGAATATTCGCTATAAAGAGGTTTACCATTCTATCGTCTCTGCATTTGGTCCATTGCATTTGTTTTGACTTCTTTTTAGGTATTTGCCGCTGCAGTAGGTGTATTATGGCTTACTTGCAATTCTTCACCCACTTGAAATTCCCTTTTGAATCTATTGGCTTCCTTTATTACTGAATAGAATTCCTTATTTCTTTCATGGCCTATTCTTCTTCTTCTTCTTCTTCTTCTTATTATTATTATTATTATTTTCAGATAATCTTTTTGTTACTATTAATTCATTCTCTCTTTTTTTTTTAATTGCTTCCCTTGTTATCGTTATTGTAGTTGATTAATTTCCATTTCTTTTTATTGATCGAGATGTCTTTGCTGATATTCCGGTCACTTCACAATGAGGAAAAAACAATATTTTATGTTTTCATGTGACAACCGCGTCTCGCAGAATCGGTGTAAAAAACGAGACGCCGATGTTGAGGGAAGCTGGAACCGGAAGGCTTAGACGCATCGGAAACGGCCAAGAAGTAAATATTAAATCATATTTCCAGGCTCAAAGTTCCCTCAGGATCTGCACTCGATAGCCAGTGCTGCTTATTTTATGTCAGTGGGTCCGTAGGTTGAAAAAAATGACACCACCCCCACCAAAAAAAAACAAACAAACAAAAACTGATGAATTAGAAAAAAGCAAGGAAATAAGAAAAAAGAAAAGAAAAGAATGCAATGACAGATTAATTAAATAAAATGGAAAGAAAAAATTATTAGAGAAAGAAAAGGAAGAGTAAAAGAAAGAAGGAAAGAAAGAAAAGCGTAAGTATAGACGTTGAAAGAAAAACAACGGAAGAAATAATAATAATAAAAATAATAATAATAATAAGAAGAAGAAGAAGAAGAAATAAACTGTAAGAATAGAGAAGAAAAACGAAAGAAAGAAATCAGGCTGTAAAGAAAAATATATAGAAAAAAGGTTAAGGAGACAAAATGAAAACAGGAAGAAGAACAAAAAAGAAAGAAAGAAGAATTAAGAAAGAAAATGAAAAGGAAGAAAAGAAATTATGACAAAGAAAATGAAAAAATAAAGAAAGAAAGAAAATAAATTAAAGAAAGAAAGGAAGAAGAGTTATGACAAAAAAAGAAAATGAATGGAAGAAAGACAGAAAGAAAGAAAGAAAGAAAGACAGAAAGAAAGGAAGAAGAGTTATGGTAAAGAAAGAAAGAAAATGAATGGAAGAAAGAAAGAAAGAAAGGAAGAAGAGTTATAACAAAGAAAGAAAGAATATGAAAGAAAGAAAGTAGAGTTATGACAAAGATAGAAAGAAAATGAACGGAAGAAAGAAAGAAAGAAAGAAAGAAAGAAAGAAAGAAAAAAGGAAGAAAGAAAGAAAGAAGAGTTATGACAAAGAAAGAAAGAAAATGAAAGAAAGAAAGAAAGAAAGAATAGAAAAAGAGTTATGACAAAGAAAGAAAGAAAATGAAAGAAAGAAAGAAAGAACGAAAGAAAGGAAAAAGAGTTATGACAAAGAAAGAAAGAAAATGAAAGAAAGAAAGAAAGAACGAATAGAAAAAGAGTTATGACAAAGAAAGAAAGAAAATGAAAGAAAGAAAGAAAGAACGAAAGGAAGAAGAGTTATGACAAAGAAAGAAAGAAAATGAAAGAAAGAAAGAAAGAAAGAAAGGAAGAAGAGTTATGACAAAGAAAGAAAGAAAGGATAAAGAGAGATTTAAAAGCAAAGGAAATTGTATGAAAGAAAGAAAGTAAAGGGACAGTAATTTCACTATTGTTTCTTCCTCTTCTTTCTTTGAAATGAATTGTGGGAAAATAAACAAGAGAAAGAAAGAAAGAAAGAAAGAAAACAAGAAAATGAAAATCCGGAAAGAAAGCAAGAAAATGGAAAATATATTTGATAGAAATGAAAATTGTAAAATAAAAAACAAACAAACCTGAAAAGAAAGAAAAAAAATAACAAAAGAACAAAAAGTCAAAAATAAACTAAACAAACCCTTGACACAAATACATCAATTGAAAATCCCGCTTCAACAGCTGAGAAAAGAAAAATTCTGTTATCGTTAGGGGCCGAACAAGAATCGAAATTACCTTGTCACTGTGATAAATTCAAAGAATCCGGAAATGGTAGACGTATGACGTCATACTAGTAGTTCACCCCTGAATTTAACTGCTTTCTTCCATGGCATGATGGGAAAATTTATTCCTTGTCTTTTCATTCAGGTTTTGCTATTCATGTCTTTTGTGATTTTTCTTTTTAAATTTTACATTTCCAGTAATTGTCCTTCCACCCTTTATGTGGTAACAGGATTCAAGAAAAAGGTTTGTCGATTCATAACAACGTCACAAGGGAGATAAATAAAAGAAAAAAATTGCTTTCTTTGACCAATTGGATGATTAAGGTTCTTGACGCCGTCCGTTTCTCGTCAAGCGTTTATGATTCAGTTTGATTAAGAAACCACATACGAGGTACTTAAAAAAGAAAAAAAAAATTTTTTTCTTGTTTATGTACAAGAAAATATGTCTGAATTTATTGAGTGTAAATAATGGCCAATCGTTTGAAACTTAGCGCATTACAACCTTTCAAACATGTGGACATTAGTTCTTCTATATACCGAGTACCCTCATGAAATAGGCGAATATGGTTCTCCACAACTTTCTATCTCGCGGAACTCTTAGCAGTTTCTCTGCTATTGCTGAAGCCCCTGACTCTAGTTCTGCCATGCATTCACACAAACTAGTCAGGTAGGCGACCCGCTGTCTTCTCTTTATCTCTTATCCTCAATATGCCTCGTGAGGGTTACGTCTTCCAAACCTCCATTCCTTATTCCAAGGAATTCCAGCTATCTTTTCCTGATTTTGAGTAGAAATCTTTCTGTTGTCATTTTCTTTAAGACTTCCTTATTGCATACACACGCAGTCCATGGAATTGTCAGCATCCTTATTATCTCTAGTTTTCTCCTCCTCCATGGGGAGGTTGTCCGATATCCCTGCCATATAAGATGATGGGTATCCAACACTCTTATTACTCATTCTTAACGATTAAAGTGTCACCATTGTTAATATTATATCAATCTGTTTTAGAATTTAACTTAAAACATTATATAGAATTCATCTTGAACATGAAAGAGATGAGACGCATTTACTTTTTCTCCATGAATTCAAATTTGGTGATAATGCTTCTCAAACTGCTGACAACGTTAACAAAGCATGGATGAAGAACTATCATGTTATAGAACAGTATGGTGCTGGTTTCTGAAATTGGTGTTATGAATCTTAAAGATCAAGTTGGTACAGGACGTCCATCTGCAATTACCAATCAACATCTGAAAATACTAGTTGAACAAAACCCACGTCAAAGTGTCAGAGAAATGTCTCAGGTATTGGGCGCCAGCTTTTAAACAATATCAGACCATCTCTAGAAGATTGGCAAGATGAAGAAACTCGATACATGGGTACCATATGAACTCAATGGAAATCAAAGAAACGTTTTGAAATGTGTTGGATGTTGCATCTGTGAAATTCGAATAATCCATTTCTGGATCGAATAGTGAGTTGTTAGTCATGGCTTGATTATGACCAAGAATCCAAACACTTTGCAAAATTGAAGTTACGCCAATAGAACATTATGGTAAATGTCTGGTAATCGACCATAAACGTTATCCATAACAGCTGTCTGGAATCTAACCAGAGCATCACTGACGAAGTTTACTGCCGGCAAGTGTATGAAATGCATGTTCAGTTAAGCAATATGTGACCGGAACTGGTTAATCTATGAGGTCCAATTTTGCTTCATGGCAATGTTCAGCCACATGTTGCCAGGATGACTCTGCAGATGTGTGACTTGGGATTACGAGATTTTGTCACATTCACCATCCACCATATTCCCTTTATCTCTCGTCCACTAACTACCATTAGCATCTTGACAATTTTTTTTAAGTCAAAAGACGTAGAAACTGCATTCAAAGATTTTTAGGCATATAAACCTTAAGAGTTTTATCGTAAAAACATAAATTAACTTTGTAACTCGATGGCAAAAATGTACAGATGTTCGATGTGCCTATTTTGAATGATTTAAACACTGTTTAAATACATTAAGTTGATTCTAAAATCGGACATTATTTTCCGAATAACTTAATAATTCTAAAACCTTCTCCATATCGAAAAACCGTTTGTTTTCCACCATGGTGTTCTATATTACAGAATAACTCATGGTGTAACTGAGGACCAGAATTAAAGGTCTATTTAAGAATGTTTGAATTTCAGAAATTTTTAAGTTAAAACAAAATTCGTAATAAATTACTTTTTCGATAATTTTGTAGCATAAAGATATTTTATTTACTTCTTATTTACTTCTAATTTATCTTTTTTATGGTATGCTAAACTAAAGAATATAATTTTTAGAAAGAAAAACACAAATTACTCATAAAGAATAAAATTTTATGATCAATATATTTGTTGTTACGAATTAATAATATCAAAGAGAAAAAAATTAAAATTAACTTTATGTGTAATAAAGTCATTTTTAAATAAGCTTTTCAATGTAAAATCAGAAGCGTTAAACAATGTCTTAGGAAGAAATAAAAATAAAATTTCCACAAAGAAGGATATTTAATTTCTAATTTACAAGACCAAGATTCCTAAATTCCTTTTTTTTTTTTTTATTAATTTTGCATAAAAATTTTGTTTTCCCAATTACGTAATTTTGATGAACATTTTAAGCAGTAAAAGAATTATAAGTTTGACGATAATAAAAAAACTTGAGTCGGAGAAGATTTTGTCAAGTGAAGTTGATTTTCTTTGTAGAAGTTATTGCGACTCAGTATATTTCCTTGGAAAATGGAGGAAAAACAGAAATTATTTTTGTTACGCAAAAAGAGAAAATTGAATAAAAGAATTTTCACATTTTTTTTCGAATGGAGGTTTTGGGGGTCATTTAATTTAAGAGCCACATACGATAAAGCTTAGATGATTGAGAGCCGCAAGACATGAACAAAATTTATAAATACGTTTTCATACACATTAAAATTAAAATTAAGTTTTATCCAATGGGGTCTCACTTCATATCCAGTACATAATTAAAAAAGCTTGAATTTTTTTCTTATTTACTTTTATATTGACTGTGATGAAAAAAGAGTTCAGCCAACATATTTCTACGAGCCGCATATTAAAGGTCAAAGAGCCGCATGTGGCTCACGGTCGCGGTTTGGCCATGTCTGTTACAGTATATGCTTGTTTAGCCAGAAGTTTGTTTTTTTTTAAGCAGAAGGAATTCTAACTTATTCTAGTCAAAAAGGTCTCTTCTAATCGTATTTTGACAGTTGGCATATCAGTGTACGTTTTAAAACTATCGAAAGGTAGTATATTTATGGGGTACTTGTTATATGAGGTAAGTTGTATAGTTATGGACTATTTGGAAAGAAAAAGAAGTATCTTGATTATTTCCACTCTACAAAGACTATTACAGACATTAGTATATCTATTATATACTAACACATTAACACGATGTAATGAAGGACTAAAATAACTCAAATTAATTCTAAAAGTTAATCATGCCTGCAAGCATTTTATATACTGTTATGGATTCCGTGAATGGAATCCTGCACAAATAAATAAACAACACCAGTAATTGACATAGAAAAATAAGTGTAATAAACGTAAGAATACAGATTTGAAGTGAAGATTAGTAGTCCAGGAATGCGGGTTAGTAGAAAGTGTATGTACAAGTCTCTGTAAGTAAAGCCGTAATCATCTCTCTCTCTGGGCTCTTGTATAACCCAGTGTCTGTCTCCGTATCTCTCAACCTGTCTCAACGTATCTCCACGTATCTAAACAGAAGGCATTCTCTCTGTCAGTATAAGTATACTGGGGACAAGTCCATCTTATGTAAAAAGGGGAGAGCCCCACAACATATACAAAACTAGAATATACAAATTTATCATTTGTCCCCCTCGAGGTCTAAACAGCAACTGAGCTATTTTCAAGAATGAGATGTCACGTTTTCCTCGGGGTACCTTAGGACATTAGTAAATTCGTCCTTTGAAAAGGGAGATAAACGCCTTCTATATTAATACAATAGCTTACTAATTCTAACACTGAAGATGGAAAAATAAACATAAATATTTTCATCATATTATCCTTGTTTTTTTTTCATTTTAAGAAAGTTAAAAAAATGCAACTCAAAATAAATTAATGGAGAAGGTACACACATGATAGAACGTATGAAAAATGGTTTGCGAAATTTCATATTGGAAATTTCTCGCTAGACTATGCAGAAAAACAAACTGAAAATCAATGAAAAAGAATACTTTACAACAATGTAAAACGCAAGTGATTAGAGTACAAGCATAAGGAATCACAGTTAACGCCGCAAAAGAAGGTCTGAAAATTCTACCCTTGGTTTGAGTGATTATTGCGTTAACATTTTGTTGTGGAGGGGGGGTATAAGAATAGTTTTTCTAGATATAAGTGCTACTATTTAATCCATAGCTGGGGGTAGAAGAGATGGATTCTTACAGTTCCTAAGAGTATTTACGCGTAAGTGATGTAAACAACAAAAAAGAAACGATTTTTCTACTATGACTATCTTCCAAAATATTTCGAAATTTTGAAAATTTCACTGAATTATTTTTTTCTGGCAGAAATATGCTATGTATGATAGAGGAAATATTCAGCGTGTAAGAAAATAGTTGAATTAGGCTGCATGTAAAAACATATAAAAATAATTTTATCGCATTAAATCTCGTTAATTTTCATTAAGTCTCGTTAAATCTCAATAAAACGAGTTTTTATTTATGCTGAACGTGTTTCACTGGTGCCTCTCTAGCTAAATAATTACGTTTAAACTTTTGAGGGCTTTTATATGAGCGAAGCTGTCTCGAGTTTCAACACTTGTAGAGCCACTGATGTCGGTAGGGTTGAGAGAGGCGAGACCAGACTAAACGCGACCAGTCCCCGAAGGCCTTCAACGGCAGAATAGGCAACAATATCCATGATCTCATCGACCAAACCAGTGGAAAACGGAAGCACCAATCGGGCAGACATAAGTAAGGGCCGGACCTTAACCGACAGTGTACCCGACAGCCCGATACAACCAGGTTTGCCAAAACTCGCCTGTCTCAGTTCCCTTTGAACCACGAAGGAAACGCTTCTGATCAAATGTGTGGGCTTCTCCGCTGAGCAGAGATGTCCACTAAAATCAAATTCACGCGAATGGCCTAGTCAAATTCTCTTTGCGAGAGGATGACGATCCAATGCTCGGATGCGGACGAGTGCCGGTGACAACGACGACAACAACGGCAATTCTGAGTGGGCATCTGGAATTTTAATTAAATTTCAATATCTCATAGCTTTTCTTTCCAGCCAGAAATATATTTTTTTATAGTGAGATCCAATTTTTGGAGACAATCAAAACTTATTTTAGTCATTTTTGAAAATTCTGTTGAGACATTTTGATGTGAGATGAAGCAAGTAGATAAAAATAGGCCTGTTATAGCCGTACGTGCTTATAACGACCACAAAGATTATGACAAAAAAGTCTTTTTTATTTCCAAATAAAACGATCATTCGACACTAATTTTACATTTGAGACAACGATATGTAGATGATTTGCGTTTACATTCTAATCATGTGTATGCTATCATCACATTTACATTCTATTTATATATATATATATATATATATATATATATATATATATTGAATATTTACATTGTATTTAAGTCTATGCTATCATCACAAATTTGAAAAATATATAAAATCTGTCAAATATCATTAAAATTCTCATAAAAAATACCGTCAAAAATATCATAAAATATAAATATTGTTATAAAAAATTACATCAAAATATCATCAAAATATAAAAATATCATTAAAGAAATGTCATAAAAAATCACCAAAAATATCATTAACAATATGAAAATAATAAAAAATATCATCAAAGATATAATAAAAATATCATACAAAATATCATATAAATATAAAAATATAATCAAAAATATCATCAAAATATCATAAAAAATGTCATAAAAATATCATCAAAATATCATAAAAAATGTTGTAAAAATATCATAAAAATATCATAAAAAATGTCGTAAAAATATCATAAAAATGTCATAAAAATATCATAAAAATATAAAAATGTCATAAAAATATCATCAAAATATCATAAAAAATGTCGTAAAAATATCACCAAAATATCATAAAAAATGTCGTAAAAATATCATCAAAATATCATCAAAATGTCATAAAATATCATCAAAAATATCATTAACGTATAAAAAATATCAAAAATGTCATAAAATATCATCAAAGATATAATAAAAATATCATACAAAATATCATATAAATATAAAAATAAGCAAAATATCATGAAAAATATCAAAATATCAAAAATGTCATCAAAAATAACATCAAAAATATCATTAAAATATAAAAAATAGCATCAAAGATATAATAAAAATATAATCAAATATTACAAAATATAAAAAATAACGTAAAATATTATCAAAATATCATGAAAAATATAAAAATAACATTAAAAATATTAAAAATATAATCGAAAATCATAAAAATTATCAAAAAATATCATTAAAATGTCATCAAAACTATAATAAAAAATATAAAAAATAACATAAAAAAGATATGAAAAATATCAAAATATCATAAAAATATAAAATATGTCATCAAAATATGATCAAAATTTATCAAAAATATGAAAAAATCATCACAAAATATCATCAATAATAATAAAAATCATTAAAGAAAATATCAGAAAATTTCGATCGTATCATCATAAAAAACGCAGATGGACTTAAGATGTTGGGATGAGTTTAACAATCAATCATAAATTCTACTTGAATTTCTGAGATAACGAATAATCATGTTGTACTAATTTATTGTATTTTTTGTACTTGCTTGTTATATTCACAAATGTTCGGTCGTAGTACACTGCAGCCGTTTAAGATGTAAATACATTGAGAGATAAATAGATATGAACCGACTGAGATAGATAGATAGATAGATAGATAGATAGATATGAACAGAGACTGAGATAGACAGATACATAGATATACAGAGACCAAGATATATAGATAACTAGCAGCATGGCCCGGCGTTGGCCGTGCTTGATTCAAAAATCGTACGACTCATACAGCAATCGCTATCACTTGACTTAAAATATTTTTGCCCTTCCTTGCCTTTAAAGGAGTGTCCTTTGCCGTGCTGATGTTGCTACATGTCTTACTTCTTGCCTATCTCACACTGCGATTTTTTTCTAAGCTCTATACAAAACATTAAATCTGTTACGAAAAAAGAACTCAGCTTTAAAAAAAGGACTCGTAACTGGAAAAACCGAATGAAAAAAGAATGTTAACAACAAATACTTTTTCACACCCAACCCATTTCTGCGGAATCAGAATCAACGTTGAGTTTAAGCAAGCGAATGAGCCAATTGGAGTAAAGTGCCATGCAGATTTAAATTTTTCCCACTTGTGATGAATGCAGCTATCGATTTTTTTGCATGCTAGTTAAAATTTGTGTCAGTCAACTGTTGGCTCTCACACTGGCCAATAGAATCTTCCTGCCTATCCGTGGCAGCTAGCTTTAGGCTCCCATTCTGGCCAGTAGAAAATGACCGCAAACTAGATGAAAACTGCCGTAGAAGCATGAAAAAATCGATTATTTCCACTATCGATAGGAGTTGGGAAATGCAAAGTGGTTCTTGGCCCTCCTGCTAACTTGTAGCATGTGCATGTAAATTTTGGTGCAAATCCGTCGAAAATTGCGGCCGTGCATTCCTTACACACACACACACACATCCTGCCTTTTATAAATAGAGATGAACAGACAGATAAACAGATAGATAGATAGATAGATAGAAATGAATAAACAGATAGAATATGAACAAATTGAGACAGATAATATATAGATAGACACACAACTAGATAGATAGAAATGAAAAAACAGATAGAATGATATGAACAGATTGAGACAAATAACAGATAGATAGATGGATAGATAACAGATAAATAGATAGATATATAGATATGAATAGACTGTGATAGATACATAGATATACACAGAACAAGATAGATAGATGATGAACAGACAGACAGATAAATAGATAGATAGATAGATAGATATGAATGACTTAGATAAATAAATCGATTGACAGATAGATAGATATGGAAGTAGATAGATAGATGGAAAGGTACTATAAGAGTGTAATAGAAAGATGTTTGAATTGACTCAGCTAAACACGAACAGACTGACATTAACGAGTAGAGTGATAAAACTGAAGTTAGTAAAAAGGGCAGCGTATTCGTTAGATCTTTTCGATGACAACACAGGCACAAAAAAAAAAATCTTTGTATATTTTTTTAAGGATAAATATTTAAGCGTGTAACATTTGGAGACAATTTTTTTAACTTCTAGCAAATTTTGTATTGGGTGAATGTCCAATTTGTGATGTCGACATTGAGATGTAATTAGCGCTTATCTTCATTCAACTAAAATGAAATTCAATAACGCACGGGAAAAACTCGATTCAAAGATCGGGCAATTATCGTCTGCTTGCTAATTCGAGGCTCAATTTGATCTCATTTGGCGGGCGACCATTTATGATGGGATCAGTGATGAAGTAACGAATCTTGGATTGTTTGAAACAGATAAAACATAATCCAACGAGCATACATCTTTAACACCCATAAATACACGCATAGATACACACACACAAGCGCGTGCGTACACACGTACACATATATCTGAATTCATATCCTAAATCATACAATGAAAAGATCCTATGAGAAGTAGAAGTTAGGATTTTGTCGGCACAATCTTAACGTAAGATACGCAGACGACAGGCTATTGATAGCAGTTACAGAAATAAAATGCAGGAAACCCAATACAAAAAAAGCGAGAAGAAAGGACTAACAATAAATTGTAAGATGTCAGAATGTATGTTTGTTAGCAAAAGGGACAGTCCAAAATGCAAGCTGCGAACTGGAGACGTCAGAATGAACCAAGTATAGAAATTTAACTGTCTGGGAATTTTTTTCTTAACGGACGACGGACAAGGTGACACCAAAAGCTGAAAGCCCATTGGAAGATATCTTCCAAAAGCTAAACAAAGAAATAGGAAGATTTCGTTAGAAAGAAAGAAAAGAGTGATGAACTTCTATGTAATATCAATCCTCCTATATGGCAGTGAATACGAGACAATCTTCTCATGTCTTCCAAAAGCTAAGCAAAGTATTAAGAAACAGGAAGATTTCGTTAGAAAAGAAAGAAAAGAGTGATGAACTTCTTTGCAATATTAATCTTCCTATATGACAGTGAATGTTTAACGATCTCCTTATGTCTTCCAAAATCTAAAGTAAGAAATAAGAAAATTTCGTTAGAAACAAAGAAAAGAATGTTGAACTGCTATGCAATATCAATTCTCCTGTATGTCAATGAATATTGGACAATCGTCTCATAGATGAAGACATTTGAGGTAATCGTGATGTGGTTCTACATAAGGATTCTTAGAATGCCATAGACAGAACATGTGAGCGATGAGAATGTTTTAAGAAACAAAAAAGGCGCCTATACTATTCAGATAGAATCAGAAAGAGAAAATTGAAATTTCTGAAAAACATAAAGAGAAAAGTCGGCTTGGAGAATCCAACACTGACAGGATCTACTGACTGCAAGAAGGAAACATTGAATAACCTACCTAAAGAGATTGTGTAAATAGAGGAACAGAAACTGGGAAGGATAGTAAGTTATATAGTAAAGAATGATAGGAAGTTGGCGAGAGCCATGATCACCAAATATACTGAAAAGACCCGGCAAATAAAAGAAGAGTCTATGACATTATTTGAATTAGGATCTGAAATACTGGATGATGTTCGATTTATGCGTTTAATGTTGAATTAAGTGCATTGACAAATTAAATACGTTACGTAAAATAAATACCCTATCCATCTTCATGATAGCAAATTGATAGTATACATACATAGATACACACACACACACACACACACACACACACACATATATATATATATATATATATATATATATATATTTCTTTTCATTTCGATGTTGGAAGTGTTACCTGATGATCCGGAGTCCTTTAAAAGGATTTTGGTGAAATAAGTTATTGTAATGGTACTTTAAAGTGGTCTGTTTTTCATTAAATTTATATATATATATATATATATATATATATATATATATATATATATATCCATTCCTGAAATAATTACTGCTTCCCCAAGCCAACATACATGACTAAAAATGTTAAAAATTCAAAAAAAAAAAAAAAAAAAAAATGAAAGAAGACGGTCAAATTCATTAGCTCTGGTCATTTAAATAATGCATAATACACATATTTGTCCCATACTAAAATAATTTAAATATTTACATAATTCAACAACATCATTTACATTCTTTTATTAAACATGAAGTTATGTCATTTACCATCCTCCATAATTTAGTTAAATGTTTCAGATAATCTGATTAATATTTAAGAGCGTCTCTTAAATTTTAAAAAATTGAGAAAATAACATTTTTAGTTTTGTTAATGAATACTTGTTGCAAAATAAAATCTTTATATTTGCCTTGATAAAGTCCATCAGAGGATAAAACGCGTTGTCTAAGATAATTTTTACTTTAAACTTTATTTTCAGTTCATAGTTATATTTGAGTAAACGCTCCGTTTATTTATTAAACAGTATATGTATTTATTATCTATAGGCCTGGATATGGGTATCCACTAAAATAGCCGTTAAATTGAAGAAAATCTGTTGGATTAATAAATAAAAAATACATATCTCTGAAATATATATATATATATATATATATATATATATATATATATATATATATATATATATATATATATATATGCGTGTGTGTGTGTGCGTGCGTGTGTGTTTGTTCATGTACGAGTGTATGCGCCTGTGATTTAAAACAATAAACATTTCATTGTTATTAAATTTATTGATCATTTTTGGCTAATATGAAAATGCATTTTCACAAATGTGGCTGTTGTAGATGCACAAAAAGAAACAAATGAAAAAAGTCAAAATTTGTATTAGGTCCAAGTTTTCGGCTCACATGAGTCATAATCAGGGGTTTGAAAAGCAAATGAAAAGGAAAGAAACAAATATATTTTAAGCAGTAAACAGTAGGAGGCAGTAAATCATGTCATTCCTTGCTAAAATCACTTATTGCGTTCTATTGCATTGAATTGGACTTTCAAACAAAATATAGCGACACTTAAAACACTGTGCAGTTTAAAAACATTTGATTTTCTCTCTCTCAATATATATATATATATATATATATATATATATATATTTGTATAAATGTATGCGTCTTTGAGGATGAATATCTGAGGTCTGCGCAGATCAAGCATAGTTTCCAAAGAGGCACTCACTCTGATTTGCCAACTAATATGCAGGCTTGTAGATGTAGTGTCTGTCAATGCATGCTGTTATCGAGGCCAGGTTATATAAGCCATCTGAAAGTTCAGCATGTCGACCAGAAGTAAGTCAACGATGCCAACCTGCTTCATCCTCCTGCCGGCAATAGTTGTGTTGTTAGTAATTTGGTTGGCAGATCATCATCTGAGCGGAGAAGTCACATGTTAGTACACATGAAAGTTGTAGTGCTTGCAAATCCAATCCCTATCCTTGATACCAATGAAATCGAATGCTGGTCTCAAGAGTCATCTCGGGACCATGGATGCCGAAACAAAACGGGCGCCTTTACAAGTGAGGCAAAGCTCGAGGAGGCGGATCGTATCTGAGTATGATGTTTTAATCTACATGTATGGATGCGTGCGTATTTCTGTGTGAAAAGTCGAAACGAGGGAAAGAAATATGAGCAACTTGGATTAAAGTTTATATCTAAACGTTAAATATACAGATATACTTAACATCTGAATTAATCCTTTTGACTTCTGATGTATCTAAGCTTTAAATTTGTTGCATGACTAAAGCACTAACAATGAAAATAAAAATGATGAAAAGATAAATGAGACAGACTAAGTTTCACATTTGTATATATTGGGCGTTACATTTTGAACTTTGGTTCCTCTTTAACGCTTCCATGTCAACTATAAGCAGTGTTTGTTATATTTTCTCTATATCACTCCACTTTTTATATATGAAAATTATTTCATCAATAAAACGATTGCTACGTAAATTCCTTCGTTTTTTATCATTTATTAATAGTTTTGATGAATCATTCAACAATGTATTCTCCCTTCATTGTTTACAACCTCCTGCCAATGATCCACTAACTGTTCAATGCCTCGACGATAAAAATCGCGAGGTATCGAGCGGAAAAAATCATTAAGCCACGTTTTAAGCTCTACGTCGTTGTTGAACGAAACGCCCGTCAAATTGTTAGAAAGCGTCCTAAAAAGGTGGTAGTCTTAAGAAAATGGACCACCGATATAAGAGGGATCTGTTTTGTGTCAAAACTAGTGTAGTGCTAAACACAATATCAGTAGCAGCCCTTACTTAATAAACCTTGTATCAGCAGCAGCGAATATAAAAACAAGTGAAGCTTAAGTAATTCTCTCTTCCGAGTTTTCCTTTTTCGAACTGTGTGACATGAACTTTCTACGCTGAAGCTAAACGTGCTGTGAACGCTTTACACTGAAACACACCACCACTCAAACTCATTTCGTTGTATATGCAATTTACTTCAAACAAAAGAAACTCTGTTTTAAACTTGACTTTTGTTATTTTTGTTTAATAAATGTTATCTTGCATTGCAAATAAATTTCTTCCCCACCATCATTTTATGTACAATAAAATATTCCATTAAGAAGCCTTACGTATTTAATTATTATTTGACTTAACTAAACTAAGGTATTAGATAAATTCTTTTTTTTAATAATTTATTTTGATATTTATTATTTATGAAATGTTCTGTGAATCATTGAAAAATCTATTCCGTTTTATTGCTTATGACTTCCTGCCAACGATCCACTAAATGTCCAATGTCTCGACGATAAAAAATCGCGAAGATTTGACCCGAAAAATTCATCAAGCCACGTTTTAAGCTCCACTTCGTTGTTAAACGAAACACCGCTCGAATTGTATGAAAGCGGACCGTTAAACAATATTTTCCGCAGGATGACCCCACAGTTACTACAAAGAAAAAATGCCCCGAAAAATTATTCTTCGATCTCATTCGCAGAACATCAGAAAAAAAATGAAGGAATAGATATGAAAAACTAGTGTGTCTGACGAAGTTCTTTCTCCGAACAAAACGTGTCAATACACAGTTGTCTGTTGTATCATTTATTAGCTTGTTAATTTTTCTGATATATATCTATATATTTATATAATCTCTTTATCCCCCATATTTCTCCCCCCACTCTCTCTCTCTCTTTCTCTCTCTCTCTCTCTCTCTCTATATATATATATATATATATAATGGACTCTCCCCGTCGGTTTCGACGTATGAGGATCTGCCAGCTTATTGATTCAGTTATGAAAGTTTATGCGTTAATCTTAACTGACATTTAAGACCCGCTAGTGATTTACAAAGCAGGCCACATATGGAGCAAGTGTGAGGATTGTGAGATCACTGATAGATTGGTTGACCTTTTAGATCTTGCTCTCGCTTCTTGAAGATGATTCAAACAAGCAGATTTAAAATTGCTGAGTCCACTAAAACACGTTGATCTCCATTCTACCCGCTCCAAAGCTAAGCGCTCAAGAGTGTTATGTGGTATATTAACTGCTGACAAATTGCTTTTCACCATCTCTTTGTATCTTAGCAATGGGCGTCCTACATTCCTGTAGCCCTGATCTAACTGGCTGTAAATTAGGATCTTGGGTATCCTGTCATCAGACATTCTCAAGACATGACCGGTCCACCGTATATATATATATATATATATATATATATATATATCCGAATGTAATGAGAACGAAAATAATATATACATTATTAAAAGAGAAATTAACTTATTTAGACGGAAAATTCTTGAGAATGCTACAATCGCATCTAAATCAGTACTAACGTCCTGGGTATGACGATAAACTACATCCGCGTCCTGGGTACGGCGATAAACTACATCCAACAGCAAGGCCTCAGATAATGTTTTCGGAAAAATAATGTTGTCAGCTATACGTTTTTGAAACAATAATGTTGCCAGCTATACTTTTTTGAAACAAGAATGTTGCCAGCTATACGTTTTTGAAACAATAATGTTGCCAGCTATACTTTTTTGAAACAAGAATGTTGCCAGCTATAAGTTTTTGAAACAATAATGTTGCCAGCTATATGTTTTTTATTCCATACAAAATAGGCATTTAAAATTCATATAAACTGGATTTGGCATTAAATAACCCACAGTGGTTGATATGCCATAAACTCAAACAAACAAAGAAATCAGTACTAAATTTTGTAAAAATATCACCTTTCCTAAAAGAAATCCTCCTTTGCCAAGTCAATATACATAACCATACAAATTTTAAAAAGGAAAAGAAAATAGTTAAATCATACTGCCTAAAATATTTAAAATGGATAAGCATGTAAGTAATTTATTAAATAAAATAATAAATAAAAATTATATACGCACGAAAATAAATATACAAAAATATTTATTATAAGTTATTAGATTCGAACATAAAGTTACCACTACAAAAAATGCATATTTGTTTCGATGCCTAATTCTAGCATCTCATCGGGTGGTGATCAAATATAGTGTTTATAACACTCCTGTCCTTCGTAGCTCTTAATAAATTTTGTTCTTGTGATATTTAACTTTTTTTCTGACATCCATTTACTCAAGGCCACTAAGTAAGTTATGCGTTGTTTTCCTTTTGTCTTTCTTGTCTTCAATCTATCCATGTGAGTATCTAATTTTCGAAGCCATCTTTCCTTATTATGTGCCCTAGAAATTTTAACTGTCTCTTCCTGATAGTAAGTATACGTTTTCTTTTGCCTTTAATTTTTTTAATTTTTTTTTTCTAAAACTTTGTCGTTGCTCACATTTTTTGTCCATAGTATCCTCAGCATCCTTCTGTAGAGCCACACTTCTGTTGCTTCAAGTCTCTTGTTCGTTTTTAAGGAGATTGTCCACCATTCATTGTCATATAGGAGGACTGATATCGTTTAACAGGTTAGTATTTTTTACCTTTTTTTTCAACGATATTTTTCTGTTTCTTAATACTTTGCTTAGCTTTTGGAAGGCACCTCTCTCTATCTGAATGCATCTTCCGATTTCAGTGTTGCCCTTTACGCCCTCTGTTAAAAAACATTACATTTTTTGTACTTGTTTGATATTGGTATCTCCAATTTGTAATTTGTATGTTCTTTTTGCTAACAACCATGCAATTGATATTTAGTCCTTTCTTCTCGCATTCCGTTATTACCTTCTGTAAGAGTTTTTGTAGTTTTCTTTCCATGTCTGCTATCAGCACTGTGTCATCTGAATATTTAAAGTTGTTAAGATTATGGCCACCAGTAATGAATCCTGGTAGGATTTCTAATTCTCTAAGATGAATTTCAAAACATATAGAACGTAACGGGCAACCATTTTATTCTGATGAGACATTGCATTTTTTTAAAATTTCAAAGAGAGCAAGAAGAAAGGACTAAGCGCTAACTGAAGTCAGATTGCATAATTGTTAGAAAAAATTTTCCAAGTTATGTACCGAGGACGTTAAAATCAAGGAGAAAAATAGACACTTCTACTTAGCATCAGAAAGAGACAGTAAAAATTTCTAGGTTACATAATGAGGAAAGAAGGCTTAGAAAATTTGACACTCAGGCGAAGTAATGAAGAGAAGAGAGGTAGAGGAAAGCAGCACATAATCTACCAAACGAGCTGGTGTAAATGGTTGACAGAAAAGGGATTAGGAAAAATAGCAAAAGAAGAAAATTTGCTAAGAGCTAAAAAATACAGGGAATTATGGATCACCAAAACCCTGAAGGGACACAGCACATAAAATAAGATGATGAGTGGCAACTTTTTCTTCTTCTCCTTTGCTTTATTTGTCATTAATGTTCACCGCACCTCTCTTGGTTTTATTGGGTCGAAACAAAAATCCATAGTCTTTATGAAATGAATTTCAAAGAAACAGACGGTTAAAAGCGGCCATCTTAGATTTTATTGCTTAAGTGTTTCTTACACAATGCCTAGTTTTCTTTTCTACATTATCCTGAGTTCAACCCAAAGATTATTTTATAGGTTCCGCCGTAAAATTCAATATACACCAAGTTGCATTTCTTTCCAATGATCGGCTGCATTAGAAATTTTACTTCAATGCATACAGTTATATTTCTTGCAAACATCTCTGGGCGTCCATGTTACAGATCTTGGAAGATGATTTTATATTTTGTATTTACAAAACATGTGCTGAGAAAATGAATAACATAATATGATGTGTTGTAAATTGTAGTTACAACGAACTAGAAACTGTTATTATAAATTTAGATTGTAGCTCCAGAGTAATTTTAAATAATAAAAAAAAAAAGACTGGATTATCTCGCTAACCCCATAAAAATGTGAACATAAATAATACATTTTTGGCAGCACCTGTGATTGGAAAAATAGAGACAATATTATCTTTCAAGATAATACATAAAGAAAAAAGCTTTCTTCCGTTCTATGATTTGTGACACCGAACAGAAATAATCGAAAATAAACAAAAATCGGACAGATATACACATGTTATTGTTGGCTTTTTCACTTTATTTCTATGTTAATAAAGTGCATTATCACATTATTTCATGTTGGTATATATTGATATAAACAAAAATATATAAACACACACACACTTATATATATACATATATATATATAATATCATCCACAGACAGACTGTTTCGCTGTATCACAGCTCATCAGTGCGGATAGACATCCGGTTGCCTCTAGCTAGGATCGAAACCCGACTGTCGGCGCACGGTTGGGATGAAGGTGGATTTAGGGCGTATTTATTTTAGGAAACACGCCCAGTGACCGACAGTGACACAATTCGGCTTGCGACTATAATAGTCACTGTTTACAAACCCGAGAGTGCTCAACTGGCATTAATTCAGGAGCTAATATAATGTCATCCACAGACATATATACATTATATCGAAACCCGACTGAATTGGTATCAGGCGGATATTCTACCACTAAGGTTGGGATGAAGGTGGATTTATGGCATATATATATATATATATATATATATATATATATATATATATATATATATATATATATATATATATATATATATATACAAACTCGTTATTTATTTGTCCTTGCATGCTGTGTACACGCAGACTCACAAAGTGCTCACGCGCGTGCACACAAGTACACACACACATACACACAGTGTTCGCAAAAATGAAAATAACACTGACATCTCATTTTAACAGATATATTTACCAAAATTAAAGAAAATATCTTGAAATACTAAAGAATTGTAAATCTTCTGGACCGTCTCCTTGTTTAATTTGGTGAATGCTGCTATAATCCTATCTTCTGTTTATCTTTGGTGTGACAAGGAATTTTGTTGCTCAACTGAGTCCCACACATCAAAGGGGGTGCGGCCTGGGGAGTTACGTGGCCAGACGTAAGTGGGGATGTGTTCGGAGAACTTTCTGAAAGCCATGATTTGGTTCTCCTGCTTGTACGGCACTGTGTAGAGTCCTGTTGCCTTGCCAGACACAGGGGCTTTCAGCAGCCACCCTCTTGACCCAGAGCAACACTACCACCAAGAACCACTTGATATAGGCATTAGTGTGGAGTCTGATGCCCCCGAGGAAGATGAATGAAGGCATAACGTCACCATCACTAATAATCACTCGTAATCACCATTAGATTCATCTAACTCTTTCTGAATCATCTTCATTGTCTTCAGATTGACAGCAAAACATTTTGAAATGTTCGTCTTGGAGCACCCAGCGCTAATTCCAAACAGTACAGCATGCCGTTTCCAAATTCCTGGCGGAGTGTGTTGCGTCATGGTATTCTTTTTCTAACAGACGGTGACCAACTGACCCTACTATATTGCGCCGGCGACAAAATCAAAAACGAACAAAGCACATGTGCGAAATTAAAAAAAAATAAAATGTCGACAATTTACTCATCGCAATATATATTTGTGTGTGTGTAAAATGTGTGTGTGTGCGTGCGTGTAGGTGTGTGCAAAATTTAAAATCTCTCTCTCTCTCTCTCACTCTCACTCTCTCTCTCTCTCTCTCTATATATATATATATATATATAACTAGATAGATAAAGATATATATATAATGAGAGAGAGAGAGAGAGAGAGAGAAAATGGAAAAACCTGTATTATTTTAATATATACTCATGTTCTCTGGTTCACTTACATTTAAAAAAATTATATATATATATATATATATATATATATATATATATATTCTGTTTATACATTATTTTTATAATTTGGTCATTGCTAACCAGACGCCTCCTCTGTAGCTAAATAGTATAGCACGTCGTGCTATATGACAGTTCCATGTAGGATACAGGTTTGATTCCTGTCGGAAGACACATATTTTCTGTGAAATTTCTCGGACATTCAGGCCGGTAAATGTAGTCAATACTGTTTATTATGAGCAGAGAAATCACTTAAATATTTGTATCTATAAAAATAACGTATAAACAGAAGACATATTAAAATATTTGTCGGACTTCATTTCATTTCATTATATATATATATATATATATATATATATATATATATATATATATGTGTGTGTGTGTGTTCTGTTCATACGTTATACACTTATTTGAGTAAATGCTTTGTTCTTAAATTTAACGGCGTCAATGTTCGAGAAATTTCGTAGAAAATATACGTTCTCCGGCAAATATAACTACTACTGCTTAATTAAAGAACATAGCATTTACTCATATAAGTGTAGCCATAAAATAACAAATAAACAGAAAGCATATTGTTGGATTTGATACAATATTTTGTCATTGTTTATGTTAGGTTACGGAATTAGATCAGATATGATATATCGGGAAAGACCAGGGAAGCTGTCTGTTTAAAAGCAGTAATTCGAGCTTTGCTTAACCGGAAGTTCTCAAGTAGCTGAACGGTCATAGTACATCAGGCTTAATGATGGTTCCTCATACGATGCCGGTTCGATTTCTGTCGGAGGACGCATATTTTCTACAAATTTTCAGACCTATAAATGTTTAATTAAAGAACAGATCATAAAAATAACATATAAACAGATGTATTAAATTTAAACATTGCAGATTGAGTGGAAAAACTCCATACCAAAGATAAATATTTATTATTTAAAGATCATAAACCTAACTTCACTAATGACCTACAGTCTAGATTAATAGATACATCAAATTCAGAACTAGGTCTAATTTAAAAAAAATATAATAATAAAAAAATAACCGATAAATTACTAGTTACACCCTGTATTAATCACTGGAAGTATTCATTGGATACGATTAAATGGTTTATTAATATTGAAAATAAGGAGAAAGCATCCTTTATCAAATTTGATATTATAGATTCTACTCATCTATCTCAATGGATCTTTTGGCAAATTGCAGTAATTTTGCATAAAACTGTGATGAGATCACTGATGAGAAAATAAACATAATTCTGACAGCTAGAAAATCACTTCTAACTCTTAATAATTCTACCTGGACTAAATGCCATAATGAGAACTTTGATGTCACTACGGGTACATATGATTCAGCCCATTGCTGATTTAGTATGCATTACATTTTAGATACCCTTAGTAGAATAGTAGATCCTAAACAACTAGGCTTATACAGAGACGATGGACTCATGTTCATCCCCAATAGTAATGGTCCATTAACCTCTAAAATCCAAAAGAAAATGATTAGGGCCTTTAAATTACTAGGATTTAAAATTGAGATTTCTTCTAAGCTTAAAATAGTCGATTATTTAGATATCACGCTAAACCTCAATAATAAAACTTGTAAACCATGCCATAAAGGCAGTGAAAACCCCACCTATATTATGTTAATTCTAACCACACGAAAACTATTTTGAAACAAATCCCTACTACCGTTAACACTAGGATTCGGTTTGGTTTGGTTTGTTTTGTTTTACGCCATATCAATTTAATGCCAACAAGATTTTTATTGCTAGTAATATTTTTTCCAAAAATGTATTGATGCTAATTTTTTCTCTCCAAAAATGTATTGCTAATATTAATGTATTGCTGGTAATAATTTTTTCTTCAAAAATTTATTAACGGTAATAATTTTTTTACAAAAAAGTATTCCCGGTATTAAAATATTTATTTTATTTTTACACTTTTATAGTGTTTTGACCTCAGTTTTGGAGTTAACTATTTGCCGATAGCTTGGAACCTAACAGGTGCTACCACTTCGGGTCAAGGTGGACTAAAGAACACCAACAGTTAAGTGGTAGTTCCACGATTCTCAAAACCTGATGTAGTTTATCGTCTTACCCAGGACGAAACACTAGGATCGGTTGTTTATCATCCAACATAAATATCTTTAATGAAAATTAAAAAAATATATGAAGATGCCCTCCAAAAAGTGGTTTTAAAAATAAATTATCTTATCTAATCCCTATAAATAACACCTAAATACCTGAAATTAAACGCTGACCCTGAAAAAGAAAAACTATATAGTTGACCCCCTTTTGAAAATTGTCCAATATTAACATCGGACATTATTTTCTAAAGTTAATCAATAAGTACTTCCACTAAATTAACCCTCTAAATAAGATTTAGGAAAAATTTAGGAAAACGATTGAGATTAGTTACTCTTGTACCAACATTTATAAAATTATTAACTCGCCTAACAACCAAATTTTAAGGAGACCAAAAAGAAACTTAGTATCGAACACTCCTGTAATTGCAAATCTAAAGGCAATTGTCCGGTAGAGGGCAAATGCAAATCTACCAAGGTTATATATCAAGCGACGCTTAAAGAAAAATATGGATAATAAAAAAGTTTACAATGCCAAGGTTATATATTAAGTGACCCTTGAAGAAAATATGGATAATAAAAAAAGTTTACAATGGAATTTCCGCAGGAGATTGGAAACAAAGGTTTTATACTCATAAGCATTCATTTTCTAACCCTAAACTAAACATCAAACAGCTCTTTCAAAAAGATTTTGGGAACTAAAAGACAATTTGACTTAATACAATCATTCCTGTCAAACCGTAAAATGAAGGTCATCGTAAACGGGTTCTCCTCCTGCTCCTTTATCACGTACGCTGGTGTCTCCTAAGGCTCTATCTTAAGTCCTACATTGTTCCTGATCTTCATCAATGACCTTCCCAACGTCATCAGTTCCCAAGTTGGTATCTACGCGGGCGACACCACTATTTACCCCTGCCTCAATAGTAAATCTAGTATCGTTAACAAAACTAACTTGGCTGCTGATCTCGAAAAGGACCTCCAATCAGTGGTTGACTAGGGCAGGAAATGGCTTGTAAACTTTAATGCCTCCAATACGAAACTTCTCTCCTTTACCCACCACAGAGATCCCTTCCTGCCCAACCCCATCAGAATGACTGTTTTCCAACTCCTTGAGAGCGCCTCGTTACGCCTGCTTGGTCTCACGCTGTCCACTGACATGAAGTGGAATAAATACATTGAATCAATAGCATCATCTACCGCAAGGAAAGTTGGCTCTCTGTGTCGGGCCAGAAAGTTTTTCTCGTCTGTCCATCCTTCAAATCTATAAATCAACCATCTGTCCTTGATATTGCTGTCATATATGGTCTGGTACTCCCGCTGTACGTCTCGAGGTCCTTGACGAAATCCAGAGACGAATATACAAGACAATAGGTCCTGATCTGGCATCTACAATCGCTATCCCACAGACGTACTGTGGCCTACCTCTGTCTCTTCTAGAAATATTTTCATGACAACTGTTCCGACGAGCTACTTTCGCTGGTTCCCTGACTTCATGAATTTAAATGAGCTAGCAGGCTGGCATCTCGATCCCACCCCTTCACTGTCAAAACGGTTAAATATAAACGTCTCTTCTTCTCAAACAGCTTCTTCTCCCGCACTTCCCGTCTGTTGGACTCCCTTCCCCTTAATTGCTTTCCTGATGACTATAATTTTCAAATATTCAAATGTAATATCAATCGACATCTGACACCCTGAGCTTGTTCCCTGTCCCTCTCTGTATTCTTTCCGCAAGCACGCCTCTTTACTCTTGTTCTCTATCCTCTGCGTGCTAGTGGCACTCCCGCTTTGTTTGGGGTGAATTGCCTTAAAAAAATAAATAAAAATAAAATAAACACAAATAGTTCTACACAAATTCCTAACAATTTTAGAGGTAGGTGTAATTTATGCTTAGAAGAAAATAATAATAAAATACAAGAATGAAAGTCCACTATTGAATCAGAGAAACGAATTAGTTTTACAAAAATAGATTCAAATTTCCATAAAGTAATTGTGCCTTATTCAACTACGCTCAATCATTCCTCACGTCTATCTAATCTAACCTTTTCTTTGTTTTTATGTTATATTTACTATGATTTATTTTCCTCTACTTAGAATATTCCTTGAGTTCTCTTTCTGTTAATGGTCTTACGTCATTGTGATCTTATATATCTTTTATTTTTATTGGTTCCTTATATCTACAACTTGTCTTCATAGGGTTGATATTCTCTGACATCATTTAATACACATTCACCCTTTAAGATAGATACTGACCATCTTCCTTAACCCCTGTCTGATGCCATCGTCTGACTTATATATTGTAAAGTGTGGACTCTGTATTAGGTATTGTTGTCACGTTAAATTTCAGGTTGACCCCTTCCAATATTACTTCCTTACAGTTATCTTTTACTCCCTGCTTCCTCTAGCTCTACGGACGTGAATTCCATTTCATATCGTGATCAAAAAGACAGGCGATTACTTTTATGGTCTGTCGAAATAGCTTATTCCCCACATGAGGTAATAAGAAAATCTTTTTGATTATTCATCAATATATATATATATATATATATATATATATATATATATATATATAATATTAGTGGTCTATATATATATATATATATATATATATATATATATATATATATATAAATGCCTAAGAGGATAAAATCCAGGTAGAACTCAATGTCCAGGACAGAGTAAGAATATAATATAAAAGGCTCAAACACTAATATTCCATGGTTATAATTTATTACATTGGAATCGTAATCACGATCCAAATCTCCAGACCTACAAATTCCCCAAAAATGCTTTTTTTTTTTTAAATTTGTAGGTCTGATGATTTGGATTGTGATTATGATTCCAATGTAATAAATTATAACCATGGAATATTAGTGTTTGGTCCTTTAATATATATATATATATATATATATATTTGATGCATTGAATATTGTTGCCGTGTCTGGTTTGATCGAAAGTACTTCGAGGGATTACTAATAAATATATTACCAACTAACAATACACATAAAAACATTATATTACATCAACGTTTATTGAATCCATTGTTAAAGAGTCTAGCGTGTGTTTATCTAAAACAAACAGTGTGTACATAAAAAGTTCCCACATCAACATGCGAAAAACCAACAAACATAATGTCTACTAGACACACACACGACACACACACGCTCGTGCGCACACCCACCCTTAAGAAAATACATTAACATCTGAATCCCATACAGACATACTAGAAATATTATACACTTACATATATAAAACAATATTTACGGTTTTTCAGTTAAGCTTTGAACCCTTTCATTTCTTGGGACTTCGAATGGACGTGTCGTGTCTCCTTGACTTTGGAAAGCTATAAAGTATACTAACGTTTGTCTAACAAGTCAAATGCAAGTGAAACCTGCTTAACCAATGAAAATCAAACAACACAAAAATAAAAATATCAGAGTTTCTTTCTTATTTTTTCTCATTCACCGACGAAGCTTTAATAAAAGTGAAACATGTTAGATTGATAAACATATCCATTGTTCTGTATCTTATCATAACACACAATTTTACTTTTCAAACTGAAACAAATAACACATTAAATAACGCTTCCTAAATATTATGATAATCGGAACCAATAATGCACTTCAATTAAAAGTTTGCAGAAAATCTGTCAACAAGAATGACGTCATAAACTATTATTCTTACTACTGTAACGGAATAAAATATGAAGTAATTATAGGATTTCATTTAAGAGCGTTAAGAATCTGAAGCCCCCAATATTTACATGAAGAAGAAATACACATTGAAAACACATTCAAAAACATCCAATATCTAATAAAAATCACATCTACAATGCTATAGATAACAAAAATAATAACAATAGCAAAAACAAAGATGATATACTAAAACTAGATAAAAGTAAGAATATATATATATATATATATATATATATATATATATATATATATATGACGTCATACATTAAGAAATGGACAAAGTCCGACAATTTATTTATTAAAGACATTTTTATGTTTAACGTTCTTTTTATAGATACAAGTATTTAAGTAAATGCTCTGTTTATAATAAACAGTATTAAATAACATTTACCGGCCTGAATGTCCGAGAAATTTTCATAGAAAATATTTTTATAGAAAAAAATTCTCGGACATTTAGGCCGGTAAATGTTATTTAATACTGTTTATTATAAACAGAGCATTTACTTAAATACTTGTATCTATAAAAAGAACGTTAAACATAAAAATGTCTTTAATATATATATATATATATATATATATATATATATATATATATATATATATATATACCAATTTGTAAATGGTAGGGAGATAATTCCAAGGAGTACATTAATCCAATGAGAGGTCAATGATGTAAATTACAGAGCAATATATAACAACATACATAATATTATTGACTCACATAACAACCAAGTGCTCAAAACATGTTATCCTCTGCCAGCCGCAATGATGGAGAAAGCATTACCTCGCACCATGGCCAGTGAGACACGCTGCAAGATCCACTCCGTTTGGTTAGGTTCGTCCCTTAAACGAGACGCCACCCCGCCAATCCTCCGAAGGAACGTTATCGAACGAGGGCCAATAGCCCCAGAAGTCTCCACTGCCACAGGAGTAAAAAAAAAATCTATCAGAAAGAGAAGAATATTTAACTATTTTTTATTTTTTTATTTCTGCGTCCCGATCGACGGACCCTGGCTCAACCGCGAACCTGATCAAATTACTGGCCGAAAATATATTAGCACAGGTCTCATCACAAATCAACGACTTCCCCATTTCAAAAGGGAAAATTGTAATGCCATCCGACCGCTTTCCATCAGCACGGTCTAGGCTACGGGTTCGATTTGAGAAAGAAACCCAGCTGCATCCAGACCTCTTCTGATGATGTCGTTTATTGCTGCATGCCGTGGAAAGCGGCCGGGACTAAGACGACAGGATAGAGGATGCAAATCGAACTCATCAATGGAAGCTCCACATCTGCATCTGTGACGCTCACATAATCTGCGCCCAAGACTCCGACCCGAGTGCACTCATCTAGAAGGGCACCGGTAAATGAGAAGCGCACTGCGTTGAGCCAGGCGCCACTACTCGGTTGTGAAGCAGATAGTAGACAGGCGTGGCGAGGCTGATCCAGAGAGAGAGCGTCAAATTAGTAAAATTGTCCTCGCATTTTATTTTATCCCAGCTTTTTTGTTTTGATGTGTCTAGTGGGATAGAAAGTAATCCTTGGGCCCAGACGCTGCAATTGAAATTGATTCCATCAAACGTGAGAACACCGGAATTAAACAGTAAGAGTTGCGTATATATATATATATATATTAATCGGAATCCCCCCAAGCAAAACAGTAATATCAGTAAAGCACAAAGAGTTACACGGTGTGGAGTAATGAGAAATAGAAACAATAATGATGAGCGAAAAGAGAAGAGAGTAATCAAAAGGACAGTAGATAGTCATTGACATTGCATTTAAATTTTTGCCGATTAAATGTTGGCTGAAAAGCAGGGAGCGTGAAGCAAGTTCCACAAGCGATAAGTGCAAGAAAAGAAACTTTTAGTATAGAATTTACGGTTACATCTAGCCAGCTTAACTTGAACTCTCGACTCCAGTCTCGCACTGTGCTTAAATTAAAACATATTGGCACCATAGTGAACAAATACCATGAAAGTATTTGTAGAAAAGACATAGAGAGGTAACCTTATAGCAGTGGGAAATTGACTGAGCCGCCAGATCAGAACCGATAATATTGCAGATTCTCTTTTGGATCTTATCAAGGAGCTCAAAGTAAATAGCAGGGGCACCGGGTCATATGTGGCAGCTATATTCTAGGCATGAACGAATAGTAGACTTATAGATATGTAAGATAGATTCTGGAGGAAAATTGTGAACTGACATTCTTAGCAGCTGACCTAGCAATAGATTCAATATAGTCTGCAGTAAGGTCGAGGAGAAGGGACCAGACAGAATGCGACAAATTCCCGAAGGCCCCAACGGCGCAAAAGGCAAAGATCTACACGATCTCGCCGACCGAACCGGACGAAGATGGCAGTGCCAATCCGGCAGGGGGTAACCAAAGCAGTCCTCGACATATCAAGCATCACGTTTGCCAGATCTCGCCTGTCTAAATCCTCTTTGAGCCGCCACGGAGGCGCTTCTGGTTAAGTGAGTGGGCTTCAAATTCTTGTGAGTGTCCTCGTCAAAATCTCTTTGATTACTCTTCAGGAGTAGGCTGGGCCTTCACAGCTATCTCCACCACCGCCCCTAGAGGGGGAAAAGGGAATAAAAAGAGAGGATGGCGATCTTGATGCTTGCATGTGAGCAGGTGTTGACGACGACGACGCCACACACACACGCACGCAAGCGCACATACACACATGCATATATAGGAGTTACATACCATCGTCTGAAGAAGTACAATCATAGTGTTGAAACATGAAAGCTTTCGTGTAGCGATTTAAAAATATTTTTATCATAACCTCTTACAATAAAAATACAATAACAATGTATTGGTTTTGTAAATAAGTTATATTAAGGACACAGTTGTCTGAAGAAATAAAATTTTTTCGATGAATATTTTTTCGTTTTTTAAAATTTTAATTATAATAATTTATAATATTTTAAAAATCGTTTAGAATTCTGTATTACTTTATGACCTATATGTGATAATGTAATTGTGTAAACGAAATTTACGAATCCAAAATTGAAAAGTTTAATAAACGTCGATTTACTATTTTATTTTTAAAATAATTTTCTTATTTTTTACTTTAATCGTTTCCATTTTTCATCTACGGTAGCCTAAACATGTCATTATTATGAAAAGATCACGTGCTTGGATTGAAGAAAATAGAAAACTGTTTTTTAGCTGATGTTAATTAAATTTTATCAACTGTTAATGATTAAAGAATATTTTAATTATTATAAAAAATACCTGATCAATTTGTTAATTTTCATGCTTACTTATCCTTATTTTAATTTCATCTGTCATTAAATATGAAAATTAATTTAAGAAAATTTTATAGTATTTAAAATTTTTTAGTTTTTCATAAAGCATCTTCAACCATAACTAAAAGTCAAAAAATATTAGATAATTGCTGAAAATATGTTAATTTGTAAAAATTACTAGCTAGTTAAAAAAAAAAATGGATTCATTTAGATTTTGTAAATTTATGTCAATTCTGGTCTTTCATACTAGCTGTCATCACTTGCAGAACTTATCGATACGTCAATAAAGATGAAAGAAAATCAGGACCGGTCGTTAAGAAATGATTGTATATTACTTTTTTTTATGTTATAAGTAAGTAATATTTATTTCAAATCAGATTAACTTAACTTTAAATTTTCTAATTTTACTCAAATAACGTGCCACAAATATGTTTTATTTTTGGAAGATTTTTAAAACCGATAAATTTGTTTTGTTTACAAATTTCTTTCTTAAAATTAAGAAAATGGCCGCTTTAAAGAAAATTTTCTGAAATCGGCCAAAAAGGTGACATTCCAATTTATATAATTTCTATTTGAAATAAACCAGAATATTTTATTTACTGGAAATAGTGGGTGATTTTTCATTTAAAAAAGATAATGTTAAAACTTTAAATCTAAAATTTATACCGAATTAGTGGAGGTACCTATATATATATATATATATATATATATATATATATATATATATATATATAAAAGAAATAAATAATAAATAAAGATGAAACGTGTTACATCTATTACCCTGGAAAAACACGTGAATTTTTAACTTGAAAAATTTAGAATGCTGAACAACGCAGTAAAACGAATAGTTGAAATGTTTTGAATTTACAGAAATACATATGCACATTCACAGTCAGGTTAAACCCCTGAAGAAGATCTCAGATGAGATTGAAAGTATTTGGGATAATAAAAACTATTTGAAAGGAAATTTTGCTATTTTTCTTAATTAATTTTCTAAGGCTACCAAGAAATTAATTCATGAACTTGAAAGGATCACAACCAAAATAAATCGACATAATATGCCTAAATTGAATCAAACCTGTTTTACTGAACATCTGCTGCCTATGTATATGTATAAGAGGAAATTTGCAAATGGATTTTATTTCACAAAAACAGTTATGAATATTTCACTATGCAAAAAAGGTTAGAGAGTTAAGTTAAAAGGAGATAGCTGATATCGGGCAATCGGAAAGAGACATGGCAAGTGGAACTAGAAAAATCTACCCCAGTGGACGAAATAAAAGGTTCAGTTCGAAATTAATATCATTTGAAGAATGCCGGAGTATACAACGGCCGAAATGTAGTGAATATAGCAATAGAGATGAAGACAACAGTCCTAACAACGTAAATAAATGTATTTTTGGAAGAATTTGTTTTATATTTTATAAGTATTTACTGAACTTAGGTCTGTTGGGTACAAGTCTACAAATAAAGAATAATGGTTAGGAATATACACAAGACAGTAGTTATAGCTTGCTAATGTAGTCAGCTGCCCATTACGTCGAGGTGGTTTATAAATGTGTGGTGTAAGTTTAACAACACGTTGCTTTGATAATATAAAAAAAAAATAAATTTTTTTAATACGAATCATGTCTAGAAAAGTTTGTCTACAAAAACTGAACGTTTTTTTATTCCGTTTCACACGATGAAGCCGCCTTTTTCTGAATTCTTTCAAGATTTTCGTTAGACAAGAGACCAATAAACAAATGAAAAACTAGAAAGGGACCAAAAGAAAAAGAAAAACGAAGAAAAAAAAATAAAGGAGCAATAACAAAAAACGCCGTTGGTTATGTAAAGCTTTCCGATTGTACCGCGCCACCAAGCGGAGAACAACAATACTACATTAACAAACAACAGCGAGATTACATATATCACACTGTTAGCAGCAAAAATAGGACCGTCAACTTTCCGTAGACTTGAATCATTTTCAGAATTGTACGACAGCCGGACGCGGACACAC
>OZ010612.1:45792767-45810267 GCA_963932145.1 Acanthosepion lycidas
CGACAGATTTCAGCGAAAGGCGAGTCTGTTTCGTGTGAACAGGACTGGACTTGATTTTCTCTTTTAAGTCCCCTTAAGTGCAAAGGGGCTATTTCCTTTGAACCCTTCCCGGGTTAACTTAGACGTTTCTTCTTTACCCAATTAATGTGAATAAGTGTTGTCCCTGGCCTGTTCGTTATGATCCATGTCGAGATTCCCAACCTCCCCAATTTGTTTCTTGGCCCCTTTTTTTATCCTGGCTGGGTCAGACTTTCATTTTTCCATCCCGTCATTTATTTTTACCCTCCCCCAATCCATTAGTGAGTGTGCTACTTGATTCTGTCTATCGGCAGAATACAGCGGTCACTCTGTTTATTTTGAGGGGTGGTCGGGTCTAACATCTGACATCTGTTTTAGTTTTTTTTTCGACCGATTTCAACAAAACTTCACAGGACTGCGTAAAATTACCTTGCGGTGGGTCTGACAGCGCCAAAAATTGGAAAAACACAATTGTTTTTGCACGAAATCAATTTGAAAACACGATAAAACACGATTCTGTCGCCAGAATGAAAGGGGGACAACTCATATCGAGTTATACTTATTATAAAACCCAGGTTGTTTGTGTGTGTGTGTGTTCGTTTATATATGGGATCGGATTTCCTACATTTTTCAACCGATTTCAACAAAACTTCACTTTTCTTTTTGGCAGGTAGTGTTTCTTATTGTCTTGCACACTTTTTTCTTTATTTTTACATTCAGAATGCTTTAAAAATTCCATTTACAAGACAATTGTTTATAATAAAAATCTATTCAATCGGTAGACTCATGACGATTGAAAACAATGTTTTTGTTTGAGTTTGGATTTGATCAATTCGAACCCCCCCCAAAAAAAAAACAAACTAATTAAGACATGCGTGTCTGTCAACCTTAAACAATAATCTTTGTCAATTTTATTTTTCAGTCTTTATGATGGTCGATACTTGATCTATCTCTTACTGTTACCTCCCCGGGCAATGCCGGGATCTCCTGCTAGTACAAAATAAATATAGATTTGATCTGGAAATCAGCATAATTAAATAGTATTAATTACATTTACCGGCCTGAATGTTCGAGAAATTTCGTAACCCTCACGCTAGGACAGTTAATGTAATTAATACTGTTTAATTAAAAACAGTGCATTTACTTAAATAAATTGTATCTATTAAAATAACGTATAAACAGAAAATATATTTAGATGTATTATGTCTATTCGCATTCCAGTCGAATCCGTTACATTCACTTACGTGCTTGGGAAAGTTATGAATCTTCTTCTTCTACCCCCAGCTATGGGTAAATAGCAGGACAGATTGGGTTCTGAACTACCGCAGAAGGATTGACAACCTACTGCGGGAAAAATCTGCCTCGTCAGTAATGTATCGAAAGAAACATGATCGCCTATGAGTGTATCGCGCATGGCACATAACTATTTATTCCAGTTTTAATCACTTCAAGTCTACGAATTAATTTCTTAGTGGCTGTAGAAAACTGATCAAGAAAAATTCCTAAATTTTCTTTCAAATTTTATTTTCTCAAGTAGTTTTAATCCCATCTACGACCATCTTTAGGGGTTAGATATAAATTCAAAATATTTTTCCCTCTATTCAAGGGAAATAACTTAAGTGATTTAAAAAAAAAAAATTTCAATTGTATTAGGTTGGTGCAAAAATAATGACGTAATAATGTCGTGTTTGGCGTTAAAAAATACGTTAAAAAACGACATTATTACGTCATTATTTTTGCACCAACCTAACAGTATTTTAATTTAGTATTTTTTATATAACACTTTGCTGCAACCAACTTTTAAGAACTTTGTCGCAATACGCGGAGTTGACTTTATTTATACTTGGCCGCAATTCTCTTATATAAAGGGCTTCCAGAATTTTAAGTTTTTGCTTATTATTATCGGTATTCCTACCCCCTTTTATCAATTGAAGGAACCTGCTAATTTTCATCTGACGTTCATATCTGTCCGCGGTTTATATATTACGAGCATATAATTACTACAGTTACCCGCGTGAAAGAAATTGCCATATTTGGAATAGCGTACCAAATTTTTCTAATGCAAACAATTACTCCGCAGTCAAATGTAGTTAAATTATTTGTACGTCTTATGGTTGCCACAACTGCAATATCAAAACGACGCCTATATCTTTACCTGTTATAAGGTATATATATCAATTAGAATAAGGCGTAACCATCTACTGGTTTCTCCAATTGGTTGGTATTTCAATTTTTATAGAAAATGTATTATTTAGAGTCTTTCTATGGCTAAATTCAACTTTTTTTCCCTACATATATATATATATATATATATATATATATATATATATATATATATATATATATATGTATATCTGTGTTTATATATATATATAAATATATATATATATATATATATATATATATATATATATATATATATATATACACACACACACATACACTAATTTAAAAAAAATATCCTAAGACAAAAATTAAAATGGACAGCTGACACTTACAATTGATCGTATCGAAATTGTGGAGTATATATATATATATATATATATATATATATATATATATATATATATATATATATATATATGTGTGTGTGTGTGTGTGTGTGTGTGTATGTGTGTGTGTGTGTGTGTGTGTGTGTGCTTATGCGTGTCTGTGTGTGTGCATGAGAGAGAGAGAGAGAGTCAGATGAGAGTCCTGATGAAAATTTAATTTTTAGCATAAAGCTCTCGACGTGGACAAAATAAAAATTTAATTCATCAGGAAAAGTAAATTTGGTTTCATCAGAAAATTTTGTTTTCTCCGCTGAAACGAAAGAAAATTCGTATCTACTTGAGGTTTGCGTCCAAGAGGCCTATATCTATCTATCTATCTATCTATCTATCTATCTATCTATCTATCTATCTATCTATCTATCTATCTATCTATCTATCTCTTTTTAATCTGACATTTTATTACTTCACTAAAAATAAAAACGTTTTAAATAATATATATGTATACACACACACACACACACATACATATATATATATATATATATATATATATATATATAAATTATAACTAATGTACCATTGTCTCCGTCTTTAACAATTTCTTCGTTTTTACATGAAATTTTTCATACCTGTAAATGCATCCATTTCTTTCTTTCACATTTTAGATAATTTTTCTCATAGTTTTTTTTTGTTTCTATCTATCTATCTATCTATCTATCTATCTATCTTTCTATCTATCTATCTTTCTATCTATCTATCTATCTATCTTTCTATCTATCTATCTATCTATCTATCTATCTATCTATCTCAACCTTTCATGTTTAAATTACACATTATCATTTTGATGTTTTCACGTCATCTCCTTTATTTATTTATTATATATATTCTCAAGTTTGCCTGTCGTTTTTTGTATACCGTTTCCACTGATACATACATACATACATATATATATATATATATATATATATTAGGTTAGGTATATTTCCTTTTATCTCATAATTTTACCATCCTTTTAAAAATATTTACCCTAATTTGTTTCCTTTGTACAAAGAGCAATGCTTTATCAAAACCTTATATTTTCCAAATACATGTTTCTGCTTGTACATAAATAACAGAACCTATCCCCTAAAAATGGCTTAATATTTTCTATTGTCATCAATTATCAGTAAGTATTCTTCATGTAAATCCATTTTCCCGCTTTACATGCTCGGATTAGAAAAACTTCGATGTCCAGCTTTTGTTGTGTGATGAACGGTAGTTGTAGAGCCAATGACAGGTGATTTTTTTCTTGTTTTTCGACTTTATATCACACTGACTTTTGTTATTATTTTTTTGTTAGATTTTCCTACATGGCTGATTCCATTTCTGATTTCTATAGTCTTATTTAGAGACTTTGACCATTACGCGGAACGAATACGAAGAGTCAGTAACAAATTTCCATTATATACTCGACTCTCCCCACCGAATTCGACGTATGAGGGTGAAGCAGATTGGTTTCTAGGAAACCGACAGCCAGACACCAGCATATGAGATTTGATTATAGTGGTCATGGTTTTGTGCAGAACCATCCACAATATTTGAATACTACGTGTCACAAGGTGCCCAAAGGTCTCTGCCGGTTTTGAATTCAGAGTTGTCCTTCTTCTAGTCCAGTTGCCATCCAACGCTATAGAACCCAGTCTGTCCTGCTATTACCCATAGCTGGAGGGAGAAGAGGACACATACCTTTCCCAACGGTATTAGCACTTAAATGAATCTAATGGATTTGACTGGAATTCGAACTCGGCTCTCCGATCCATTACGTACTCCACCGTGCCACCTAACATTATATATATATATATATATATATATATATATATATATATATATATATATATATATATATATATAGAGAGAGAGAGAGAGAGAGAGAGAGAGAGAGAGAGAGAGAGAGAGAGAGAGAGGAACACGCGTTGTCACGACTGTCGAACTCTCTGCATTAGCAGAGGGGAACCCGGACCAGGATTTGCCGAAGGGCAAGGTTTCGTCCGGGGAGGTTGACAGGGCCTGAACCCGTCTAGGTGGGTTCAGAAAGGCCATATTTTTTGGCCGAGCCTACGGGCTCGGGGATACCCACATTAAAACGGCCTTGTGCCACATTCGATCCTCGTGGGTGGAATGATAAATACCGAGAGGGTGGGGAGACTATGGCATTCTGCGTTATTTTTTTGTAGACCTGCTTTTGTGGAAAGTATTAGTTACGAATCGCTACCTGACCTTAAAAGTCGTAAATGTCATGCGCCATTATCAAATGGAGGCATTGTTGTATTTGTGCATATCCGACATGACGACGAAAACTCAGCAGACAGATTAAGAAGAGGTTCCCCTAAAACATCGCTGATCCTTTGATCAGATTTAGGGAGTTGGTAGGAATAGAAAATTACAGAATATGCCCGTGTGTGTGTGTGTCTCAGTGGACGCATGTATGTAAGATTAGGCATTTAATTTACACACACACGCACACACCCACATATATATATATATATATATATATATATATATATATATATATATAAAACTAATGTAGTTTTTTGTATTTTATGTTGTTTTTTGTTCTTTTGACATTTCATGCTGTTATATTTCCAAAATTTATTTTTATTTCCTGTCATAGTTTTAATTTTCTCTTAATACTTGCACGTGTACACGTATATATATATATATTAGGTTGGTGCAAAAATAATGTCGGTTTTTGACATATTTTTAAACGTCAAAAACCGACATTATTTTTGCACCAACCTAATATATATATATATATATATATATATATATATATATATATATATATATATATCCGAATGTAATGTGAACGAAAATAATATATAAATTCTAATGTTCACAGCATTAATTCAAAAGAGGGCTCAATACTGATAGTAGAGCAATAATTATTCATTATAATTTTTTATGCAGACAAAAACAATATATATATATATATATATATATATATATATATATATATATATATATATATATATATATATATATATATATACTTACGATCATGTGAGCACGTCTGCATAAAGTGCCTGAACATTAATTTATTGTTAATTCTCAATATAACATTTGAATGGGTGTCTGTCCTTGTGTGCTAAACAGAAAGGATATTTTTCCAAGAAAGTAAGTATTAGGACTTATACTAAGTTAAACCTGTATTTTAATTTGCGTCATTCAATTGCCTATATATATATATATATATATATATATATATATATATATATATATATATATGTATGTATGTATATATATAAAAGGAAGAGGTTATAGTAGTTCCAACGAGAGAAAAGTGTGTATATTAAAAAGAAGAGAGATACCGCAGACGTTTTTGGTTGTAATGTGGATTTTTTTTAAATATTATGCTTTATTTTCCATAATGTTCCATAATTTTACTACACGTGTTTCTGGTCTCGCGGCTGTCATCAGGTAAAGAGTGGAGATTTCCACATATTATTAAAAATAATCCATTTTTATCTCATTTATGTTTTTCGATGTTAAATATTCTCGATATGAGACATTCTCTTTCTAGGTCTTAGTAATCCGAATTTCTTTCTTGAAAGAATTAGTGTGTTATGTGTTAGTAATCCGAATTTCTTAGTCATTGTTATTAATTAATAAACTTTTCACTTCAGACTCTACATAATGTGCTTAGTGGGTATCAGAAGTAAGTCATAATTCTTTCGTATCTTGTGCTTTTTACTAATTAATTTATTTTTTAACAGGTTAATAGGAACAGATAGTCTCACCAATCATCCGACTGGAACTCCAATAAACTCGGCCTTGTGCCACATCCGAGTGCGTGGGGCGGTTAGTGAATATCTCACTATTTCTCCTCTATCAGCTTTACGGTTCATGGTTGTTTATCAACTATTGCTATACGTTCATTCCTTCTAATCTACTACTATACGGATTACGATTCTCTATTGATCATTAAACTATTTTGCGATTACTACTTGGACAAGTATTACTAGTGCGAATATGATTGGAAGGCGTTACTACTAATACCGGCGTGGGCACCCCGGCGTGGTGTAATGGTTAGCAAGCTTGTCTTGCTAGATCAGTTACTGCTGAAAAGTGAGTTCGATCCTCATTGGATGCCCCATACTTTCGGCCTTGTGCCGCATCTAAGCTACGCCTGGAAAATCTCTACTAGTGCCGGCGTATACAAAGTCTCGAATATAACGAGAATTTTCGCAAGTGATAACGAGATTTCGCTTGACATTGCAAATGTGACAAGAAAGTCGTCCAACTTTGCAAAACAAATAAAGAGAATAAATTTATTTCACAAATGCTGGGAAAATCTGTAAAGAAAGAGAAACAAATTTAATATAATGAAGGGGTTATTTTCAGATTCAAAATTGGTTTTAAAATTGAGAGTGTCAAAGATAACTCTCAGAAAAATATCTTAATAAGGTCAGAGAGAATATTACCGAATTCTGAAGGCTTTACAGAACAACTAAAATAAATATAAAGAGAAAATATGAATAGCAATTTTCTTTTTTTTATGTGCCATGTCCCTTCAGGACGTGGTCGATCATGGCTCTCCACTCCCTTGTTGCTCTCAATAAGTTTTGCCCCTCTGCCACCCCACCCAGAACAGGTTCTGTCATCCATTCGCTTAAGCCCGCCAGGGATGTCATGTTTTGCTTTTCTTTGACTCACTTTCCTTCTATTCGAGCTGTATCAGATTCTCCAGGCCCTCCTTTCTCATTATTAAGTAGATCACGTGAATAAGTGAATAAATAGGAAGTAGCGTGATTACTATACGTTCACTTTTCACTCATCTTGCCTAGCCACTGTTTCGATACGTTTTACTACTATACGGATTACGATTCCCTACTGATCATTATACTATTTGACGATTACTACTTGAACAAGTATTACTAGTGCGGATATTATTGTGGGGCGTTAAAACTAGTGCCGGCGTCTACGAAGTCTCGAATATAAAGAACATTTTTTGAAATGATAACGTGCTGGTTTTTAAATAAATAATTATATATATATATATATATATATATATATATATATATAAAATTATTTATTTAAAAATTATAACATAAATATGTTATAAAATCACTACAAATATAGCCATTTTCTTTCAACACCTCTGGTGTCTTATCAAGTGATGATGTTGAATGTAGATTGTAGAATAAAAGTTTTAAAAGGTTCAAATTAATTAACCACCCCTCGTAAGGGGAAACGCTGTTACATGAGCTGAAATGACCAATCAAAATACAAGTATACGGGAATTCAAAAAACTTGACAACGAAGTAAGGTTATAATAACTATTAATTTTTAAATAAATAATTATATTCGCTCTACTCTGTATTGAGCACTCTTTTAAGAATAGTAATTGTTATTAGAATTTATTCCGTATACACCAATCATATACTTGGCTATATATATATTGCTCTTAAATAATATATAAATATACTATGTATGCTCTTTTTCTTCGATTGGGCACTATAGAGAAAGGATAATTTTTAAAAACAGTGGCTGCTCCTACTATTAACGCATCGCTCTTCAGTTATGAAATGAGCGCTCTTAGCTACTGGCGTTTGTATACATCACGTATATAATACGTTAAAAATTTCGCTTTCTCTGTCGTGCACTGATTGCTTAGGGATAGAATCTTTGACTGATGCAAAATCTATCGAGTTTCGACTTGAAGCAATCTAATGTCTATCACATTGATAAGCGGTGATACAGCGAAACAGGCTTGTATATATATAAATATATATATATATATATATATATATATATAACGTCATCCACAGACAGACTGTTTCGCTGCTCATCAGTGTGGCTAGCTAGGACCGAAACCCGACTGAATTGGTGTCTGTTGGAGATTCTACCACTAAGCCGTCGGCGCAGGGCAGAGATGCAAGCGGATTTTTAGCGTATTTATTTTTAGAAACACGCCCAGTGACTGACAGTGACTCAATTCGCTATGCGAAGAATCTCGCTATATTAGCTATAATAGTCACTGTTTTACAAACCCATACCTAGTCCCTAGAGAGCTCAACTGGAATTATATATATATATATATATATATATATATATATATATATATAGTAATGAACAAATTTATATGTTAAATAGTATGGGTTGCTCGGAAATTATTCAAAAACATTGGTCACTGTGGTGTGGATGCAAGGAAATTTATATATTACTTGATATCGAAGAGGATAATCACAAATACTGCTTGCTTAAAAATACTCTTTTTTTGCAAGACTCACTCCTTGTCATCAATCTATCTATCTATCTATCTATCTATCTATCTACCTATCTATCTATCTATCTATCACATTTTGTCCATATCTATCTATCTATCTATCTATCTATCTATCTATCTATCTATCTATCTATCTATCTAATTCTTCGGTGTCTCTGGAGTATTATACAGGGTGAGGCATAAATACCTTCCACGGGTTGTTTTCATTTAGCTAATGTTTTGGCCATTACGTGGGAGGTGTATGTCTGTGACGTGTATGTCTGATATATTTACTGCTGGAACCCTGCATATTCAGATTTGTTTTTTTACAACAACACAATATTCGTTTTAAAACTCATTCTTTGATAGCTGGTATTTTTTCATCTGTATCAAATTTTGTAGTTTGCAAAAAAGCCAATAGCAGAAAGTATGTTTTCATTCTGAAACCTGAAATGAAAAAAATATTAAAAAAAAAAAAAACTGTCCAATTCCATTTTAGCGTTCGCTTCTTGACAGGATTCGAATTAAATTTTCTAGAGAGAACGAGAAGACGAAAGATGGAAACGAATGAAATAAAACAATCAACAAAAAACAAAAAGACCGAAGAAAATAAGAAAAAATAGATTTTTTTATTTCTTTTTTTTTTCTCTGGTTCAAAAACAAAAAATAAAACGAGTTTTATTTTAGAATGTGAAGTGTATTCAGTAAAAAAAAAAAATACCTGACGAAACCGTAATGTATGTCGTTTTGAAGTGAAACAATTGTAAGGGGGGCAGGTATAAAATATTTACAAAAATAAAGGGACAGAAAAAATATCGTTAGAAACAAAGAAAAACATTACTGAACTGTTACATAATATCAGTTCTCTTATAGGGCAATGAATGCTGGAGAATTTCCTCACAGATGAAGAAGAGACTTGAAGCAACAGAAATATGGTTGTACAGAAGAATGCTGAGATTGTTATGGACCGAATATATGAGAATAGTTTTAGAGAAAATGGAAACGAAAAAGAAACTTATATTTAATATCTCCTGCATACAGACAGAAAATGAGTTCAGCAGATATACAAAAATAGAATGGGGTGTACGACAAGGATGTGTCTTCTCCCCGGACGTATTCAACCTATACAACGAGGCGATTCTGAGAAAATTAGAAATCCTATCAGGATACATTATTGACGGCTACAATCTTAACATCATAAGGTATGCAGATGACAGTGTTGATAACAGATAGAGAAAGAAAACTACAAAAACTCCTACAGAAGGCAGTGAAGGAAAGCGAGAAGAAAGGATTGAACATCAAGTGCATGAAGATAGAATGCATGGTTGTTAAGAACAGGTATGAATTGCAAATCACAGATGCAAAAATGAAACAAGCGCTGGAATTTAAATATCTGGGAAGTGTTTTAACAAAAAACGAAAACTGCGACACTGAAATCTGAAGGCTCATTGGGATAAACCAAAAATGCTTTCCAAAAGCTAAGCAGAGTATTAAGAAACATAAAAATTTCGTTAGAAACATGCAAAAAAGTATATTGATCTGTTATGCAATATCAGTCCTCCTGGATGGACAATATCTTCACAGATGAAGAAGAGACTTGAACTAACAGAAATGTGGTTTTACAGAAGGATGCCGAGGATAATATGGACTGAACATGTGAGCACGACGAAGTTTTGGGAGAAAATGGAAGCAAAAAAGGTAATTGATATTTCTAGGGCACATGGACTGAACATTGGAGGAACGACAAAGTTTTATTAGGTTGGTGCAAAAATAATGACGTAATAATGTCGTTTTTTGACGTATTTTTAACCTCAAAAAACGACATTATTACGTTATTATTTTTGCACCAACCTAATACAAAAAATGGAAACAAAAAAGAAACTTATATTTAACATCAGGAAGATACAGTTGAAATTTCTAGGACACATAATGAGGAAAGAGGGCTTGGAAAATTTGATACTCACAGCACGTATTGAAGGTAAGAGGGACAAAATAAAACAACACATATATATATATATATATATATATATATATATATATATATATATTTATATATATTATCACTAAGTTTGAATTCGGTATGTATATACCGGGTGTAAGAACAATGTTGTCTAAGTCATGTTACATGATAATTGTCCATCTCACAAAATGTTTAACATCTAAAAAGCACTAAACTAATTGAGTTTTTCCAGGTTTTCAGATAGGACGTTTCGCCATCTTGATACCTTTTGTAGTAAGTATCACTGAGAAACCCTTTAAGTTATCAAGCTAAAAAGAGAGCAGGTTAACATTGTTTTGCGTCAGATTCACTGTCTTCTCAACTGAACAATGTTGAGAGGAGAAAGATCATTCAGGCCTTCAATAATGGTACCAATATTCATACTCTGACTAATATACTCTTCAAAGTCCATTCAAGAACCATCAAGAGAATGGCGAATACGTTTAAAAAAAGAGGGACCAATAGAGAGGAAAACTGGATCAGGAAGTCACAACAGAAAGAGAGATCATCATTTCAACTTAGAGCTAAATAGATCAATTAGAAAGATAACAAATAGAGCCACAAAACACAGGAAATTGTGGAGAGTCATAATCACCAACATCATGAAGGGACGTGATACAGAGATGATGAAAAATAATAGCTTGAAATATTTCCGCCAAAAGGTCTCTGTTCTTCTTTTGTCAAACCCTTTTCGAGATGATAGGTATTTTTCTCAGAACTTTCATATATTTTTTTTAATTTCAGCTTATTAAGATGCCTTCTAAAACCTAAGCAAAATGTGAAGAGACAGGAAATTTTCGTTAGAAACAAAAAAAAAAAAAAAAAATAGGGCTAAACAACTATGTAATATCAATCCTCCTATCGGACAGAAGATGTTGGACAATCTCCAAACAGATGAAGAGAACCGAGGCAGTAGAAATGAGGTTCCGCAGAAGGATACTGAGCTTACTATAGACGGCGCACATGCGTAACGAGGAACTTTTAAAGGAAACACCTGTGTTGAGAATTAGAAAGAGACAGTTGAAATGAGGAAAGAGGGCTTGGAGAATTTAACACTCACAAGACATATTGAAAGTAAGAAAGGCAGGGGAGAACAGTAAGCTATCTCACGAACATGGATGATAAGAGGGAACAAACATTGCTGAGATCAACGTAGGATAGGATATTGTGGAGAGCCATGATCACATATGTCCTGAAGTGACACGGTGGCACTGGACCAAATGAAAGTAAATGTCGGGTGGGTTATTGCGTTCCGACAATCTTCATAGTGAGGAAAAGTTGCATGCTTAGAAAATCCGCATTCTAAATCTTGATTTTTATCTAGGTTTGAGTGTTATTCATAGAGAGCCTGATGAAAAACACAACTATCTTAACCAACAGAAACATTATGCTTTTTTAATGGCAAGTGTATCTAATTTTCTAATTAAAAAAAATTAAGCTGCTAAATTTATGAGGTCACAACGCTTCCAGATTTTTAGAAATTTACCTATCTCTGCAAATATAGTTAGATAGATTGTGTCGCGCCAATCTTCAAAGGGGAAAGAGCACAACTGTTTTTTTTTTAATCCCGACTTTCGCAGGAAATTGGACGCCGACTATCGGCTCAATTATTTCACTTAAGAAGCACCACTATCTAGTAATCCTAATTGGGGATCAAGTGAGAAAGAGAGAGTTCTTTCAGTTATTCCACAGCCCAGTATTCTCGCTAGATGAAAAATGTTTTTTTGTTATTTTCTTTAATTCTTCTTCGGCCGACCACGCACAAAATACGGACCCTTTTTTGAGGTAGATGATTTTCTCTTTCGCTACACTATCAAGTCCCATCAATTTTCAAACATACGCAAGAATCTCATCTCTATAAACAGGAATTTGGAAGATCGTGTTGCGCCAATGTTTCAATTATGAAAAGGTTTTAAAACAGTATTCGAACTCCTGTTTGTTTTCTAATGGCAATCGCTCACTATTATCATTGGCATAAAATATTCAACTCTTTCATCCAGAAGGTAGATTATGTAGAGTAGGTAGATTTAATTGCGCCAATCAGCGCGTTTTAATCTTAATAAGAGCGTATAATTGTTATAAATATACTTGTTTTTGTGGAAGAAATCATTTACAAAAACGGAGACGCAAAGACCGGAAGTTTGTTTAAAGCTATGTTAACCATTTTCTGGATTGGCTTTAAATCCATTTCCGTTTGATATGAGGGAAATCTTGACTAATTTATGGCGTGTCAAAATTTATTCTAAATGTTTTGGTTCAGATCTCCCAGGATACGACCATCTTAAAAAACAATTTCGGATACAGTTGGATTTAAACATGACATTAAACTTCGGTTTTGACTTAAGCATCAACAACCACACTGTCAATTTATATCTGGCTGCTGATGCGTGACTCTTTAGGAACGAGATTTTGCGAGAATTCGTTGTTTTCCTTTTTTTATTTTCAAAGCACTGAATGGAAGACGTGGTAACTGGGTCTACCTCACTGAATTGGTTTTATAAGATGCATGACGGATGCTGATGGCAGACACAGACAGAAAAACAAAACAAAAACAAAACAAACTGCAGGAACTCCTAAAGGAAAACGGGAAGAATGGACTAAGCATAAACTGTAAGATGACAGCATGTATGATTCTCAGAGCAAGAGCTGCGATTTTTTGTAAAAAACAAGTGAATTGAAATACTTGATAATATCAGTCCTCCAATATGGCCGTAAAGGCTGAATAATTACCTCACAAATGAAGGGAAGACTAGAAGGGTGCCGAGAATAACATGGATTCATCATGAGGAACGTTTAGAAAGAAAAATGATGTTTATTCTTACAATCAAAAAGAGACAACTGAAATGTTTGGATACATTATAAGGAAAGAGGACTTGGAGAATTTGACACTCACAAGACATACTGAAAGTAGGAAGCTAAAAAAGAAACAGCGTGTAAGCTGCGTAATAAGCTTCTGTAAAAGAAAAAAGGTATGAATCCTCTTCTTCTCCCACCCAGGTAAATAGAAGGATAGATCGGGTTCTATAGCCTTGGATGGAAACTGGTCTACCGCAGAAAGAAATGGCAACCTACTACGGGAAAAAATCTGCCTCGTCAGCCATGTATCGAAAGATACATGATCGCCTAAGCGTGTATCACGCAAGGCACATAACTGAAATGTATATCAGAACAGGGAGAGGGAGGCAAAGTAAGGAGATATACACTGTTTACAGATACAAATGAGAAAAAATTGTGGAGTGCTATGATCACCTACCTAACAAGTTTCTGTATAAGGAAAAATTCTTGAATTTTTTTGTTTATGATGAAGTACTATTAATTAAATTAAATTAAAGAAATTATTTAACCGCAGAGCAGAGTTTTTGTGAAAGTATTTTTCCAAACAATTCAGCTGATTCAAATTTCACTGATTGATTTGCGCCATTGAACGAAATGTAAAGTTTGTAAATCTCGACAAAAATGTTAGCGATAATTTCAACAATACTAAATTCTGTGAGAATTTCAACACATGTCAGCATGTTGCAAAAGTTCTAATATATGTGTGTATCTAAAAAAAAATGTAAAAATGTGTTAAAAATTAAATACAATTTTCCTAACTCAAGAAAACACTAGAACGCTCAAAATTAATAACGATAACATGTCTAGAGAACCGAGAAAAGAGAAAAAAAATGAAGAGAGAAAAGGCTAACAAGACAGAAGAAGAGAGAAAAGGTTAATAATGACAAGTGCATATAAAAAGAAAAAAATTCACAAGTGCATATAAAAAGTAAAAAAAAGCACAATAAAAGAGTCTTCAACAAGTATAAAAATTAAATCATGACGTATTGCAATGGTTCAGTAAATGATACTAAGTATAATAATACTAATATCAGCGGTTGTAATTGTATAAATTACAATGACTGTTCACTACAGAATAATTGCTTAGTTAGTTCCCTACTTTATCTTAGTACTATTTCTACAATTATAAACTCATGTATTAAATTTTTTTTTACATTGGAAGCGCTAAAAATTCGTTTAGAACCGGTTCGTATCAGCAATCAGCATGTACTATCCTTGAACAATAGTAAAAATAGTACTTCGTTGTCCAAGTATTTTTGGAGTTTAAAAGAGAAAAAAAAAAAAACTCCTACTGTTAAGTGGAAAATAATTAGGAGGACTCGAATCTGTAATTCCCTATACGCACCATGTTATCTTTGTCTCAAAGAAAAATTGGAAATTATTAGATTTAAAGACAGGATTTATCTTGTAAATCAAAGGAATGAACTTACTGTTAACTGTAGGCATAGTTCCTCCTTACCTTGCACTATGAGCAGTAATATTATGAATGATAATAAAATGGTATTGTAAGTTTGTATTACTATTATTATTTATTGATTGTTTACTATATTTATGTTCATGTACCTATATTTTTTTATAACCGGATTACTGACGTTAGTTATAACATACTTTTATTTGCTAGCGATTTAATCTGCTATAGATTGTTAGGTTGATAGTGAATAGTTGTGATTGTTTATGCATTAATTTTGCATAGAATTCATCATGGTTATCTAGGTAAGCATGTACGTATATATGTTTTATGGTTGTTTCTACATCTGTTTAGGTGGGTACATATATTTGCGCATGTGTGTCTGTGTGTTAGTGTGTATATGTGTATAAGTATGTATGTATGTATGTATGTATGTAGGTAAATGCGTTTGTATATATATACATACATATATATATATATATATATATATATATATATATATATATATATGTATATATATATATATGTGTGTGTGTGTATTTGTGTGTATATATGCATATATTTGTGTATATATGGGTCCGTGTATATGTTTTTATATTTGTATATATGCCGTTTGTGTGCGTATTTTGTTTGGACATGTGCGTTTTTTTGTATATGTATGTGTGTTTGTATATATATGTGTGTGCATGTATATGTCTTTTTTCTTTGCTTTGTCTATAGCCCGATATACGTATTTCAACTATGTATATGTATACATCGTACACATGCATGTATTTCCCCTTCTTACCTTTATTTGATCCTTTTTTTTATCTATGTTTGTTCGTGTATGTAAAATATTCATAGTTGATTTGCGTTGTTTTATTAGTGTATTTGTGCTTGAATTTTGTTGAGTCTGATTATTTGTATATAGGTACGTATGTGTGAATGCTTGTATATGCTTTTATCTATATATACATGTGAATGGCATATTTTTTTTGCGTGTTTTTTATACGTTTGTCTGCCTTTATTCTTCATTTTATTCTTATTTTATTCCTTATTTTTATTTTATTTTTTTGGATTTTTCCTTTTTTAATTTCCTGTGTGAATATCCGTCCTTATATTTGCGTGCTTATATATTTGATTATATATACGTATTTGTATACTAGGATGTGAATACGTTTGTCCTGTCATTTGAAAAAATCCCTTCCCTATTGTTATTGTCCAGATCAGGACCAAGAAAGAACACCACGAACACAAGAGTAGAAATAACGAAGGTATATTACACGAAATGATAATACAAGATGTAGAAGGTGTTAGTATAACTGTCAGTCTGGTTTGGAGTGAACTACTATCGGCTCGACTCGAATCAATATTTACTTGTCCCCCCCCCCCCACGAGGGAAAGATGTGGCACAAAGCTGAGTTTTACGTGGGTTTTCCGAGACTGTAGGTTCGGCCCAAAAATGCCCGTAGAAACTGTAAAAACAGAATCGGTTTGGTCAACCTCCCCGAACGAGGCTCTACCCTTCGGCGGTTCCTCTCTACTCAGAGGCAGAGAGTTCGACCGTCAAGCCGAGCTTCTCGGCTTGATTCGGTATCTAGCCCCCCCCCACGAGGGTTCCATGTGGCACAAGACAGAGTTTAATGTGGGTTTCCCGAGCCCGTAGGCTCGGCCAAAAAATGCCCGTATAACCCGTATAAACAGGATCGGGTCGGTCAACCTCCCCGAACGAGGCTCTACCCTTCGGCGGAGCCTCGTCCGGGTTCCTCTCTGCTCAGAGGCAGAGAGTTCGACCGTTAAGCTGAGAAGCTCGGCTCGATTCGACCCTCTCTCTTGAGAGGCGTAGTATACATAATGTTAGGAAGAGTTCATTCTGTTGTTATATTTAAATTCAGATTTCCTTGTATCAAATATGTTTAGTGATCGTAGTTACTTCTTAGATCAGCATCGAGACTGATAAATTGACACTTCGTTAAAAACAATAAAAAATTTCTCCTAGTTTCACTTCTGAATAATTTGGTAATAATTTTAAATTTAGAATTTGATATTTATAATTTTTAATTTTGCTGTGAAATTAAAACCTAATTAGTTATATTGGCTTCTAATTTAAACTAATCTCAACTTTAATTTACTAATAGATTGTATTTGGGGTATTTTGTCGCGTTATTTTTGTTGACCATGTTTGCCGTAGTCTCTGAATATGGAATCCAGTGAAGTCCGTAATGTCTTCAATATCAGAGGTTGGCAGTGAAGATTCAGAGAAAGCAGCGGCTGTTAAGTAATTCTTTAAATCTTCGATATCAGGTTGACAGTGAAGATATTTTGGGAGAAAAAACAAAATGGCTGCCATTATACACGTCGGATTGAATATTTTGAGCTTTCAGATTGGTTAACCCTTCCCTTGGTGGACTATAAAATGAGTTAGCTCATTTTGGCTAGCTCACTAGTACATAGTACCCCAAAATTCTAACAATTTTCGTTTCCTATTAAGGGGGTTTGGTTGGTTTTAAACTCTTAAAACTCTT
>OZ010612.1:45815267-45892767 GCA_963932145.1 Acanthosepion lycidas
CTAAAGGGTTCCGTCTACTCACTTTCAAGGCTTGGTTCAACTCGTGATATGGTTTTCAGGCACTTTGCAAAGGTGCCGGATGCTGGAATCGCCTTTCCTAGACCGACAATGCCCAAAAATCAAATCCTGAAGAATGAGATTCGAACCTCGGTTGCATTATCGGAAAGCGAATGTTCTAAAGACTCAGCTATGTGTCATTCTAACTAAAAAGGCCGTGATACTTTAAACTGATTCAGATTAGTTCAAAGGTGACCGATTAAATCTGAAAATAAATAAATATCCTCTGTTATTATGTCTTTATTTTATTTATTTTTTAATTTGACAGGGGTCCAAGACTAGATGGCTCTTAGATGCCCCTGAAATTTTGGGCCTTTGAGTTCCAATCCCTATGTAATTTCAGTTATAGTTCAGACATACTTGAACATTTATGGACGGAGATTATTGATTATGTCACTACTAACTGAGCACATTCTTTTCGGGTATTGATGTGACAACCGTTTAATTGACAAGAAGATTTTTTTTTTAAATTTTGTCATTATTTATGACGACAATAGACAAAGTAAGAGAGAAAGAGGACATATTTCTTATCGATTGGAATAAAGAAAAGATTTCGCTGCAGGAGGTCAATTTGTGGTCGGAATCGAATATCAACACCGGTCACCAAGCCAATTTCGATGACCAACGAGAAAGGAAATAACCAGATAAGAAAATAGGTAAAATATGATAAGACTTAGGTAAAAAAAAATATAGATCAAAACCATTGCAACAGCTCCGACAAAACCGGCCATTTTCGAAATGCAAACGTTATAAAAACAAATTAGAAAAAAATAAACAGATACATTATTGATAACTAGAACATAAAAAAACAAAAAATCTTTGTTTTCAAGCCACTCTCCATTGCTAGAAATTTGTGGCGAAAGATTTGGAAGTGATGTAAATTGAAAAACCAAAAAAAAAAAAAACATTTTACCCAGTATTCTCCGTCCTATTTAGGCTTGTTATCTACAACGAAAAATATCTAGTTGGGCTTGTTACCTACAAGGAAAATATCTACTTGGGCTTGTTATCTACAACGAAAAATATCTAGTTGGGCTTGTTACCTACAAAGAAAATATCTAGTTGGGCTTGTTATCTACAACGAAAAATATCTAGTTGGGCTTGTTTCCTTACAAGGAAAATATCTACTTGGGCTTGTTATCTACAACGAAAAATATCTAGTTGGGCTTGTTACCTACAAGGAAAATATCTACTTGGGTTTGTTATCTACAACGAAAAATATCTAGTTGGGCTTGTTACCTACAAGGAAAATATGTACACCGTACAAATTTTATTTTGAAATAATATCTACATATAGTAAAACATATATATAATATACAGAAAGTGTAATTAAAATATAATTTTTTCTTTTATTTGTTATATAACAACGGCCGAAACGCTGTGAATAATAAAGATGAGGACAATAATCCGAACAATACAAATAGTGTAAACTGTTACAATATCTCATATCAGAATTACAAACAAATCCTAAAGAAGGCCGGGGCGTACGTCGACCGAAACTTCGTGAATATGACAGTGAAGATGAGGACAACAGTCCGAAATATGTAAATAGTGTAATTAGTTACAATACACCATTTCAGAAATATAGACAGATCCTGAAGAAGACCGGAGCATATAACTGCTGAAACGTGATGGATATGGCACTAGATTGAGGACAACAGTCTTAACGATGTAAATAGTGTAACTAGTAACAATACCTCATCTCAAAATTATAGACAGATTTTAAAGAAGGCCGGAGAGTACAACGGCCGAAACGTTAGGAGTATAAGAAAGATGAGGATAACAGAGCAAACGTTGTAAATAGTGTTCCTAGAAATAAAGTTATTTAAACAAATTAATAAGAATGAATAATATTACATCACATAAATTGACGCAGGAAAAAATTAAATACATTTAGTGGGAAAAATTGTAATTAAATGATTTAAATGCCTGGAGGGTGCCACACCTCACGCACGTGTTCGAAGACAATTTAGTCGGCATGTTTTCTAATCATGGCATGTATTCTGACTAGCTACATTCCTTGGTTTCACGAGCTTTTCACCTTTGCCACTAGGATCCACTATACCAATCTCGTTGTTCAAATGTTTCATATTTTAGTAAGTTGGCATCGCTTAATGAGGAATTATCTTTAAGATAAGATTTTTATACCTATAATTCTTCTCTGTCCCTGCTAGATAGGGTCAAACGGATAGAGAATGAAATATCCACTTACACGCAAACCATCTAATAAACTTGCAAACAAATTTTCTGATTCTCACTTTCAAGGGAGATACTGTAAAAAATGTTGCTAAAAGATTTACTAGCTACCAAAATTGAGCAGTCAGAAAGTAACTGCCGTGCCAGATATACAAGAGGGAATCATCCAGATTCACTAATGTATTCTCTTAGTAAGTTCCACTCAGATAAGGTTCTTCCCAATAACTGCTGCTTTGTGAAACAGACTCCCGGCAGGATGTTTTCCCAATCGATACAATCTTGACCTCTTCAAGTCTAAAGTTAGCCATTATCTTTTTCTTTCATATTCCTATAGTAAGAAGTAAGTTCCACTCAGACAGCTTCTTCCCAAGAACGGCAGGATGTTTTCCAAATCTATGTCAGTCTGTTCATATCTATCTATCTATCTATCTATCTATCTATCTATCTATCTATCTATCTATCTATCTCATTCTGTTCAAATCTATCTATCTATCTATCTATCTATCTATCTATCTATCTATCTATCTATCTATCTATCTCATTCTGTTCAGATCTATCTATCTATCTATCTCATTCTGTTCAGATCTATCTATCTATATATCTATCTATCTATCTATCTATCTATCTATCTATCTATCTATCTATCTATCTATCTCATTCTGTTCAGATCTATCTATCTATCTATCTATCTATCTATCTATCTCATTCTGTTCAAATCTATCTATCTATCTATCTATCTATCTATCTATCTATCTCATTCTGTTCAGATCTATCTATCTATCTATCTATCTATCTATCTATCTCATTCTGTTCAAATCTATCTATCTATCTATCTATCTATCTATCTATCTATCTCATTCTGTTCAGATCTATCTATCTATCTATCTATCTATCTATCTATCTATCTATCTCATTCTGTTCAGATCTATCTATCTATATATCTATCTATCTATCTATCTATCTATCTATCTCATTCTGTTCAGATCTATCTATCTATCTATCTATCTATCTATCTATCTCATTCTGTTCAGATCTATCTATCTATATATCTATCTATCTATCTATCTATCTCATTCTGTTCAGATCTATCTATCTATCTATCTATCTATCTCATTCTGTTCAAATCTATCTATCTATCTATCTATCTATCTATCTATCTATCTATCTCATTCTGTTCAAATCTATCTATCTATCTATCTATCTATCTATCTATCTATCTATCTCATTCTGTTCAGATCTATCTATCTATCTATCTATCTATCTATCTCATTCTGTTCAAATCTATCTATCTATCTATCTATCTATCTATCTATCTATCTATCTCATTCTGTTCAGATCTATCTATCTATCTATCTATCTATCTCATTCTGTTCAGATCTATCTATCTATCTATCTATCTATCTCATTCTGTTCAGATCTATCTATCTATCTATCTATCTATCTATCTATCTATCTCATTCTGTTCAAATCTATCTATCTATCTATCTATCTATCTATCTATCTATATATCTATCTCATTCTGTTCAGATCTATCTATCTATCTATCTATCTATCTATCTATCTCATTCTGTTCAGATCTATCTATCTATCTATCTATCTATCTCATTCTGTTCAGATCTATCTATCTATCTATCTATCTATCTATCTATCTATCTCATTCTGTTCAAATCTATCTATCTATCTATCTATCTATCTATCTATCTATCTATATATCTATCTCATTCTGTTCAGATCTATCTATCTATCTATCTATCTATCTATCTATCTATCTATCTATCTATCTATCTATCTCATTCTGTTCAGATCTATCTATCTATCTATCTATCTATCTATCTCATTCTGTTCAGATCTATCTATCTATCTATCTATCTATGTATCTCATTCTGTTCAGATCTATCTATCTATATATCTATCTATCTCATTCTGTTCAGATCTATCTATCTATCTATCTATCTATCTATCTATCTATCTATCTATCTCATTCTGTTCAAATCTATCTATCTATCTATCTCATTCTGTTCAGATCTATCTATCTATCTATCTCATTCTATTCAAATCTATCTATCTATCTATCTATCTATCTCATTCTGTTCAGATCTATCTATCTATCTATCTCATTCTGTTCAAATCTATCTATCTATCTATCTATCTATCTATCTATCTATCTATCTATCTCATTCTGTTCAGATCTATCTATCTATCTATCTATCTATCTATCTATCTATCTATCTATCTATCTCATTCTGTTCAAATCTATCTATCTATCTATCTATCTCATTATGTTCAGATCTATCTATCTATCTATCTATCTATCTATCTATCTATCTCATTCTGTTCAGATCTATCTATCTATATATCTATCTATCTATCTATCTATCTATCTCATTCTGTTCAGATCTATCTATCTATCTATCTATCTATCTATCTATCTCATTCTGTTCAAATCTATCTATCTATCTATCTATCTATCTATCTATCTATCTCATTCTGTTCAGATCTATCTATCTATCTATCTCATTCTGTTCAAATCTATCTATCTATCTATCTATCTATCTATCTATCTCATTCTGTTCAGATCTATCTATCTATCTATCTATCTATCTATCTATCTATCTATCTATCTATCTATCTCATTCTGTTCAGATCTATCTATCTATCTATCTCATTCTGTTCAAATCTATCTATCTATCTATCTATCTATCTATCTATCTATCTATCTATCTCATTCTGTTCAGATCTATCTATCTATCTATCTATCTATCTATCTATCTATCTCATTCTGTTCAGATCTATCTATCTATCTATCTATCTATCTATCTATCTATCTCATTCTGTTCAGATCTATCTATCTATCTATCTCATTCTGTTCAAATCTATCTATCTATCTATCTATCTATCTATCTATCTATCTATCTCATTCTGTTCAGATCTATCTATCTATCTATCTATCTATCTATCTCATTCTGTTCAGATCTATCTATCTATCTATCTATCTATCTATCTATCTATCTATCTCATTCTGTTCAGATCTATCTATCTATCTATCTCATTCTGTTCAAATCTATCTATCTATCTATCTATCTATCTATCTATCTATCTCATTCTGTTCAGATCTATCTATCTATCTATCTATCTATCTATCTATCTATCTATCTATCTATCTCATTCTGTTCAGATCTATCTATCTATCTATCTATCTATCTATCTGTCTCATTCTGTTCAGATCTATCTATCTATCTATCTCATTCTGTTCAAATCTATCTATCTATCTATCTATCTATCTCATTCTGTTCAAATCTATCTATCTATCTATCTATCTATCTATCTATCTATCTATCTCATTCTGTTCAGATCTATCTATCTATCTATCTATCTATCTATCTATCTATCTATCTATTTTTGATGGTGGTTCAAATAGTCGAAAGCCCTCGGATATATAGAATAATTCGACAGTATTTTCACACCGTGCCCAGAAAAGAAAATACTTGTACTAATGCAAGAAATATGAATAAAAGCTTCATGACAGTACCTTGTCAGTTGTCTTTAATGAAACATGTATAAAAGAGGGATTACTACCCAACTGCACAGTTTCCCATACGATCATCGAAGTTAAGCAACGTTGTGCTTTTTCAGTACCAAAATGGATGACCGTTTGGGAAATCAAATGTTGTAAGCTTGGATGTGCGGGTGGTGTAATGGATAATGGCTCGGAATTGTTAATCGGGGAGCCGAATTCTAATTCCCGTTGGGTTCGTCATATCCACTTATGCGCAAATACACTTGGGAAATGTATGCTTCCATCTCTTCACCCCATGGGTTAATTAGTAAAACATATATCACTCAACGATTATTATCCCACTCACCGAAATTCTTACAATCTAAAATATTTTATAGCTTTAAATAACCTGCAAAGGGTTGATAAACCGTAAAAAAACGAATCAATCAGAAACTACATGAAACTTAACTATTCGAAAAGTCAAAGACAATGATGTCTTCTATCATCTAACAACAAGTAGGGAGCCATTTCTATCTTATATATCTAATTATGCGTCTGCATGGAACATAAAGCAGATTTTTGTAAACTATTTTTCACACAAGAGCCACTGAAGGAAGATTTTCATTGAATGAAATTGCTGTATGGGATTAAGGGAAGGATTGCGTAGTTCTGCACATTGAAATAGGTAATTGCTCGAATCCCGTTAAAAGTCAGAATTTTAAATCCCGATTTTCCAGGGTTTGCCTTCTTGGAAGTTCAGTACAACACAAACAGCGATTGTTTGAACTTAACCTAAAAAAATACCTTTTGCTACAGATGGCGGACGCAAATATCTTCTACGCATAGGACACATTCTTTTTTATACTATTGCTCACCTAATGCAAGGCACAAGGGTCACTCAAGGAAGAGAATTACTGAATGAGGTTATTGTTAAGGCGTAGAGGAAGTAAGAAATGCTTATTATAAGGATCCGTTGGTTGAATTTATTTGGAGTCATATTAACATATTTTGAATACAATTATACGACTTCAAGTAAATATATTTTGAACGCAATTTTATGCTATCCACTACAGATAAAATACATTGTTAGTCTTTTTGCTTTGAATATGCATTGTTGGCAATTTTACTATAAAGAGATATTGTTGGTAATTTTGCTATAAAATGTATTTTTATAATTTTTAGTGTTGCCTTGATAGTCTCATGTTATTTTATTATAAAAGGTACTGTTCATTTTTGTTTTGGGGTTCACTATTTTCCCATAGCTGAGGCCCTAACAGGTGCTGCCACCCAGGGTCAGGGTGGACTTGGGAACAACATCAGTTAAGAGATGGTTCCCTGTTACTCAAAACTTCCAATTTCCCGATCAGAGGCCGTGCTGCCGAGTGTAGTGTATCGTCATACCTAGGCTATATGAGGATACGTGAGATAGGTAGCAGTTGACTTTAGACGTAAAGAGGTTAACATCGTGGTGACCGGGAAAGCATCCTCTCGGGAGTTCTGGGGAAGAAGTTGAACTTCCTTCCTATTAAACAAATACGAAGAGAATCAGTAGTTTTTTACCCCGTGTATGAGCATTGTTGGTTCTATGCTAGAGTTTATGTTTCAAAGCAAACCATTTCTTCGTCATCTATGGACGTGGGCGATAATGGCTCTCCACAATTTCCTATTTTCATATCATCTGCGAGGAAATTGTTCAGCATTCGCTGCCATATTGGAAGAATGATATTACATAGCTCTTCAGAATTCTTTTCTTTGTTTCCTTAGTTTCTCTATTTGAACAATTTACGCGACCAAAAATAGAGTATTGTTGTCATATCTGTGCAGGAATTGCTCTATCCTCACTTTCCTGTTTTGATAGTGTTCAATGTCGTTCACGCGATGATTAATTATTTTCCACTCTACAGCCTCTTTCCCCGCAGTCGCAATGTCAAAATCATTTTACTACTTCCGTGTTAAACGTTCTCTGCTGTTTAGTTCAACTAATTCTGTTGAATCACCTACATTTCTTCCGTATTATATTTGTAAGGAGGAAGATCAACTTAAAGAGTATTTTTTTTTCGGAGAACTGCTACTTTGTAGAACAAACTCCCGTGTGGGTGCTTCCTTGAATACTACAATCATAACCTCTTCAAGTCAATAGTCAAACCTCTTTATCATCATAATCATCACTTCCTTTTAGCGCTTTCTTTCATATCACACGTCTTGTCCTTTAACCTTCAATGGTTCTTGAGCTTCGTATTGAGTGAACTTTAGTAAAAAATAAAACAAAATAAAATAAAAATTCGGTAAGTAGGTTACTCGATGTTTACCTCTGCCCCCGTTTCCCTTCAGGATGTCCTGTGAATGTCAAATCCTTCAAGGCCTCTTTCTTCATGATGTTTCCCAGAAATTTGAACTGCTTCTTTCAATGTTTATGTATAGTTACCCTTTCTTTTTTATTTCTATTTTCCTTAAAACTTCCCCATTGATTAAAAGCTCTGTACATGATATTATCATCATCCTTCTGTAGAATCACATCTCTGTTGGAAATTGTCCAGCATTCGTTGCCATATTGCAGGAATGATATTACATAGAAGTTTCGCATTCTGTTCTTTGTTTCTGTTACTTCAAGTCTCTTCTTCTGCGAGGGAATTTTCCAGCATTCACTGCCGTATAGGAGGAATTATATTGCTTAACTGTTCAGCACTCTTTTCTTTGTTTCTCTTACTTCAAATCGCTTCTTCATCTGCGAGGAAATTGTCCAGCATTCACTGCTATATTGGAGGAATGATTTTACATAGCTGCTCAGCACTCTTTGTTTCTCTTACTTCATGTCACTTCTTCATCTGCGAGGAAATTGTTCAGCATTCGCTGAATAATGGAGAAATTATATTACATAGTTCTTCAGAACTCTTTTCTTTGTTTCTCTTCTTCATCCGCGAGGAAATTGTCCAGTATTCACTGCCATATTGGAGGACTGATATTACATAGCCGGTGAACATATTTTCTTTTTATTTTAATGAAATGTTCCCGTTTCTTAATACAGTTTTAGAAGACATCACTTGGTATTCCTATGCAAGGCCTTTCAATTTCAGTTAAGACTTCAAATCCTTAATTGTACAAACATTGTTACGCTTACGATCTATCTATCTATCTATCTATCTATCTATCTATCTATCTATCTATCTATCTATCTATCTATCTATCTTCCGCCCGCTGTTTGTGTCGTATGTACGAAGCAAATGGCATATGTTCAAACATGATTAATGGAGACTGCATCGTAACCACGAATCTTCGTAGGTCGGGACTCTCGTACATATACAGTAATCTCTGAGTTGGAGCTGGGTAGATGTAAAAGTGCAAACATTGGTTATATTTATGCGCTGATAGGAAACGCTGAAGAAATGGAGAGGCTGAAATGCCGAGCAATATCTGAAAAAAAAAAAATTAAATTAAAAATTTCAGCATTCCGAAATCTTCAGCGTTTCCTGTCGATGCATAATTATAACTGACGCTGGCGTCTATTTTATGTCTCACCCTCCTCTTCCTACACATATAGACTTGCATCAACAAAGTGCGTTATTTTAGTCTGATGAAGTCCTTATAGAGGCTGAAACGCGTTATATTGAATTTTAAATTAATTAATTGTTTAATTAAATTAATTTATTATTTTCATAAATGATCACCCAAGACACCATCGTCCTCACATCTACGGCAGGACTGTCTCTGCTCTTTCCTCTCTTTACTTAACTACAACAAAAATGTCGTCAACAACAACATCAATAATAATAATAATAATAATAATAATAATAATGATAATAATAATAATAAAGCGATTATGTGTTTTATTTGGTTAATCTCTTCAGTGTTTCCAGTTCCTTGCAATTTCTTTGTTCATTTGAATTCTTTGTCATTCCTAACCCAAGTATCCGTGAAGAACACAGGACAAAAAAAAAAAAAAAAGAAAATCCTTCAAGTGGCCAAAATATCGGAAGTGGAAATAAACGCTTCTTCGTCTTTTCTAATCTACGATTAGATCCGTCAAATCTTTTTCAGCCTTTAAACGGATTTCTCAACACTATTTCATCGAGGCAATTAAATCTCTTACTTTTTTCTGCGAATGTTTTATCCTCCATTATTGTTTGGGGTTTTATCGTCAAGCGTCTTTTGTTTTGTTTTGGTCGTTTTTTTTTTATCATGTTTCCTCCCATCTTTTCACCTTCTGCCTAAGCAATGAAGTAATCACGATCAGAATAGAAAAGATAAAACTAAATCTTTTAATAAGCTTCTCCCTCTAAAAAATTTACTCTGAAGGTTTTTTTTTCCTCATTTATTAATGATTAATTCTTCTTTATTTGATTAATTAATGCCAACACCATTTCAGATGGTACGGAAACTTCAGCCCTTTCTTTCTACGCCGTTTTTTTTTCTTATCTCTTTTCCTTTTTGAACATCATTCGTTTTTCTTCATTCATTTTCCCTACGCATTCTTTTTCTTTCTTTTTTCACCATTTCAACTTTTCCTTCTTTTTGAAATTCTTTATTTTATTTTTCTTCATTCATTTCTATATCCATTCTTCTTTATTCATATTATTTCTTTCTTTCTTTCTTTCTTTCTTTTTCTTTCTTTCTTTTTCTTTCTTTCTTTCTTTCTTTTTCTTTCTTTCTTTCTTTCTTTCTTTCTTTTTCTTTCTTTCTTTCTTTCTTTCTTTCTTTTTCTTTCTTTCTTTCTTCTTTCTTTCTTTCTTTCTTTCTTTTCTTTCTTTTCTTTCTTTTCTTCTTTCTTTCTTTCTTTCTTTCTTTCTTCTTTCTTTCTTTCTTTCTTTCTTTCTTTCTTTTCTTTCTTTCGTTCTTTCGTTCTTTCTTTCTTTCTTTCGTTCTTTCGTTCTTTCTTTCGTTCTTTTCGTTCTTTCTTTTCGTTCTTTCGTTCGTTCTTTCGTTCTTTCGTTCTTTCTTTCTTTCTTTCTTTCGTTCTTTCTTTCTTTCTTTCTTTCTACACCATTTTTCTTTTTTATTTCTTCTTTATCTTTCTTCATTCGTTTTCTCTACGCTTTCCTCTTTCTTTCTTTCTTTCTTTCTTTCTTTCTTTCTTTCTAGACCATTTTTCTTTTTTATTTCTTTTATAACTTTCTTCTTTATCTTTCTTCATTCGTTTTCTCTACGCTTTCCTCTTTCTTTCTTTCTTTCTTTCTTTCTTTCTAAACCATTTTTCTTTTTTATTTCTTTTATAACTTTCTTCTTTATCTTTCTTCATTCGTTTTCTCTACGCTTTCCTCTTTCTTTCTTTCTTTCTTTCTTTCTACACCATTTTTCTTTTTTATTTCTTTTATAACTTTCTTCTTTATCTTTCTTCATTCGTTTTCTCTACGCTTTCCTCTTTCTTTCTTTCTTTCTTTCTTTCTTTTTTTCTTTCTTTCTTTCTACACCATTTTTCTTTTTTATTTCTTTTATAACTTTCTTCTTTATCTTTCTTCATTCGTTTTCTCTACGCTTTCCTCTTTCTTTCTTTCTTTCTTTCTTTCTTTCTTTCTAAACCATTTTTCTTTTTTATTTCTTTTATAACTTTCTTCTTTATCTTTCTTCATTCGTTTTCTCTACGCTTTCCTCTTTCTTTCTTTCTTTCTTTCTTTCTTTCTTTCTTTCTTTCTTTCTTTCTTTCTAAACCATTTTTCTTTTTTATTTCTTTTATAACTTTCTTCTTTATCTTTCTTCATTCATTTTCTCTACGCTTTACTCTTTCTTTCTTTCTTTCTTTCTTTCTTTCTACACCATTTTTCTTTTTTATTTCTTTTATAACTTTCTTCTTTATCTTTCTTCATTCGTTTTCTCTACGCTTTCCTCTTTCTTTCTTTCTTTCTTTCTTTCTACACCATTTTTCTTTTTTATTTCTTTTATAACTTTCTTCTTTATCTTTCTTCATTCGTTTTCTCTACGCTTTACTCTTTCTTTCTTTCTTTCTTTCTTTCTTTCTTTCTACACCATTTTTCTTTTTTATTTCTCTTATAACTTTCTTCTTTATCTTTCTTCATTCGTTTTCTCTACGCTTTCCTCTTTCTTTCTTTCTTTCTTTCTTTCTACACCATTTTTCTTTTTTATTTCTTTTATAACTTTCTTCTTTATCTTTCTTCATTCGTTTTCTCTACGCTTTCCTCTTTCTTTCTTTCTTTCTTTCTTTCTACACCATTTTTCTTTTTTATTTCTTTTATAACTTTCTTCTTTATCTTTCTTCATTCGTTTTCTCTACGCTTTCCTCTTTCTTTCTTTCCTTCTTTCTTTCTACACCATTTTTCTTTTTTATTTCTTTTATAACTTTCTTCTTTATCTTTCTTCATTCGTTTTCTCTACGCTTTCCTCTTTCTTTCTTTCTTTCTTTCTTTCTTTCTACACCATTTTTCTTTTTTATTTCTTTTATAACTTTCTTCTTTATCTTTCTTCATTCGTTTTCTCTACGCTTTACTCTTTCTTTCTTTCTTTCTTTCTTTCTTTCTTTCTTTCTACACCATTTTTCTTTTTTATTTCTTTTATAACTTTCTTCTTTATCTTTCTTCATTCGTTTTCTCTACGCTTTCCTCTTTCTTTCTTTCTTTCTTTCTTTCTACACCATTTTTCTTTTTTATTTCTTTTATAACTTTCTTCTTTATCTTTCTTCATTCGTTTTCTCTACGCTTTACTCTTTCTTTCTTTCTTTCTTTCTTTCTTTCTTTCTTTCTACACCATTTTTCTTTTTTATTTCTTTTATAACTTTCTTCTTTATCTTTCTTCATTCGTTTTCTCTACGCTTTCCTCTTTCTTTCTTTCTTTCTTTCTTTCTTTCTACACCATTTTTCTTTTTTATTTCTTTTATAACTTTCTTCTTTATCTTTCTTCATTCGTTTTCTCTACGCTTTACTCTTTCTTTCTTTCTTTCTTTCTTTCTTTCTTTCTTTCTTTCTTTCTTTCTACACCATTTTTCTTTTTTATTTCTTTTATAACTTTCTTCTTTATCTTTCTTCATTCGTTTTCTCTACGCTTTCCTCTTTCTTTCTTTCTTTCTTTCTTTCTACACCATTTTTCTTTTTTATTTCTTTTATAACTTTCTTCTTTATCTTTCTTCATTCGTTTTCTCTACGCTTTCCTCTTTCTTTCTTTCTTTCTTTCTCTCTACACCATTTTTCTTTTTTATTTCTTTTATAACTTTCTTCTTTATCTTTCTTCATTCGTTTTCTCTACGCTTTCCTCTTTCTTTCTTTCTTTCTTTCTTTCTTTCTACACCATTTTTCTTTTTTATTTCTTTTATAACTTTCTTCTTTATCTTTCTTCATTCGTTTTCTCTACGCTTTACTCTTTCTTTCTTTCTTTCTTTCTTTCTTTCTTTCTACACCATTTTTCTTTTTTATTTCTTTTATAACTTTCTTCTTTATCTTTCTTCATTCGTTTTCTCTACGCTTTCCTCTTTCTTTCTTTCTTTCTTTCTACACCATTTTTCTTTTTTATTTCTCTTATAACTTTCTTCTTTATCTTTCTTCATTCGTTTTCTCTACGCTTTCCTCTTTCTTTCTTTCTTTCTTTCTACACCATTTTTCTTTTTTATTTCTTTTATAACTTTCTTCTTTATCTTTCTTCATTCGTTTTCTCTACGCTTTCCTCTTTCTTTCTTTCTTTCTTTCTTTCTTTCTACACCATTTTTCTTTTTTATTTCTTTTATAACTTTCTTCTTTATCTTTCTTCATTCGTTTTCTCTACGCTTTCCTCTTTCTTTCTTTCTTTCTTTCTTTCTTTCTTTCTTTCTTTCTTTCTTCTGCTTACTCTCCTCGTTTCGTCTTCCCAGTCCTAAATTTTTTACTTCTTTTTATGGTTCCTCCCATCATCAACTCACTTCCTCATCTTTTGCTTCTTCTCAAAAATAAATATCAAAGAATGAGAGAATCCTATTCTAAAATGATTCCATTGCTCTTTACCGAGAAAAAAAAATGAAAAGAAAAGTCGATAATCGTCGAGCGAAGACCAAATTTGCGTCAACAGAATGAAGGATTAATGGTTGAATTATTGAACACAGACAGATTATTTTCATCTTTCATTTGAGCTTCTTAGTTGCGATTCAAATGGTTTTAATTACTAAGGATAAAATAAAGTAATTGAGCAACTCGGAGCAAGATGATTTTATTAATGATTTTAATCAAAACATCAGTTTAAAAAAAGAAGCGTTGTACTCTGTAATCGTCACAGTCGAAGATGAAAACCAATTTCTATCATTGTTTGAAATTCAGGGATGATTCTATGTCATTATATGAAAAATTATTCCAAATCGTATTCTAGTTCTTTCTGCTTTTTATCACTACATTTCGGCCGATATGTTCTCTTGTCATTTGAAATACCGAAATGAGTTCTTGTCATTATTCGTTGATTAAATTTGACTATGAAATGTCATCGGTTCAATCAAGAGGGGACGGTATAAAAATGTGTGATACTCTGAGTCATATTTTGAGAAGCGGATCGAAGCGGACACTTTTCAGCACCTCCTCGTAGTAGTCTATTGTTTGGTATTTATTACTATATTACTGGGAGTATGTTCTCCTTGCTTCTAAATTTTACCTGAATTCTAAGATGAGCCTGTTTATTCGTCTTATGCTTTTTATTCTGAGGACAATCTCTTCTGCCCTTCCATTGGTGCCTCAAATTGAGTTGCGTCTCATTGTATTTCCTATATTACTCATATTTTTAACACGTTCCTGTTGTTTTCATTCTTCTTCGTCTTCTTGTTTTTTCTTCTTCTTTTTCTTCTTCTTCTCCTCATATTTTAACAATTATTCTTCATCTCATATTTTAACAATTCTTCTTCATATATTTTAGCACTTCTCTTTCTTCTTCTTCTTCTCATATTTTAACAATTATTCTTCATCTCATATTTTAACAATTCTTCTTCATATATTTTAGCACTTCTCTTTCTTCTTCTTCTTCTCATATTTTAACAATTATTCTTCATCTCATATTTTAACAATTCTTCTTCATATATTTTAGCACTTCTCTTTCTTCTTCTTCTTCTCATATTTTAACAATTATTCTTCATCTCATATTTTAACAATTCTTCTTCATATATTTTAGCACTTCTCTTTCTTCTTCTTCTTCTCATATTTTAACAATTATTCTTCATCTCATATTTTAACAATTCTTCTTCATATATTTTAGCACTTCTCTTTCTTCTTCTTCTCCTCATATTTTAACAATTATTCTTCATCTCATATTTTAACAATTCTTCTTCATATATTTTAGCACTTCTCTTTCTTCTTCTTCTCCTCATATTTTAACAATTATTCTTCATCTCATATTTTAACAATTCTTCTTCATATATTTTAGCACTTCTCTTTCTTCTTCTTCTTCTCATATTTTAACAATTATTCTTCATCTCATATTTTAACAATTCTTCTTCATATATTTTAGCACTTCTCTTTCTTCTTCTTCTTCTCATATTTTAACAATTATTCTTCATCTCATATTTTAACAATTCTTCTTCATATATTTTAGCACTTCTCTTTCTTCTTCTTCTTCTCATATTTTAACAATTATTCTTCATCTCATATTTTAACAATTCTTCTTCATATATTTTAGCACTTCTCTTTCTTCTTCTTCTTCTCATATTTTAACAATTATTCTTCATCTCATATTTTAACAATTCTTCTTCATATATTTTAGCACTTCTCTTTCTTCTTCTTCTTCTCATATTTTAACAATTATTCTTCATCTCATATTTTAACAATTCTTCTTCATATATTTTAGCACTTCTCTTTCTTCTTCTTCTCCTCATATTTTAACAATTATTCTTCATCTCATATTTTAACAATTCTTCTTCATATATTTTAGCACTTCTCTTTCTTCTTCTTCTCCTCATATTTTAACAATTATTCTTCATCTCATATTTTAACAATTCTTCTTCATATATTTTAGCACTTCTCTTTCTTCTTCTTCTTCTCATATTTTAACAATTATTCTTCATCTCATATTTTAACAATTCTTCTTCATATATTTTAGCACTTCTCTTTCTTCTTCTTCTTCTCATATTTTAACAATTATTCTTCATCTCATATTTTAACAATTCTTCTTCATATATTTTAGCACTTCTCTTTCTTCTTCTTCTCCTCATATTTTAACAATTATTCTTCATCTCATATTTTAACAATTCTTCTTCATATATTTTAGCACTTCTCTTTCTTCTTCTTCTCCTCATATTTTAACAATTATTCTTCATCTCATATTTTAACAATTCTTCTTCATATATTTTAGCACTTCTCTTTCTTCTTCTTCTCCTCATATTTTAACAATTATTCTTCATCTCATATTTTAACAATTCTTCTTCATATATTTTAGCACTTCTCTTTCTTCTTCTTCTCCTCATATTTTAACACTTCTGTTTTTTCTTATATTTTAATACTTCTTATATTTTAACACTTCTTCTTTTCATATTTTAACAATTCTTCATATATTTTAACACTTCTCTTTCTTCTTCTTCTCATATTTTAATACTTCTACTTTTTCTACTTCTCATATTTTAACACTTCTCGATATATTTTACAATTCTTCCTCTTCTCATATTTGAACACTTCTCATATGTCAACACTTCTTATATTTTAAAACTTCTTTCTTCTTCTCATATTTTAACACTTCTTCTTCTTATATTTTAACACTTCTTCTCTTTCTTCTTCACATATTTTAACATGTCTTCTTTTTCCTCTTATATTTTAACACCTGATCTGTTTCTTCATATATTTTAGCACTTCTCTTTCTTTATCTTCTTCTTCTTCTCCTTCTTCTTCATCTTCTTCTCATATTTTAATACTTCTACTTTTTCTACTTCTCATATTTTAACACTTCTCCTCGATATATTTTACAATTCTTCCTCTCGTCATATTTTAACATTTCTCATATGTTAACACTTCTTATATTTTAAAACTTCTTTCTTCTTCTCATATTTTAACACTTCTTCTTATATTTTAACACTTCTTCTCTTTCTTCTTCACATATTTTAACATGTCTTCTTTTTCGTCTTATATTTTAACACCTCTTCTGTTTCTTCATATATTTTAGCACTTCTCTTTCTTCTTCTTCTTTCTCTTCTTCTCATATTTTAACACTTCTCCTCGATATATTTTACACTTCTTCCTCTTCTCATATTTTAACACTTCTCATATGTTAACACTTTTTCTCATATTTTAACACTTCTTCTTCTTCTCCTCATATTTTAACACTTCTACTTTTTCTATTTATCATATTTTAACACTTCTCGATATATTTTACACTTCTTTCTCTTCTCATATTTTAACACTTTTCATATGTTAACACTTCTCATATGTTAACACTTCTTCTTCTCATATTTTAACACTTCTCCTTCTTCTTCTTTACATATTTTAACATGTCTTCTTTTTCTTCTTCTCATATTTTAACACTTCTCTTTCTTTTTCTTCTGATATTTTAACACTTCTTCTTTTTCTCATATTTTAACATTTCTCTTTCTTCTTCTCATGTTTTAACACTTTTTCTTTTTCCCTTTCTTCTTCTTCTTCTTCTTCTTCAGACCACCTTTAATCTCACCCTTTTTCCCATACCTTAATCATCCCAATTTTCTTTTATTAGTCTGACTTCTGCACAAAGTCACCCCTTTATCCATTTGACGTAAGTAATATCACACAACATTCCCAGAAATAGTTGCTAGGGCAACAGCAATTCTGTGAATCCTAACTCCGGACTACAGAAGCTTATGAAACGAATCCGAAAAGGTCCGAGGAGCCGTCGAACCAAAACTCACAGAAATCAATAAGCGCCATTTTCATTTGTTTTGTTTTTATTGTAGGGTAATGCGAATGGTGCCTAGTATTTGATGAGAAACAGGCAAGTTATCGTTTTGAGAGGCGACCTGACAGTGTTTAATGCTGAAAAGTTTAAAAATAGCTTTTTCTTAAAAAATACCTGAAAAATAATTTTTATTAACAAAAAACTAAAAATCACCCTACGATTATAAATGTATGTTTAATTGGCAAATTGCTTTGTTTTTTTTTTCCTTTTGGGATAAGATATGTACTCAAAACTGACCTATGCTAACATGACTTATAAATGAATAATGATTTAGTTCTTGATACGGTTATCATAGAATTTGAAATATGTTTAACAACAGATAGATACATTTAGGTTAATGAACAATTTCTCTTAAAAATCGCCATGTCACGATGTCATATAAACGGTAAACAGTTCAACATCTGTCTATATTTCTGAGATGAGGTATTGTAACTATTTACACTATTTACATTGTTTGAGCTGTTCACATTTTCCCCATATTCCCGAGGTTTCGACCATTGTACACACCGTCCTTCTTCAGGATCTGTTTATATTTCTGAGATGAGGTATTGTAACTGTTTACACAATTGACATTGTTCCGATTGTTGTTCTTATCGTTCCCATATTCCCGAAGTTTCGGTCGATATACGCTCCGACCTTCGTCAGGATATGTCTATATTTCTGAGATGAAGTATTGTAACTATTTACATTATTTACTTTGTTCGAACTATTCTTTTCATCTTTCCCATATTCCCGACGTTTCGGCCGTTGTACGCTCCGACCTTCGTCAGGTTATGTCTACATATCTGAGATGATGTATTGTAACTTATTTACACTATTTACATTGTTCTGAATATTGTTCTCGACTTTCCCATATTCATGACGTTTCGGCAGCTGTACGCTACGACCTTCTTCAGGATCTATTTATGTTTCTGAGATGAGGTATTGTAACTACACTATTTACATTGTTCGGACTGATGTTTTCATCTTTACTGTCACATACACGATGTTTCGGCCGTTGTACGATCCGATCTTCTTCAGGATCTGCTTATATTTCTGAGTTGAGGTATTGTAACTATTTACATGGTTCGGATTGTTGTACTCATCTTTACTGTTACATTCAAGACGTTTCGACAGTTGTAGGCACCGAGCTTCTTCAGGATCTGTTTATATTTCCGAAATGAGGTATTGTAACTATTTACACTATTTACTTTCTTCGGACTATTGTTTTCAACTTTCACATATTCCCTAAGTTTCGGCCGTTGTACGCTCCGACCTTCGTCAGGATATGCCTAATTTTCTGAGATAAGGTATTGTAACTATTTACATTGTTCTGAATATTTTTCTCATCTTTCCAATATTCATGACGTTTAGACCGTTGTAAGCTCCGACCTTTCTCAACATCTGTCTATATTTCTGAGATGAGGTATTGTAACTATTTACACTATTTACATTGTTCGAGCTGTTCGCATTTTCTCCATATTCCCGTTTCGATCGTTGTACACACCGGCCTTCTTCAGGATCTGTTTATATTTCTGAGATGAGGTATTGTAACTGTTTACACAATTGACATTGTTCCGATTGTTGTTCTCATCGTTCCCATATTCCCGAAGTTTCGGTCGATGTACGCTCCGACCTTCGTCAGGATATGTCTATATTTCTGAGATGAAGTATTGTAACTATTTACATTATTTATTTTGTTCGGACTATTCTTTTCATCTTTCCCATATTCCCGACGTTTCGGCCGTTGTACGCTCCGACCTTCGTCAGGATATGTCTACATATCTGAGATAATGTATTGTAACTATTTACACTATTTACATTGTTCTGAATATTGTTCTCAACTTTCCCATATTCATGACGTTTCGGCAGCTGTACGCTACGAGCTTCTTCAGGATCTATTTATGTTTCTGAGATGAGGTATTGTAACTGTTTACACAATTGACATTGTTCCGATTGTTGTTCTCATCGTTCCCATATTCCCGACGTTTCGGTCGATGTACGCTCCGCCATTCTTCAGATGATATGTGTTTGAATTTCGATTTGAACCATTTATCCACCGCCCTCTGTGGGCCGAAGATGAAATAATAGACAGAAAACATCATTAAAATATACGAAAACTTAAAGAATCAGTGGCTATACAAGAATCTCCTAAGCCAGCCAAGCATAGACATGAATATGATATGGGAACTGGTAATATAAAGAACTAGAGAAAAACAACAACAAAATTATAATATGAGTTCTGGTAAAAAATCATATTCTGACATATTAGGCTTATAAATTCCAAAAATATGGCCAAGTGGATAAAAGCGTTGGTTGGCTGATCTAAAAGTGACTTGACCGAAAGAACCTTCTTTAATGTGCCGTGTTCCTTCAGGACGCAGGTGATCATGGCCCTCCGCCTCCTCCTGTCCCGTGTAGCTCTAAGTAAGTTTTGTCTATTTGTTATTTCTCTCAGACTCTGTTCTGCCATCCACCTGCCCAAGCCCATTGTGTAAGTCACGTGTTTCTTTCCCCTGTCCTTCTTTTCCTCCGTCCTGTGAGTATTAGACTTTCCAAGCCCTGCGTTCTCATTATGTGTCTCAGAAATTTCAGTTGTCTCTTCCCGATGTTATCTCTCCAAAACCTCGTCGTTGCTCACCTGTTCGGCCCGTGATATCCCTAGCATCTTTATATAGAACCACACTTCTATATCTTCGAGTCTTCGAAGACAGATATCATGTAACAGTTCAATACTCTTTTCTTTGTTTCCATCGAAACTTTAAAAACTTGGAGTGTTGATTTACTAAAAGGAATTAACTTAAAATGAGATATCTAAAGGCATGGCGCGTGGAATTAGAACAATCTACACTCGGGGACTAAATAAAGGGTTTGATCTGAAATTCCAGCTAATATCACCTGAAGAAGACCGAAACGTCGTCGATGTGATAGTAAGGATGAGGACAACAGTCCGAACAATGTAAATAGGGTAAATAATTACAATACCTCATCTCAGAAATATAGACAGATATAGAAGAAGGCCGGAGCGTACAACGGTCTAAACGTTGTGAATATGGCAACGAAGATGAGGACAACAGTCCGAACAATGTAAATAGTGTAAATAATTACAATACCTCATCTCAGAAGTATAGACAGATATAGAAGAAGGCCGGAGCGTATAACGGTCTAAACGTCGTGAATATGGCAACGAAGATGAGGACAACAGTCTGAACAATGTAAATAGTGTAAATAATTACAATACCTCATCTCAGAAATATAGACAGATATAGAAGAAGGCCGGAGAGTACAACGGTGTAAACGTCGTGAATATGGCAACGAAGATGAGGACAACAGTCCAAACAATGTAAATAGTGTAAATAATTACAATACCTCATCTCAGAAATATAGATAGATATAGAAGAAGTCCGGAGCGTACAACGTCATGACTAACTATGCAGAAGATTTCGACGCTGTAGGCTCCCGTTTTTTTTCCGGTAGACAGGCTGGCAATCAAGGCTATAGAAAACAGTCTGTCCTGTTATTCAACCTATAGCTGGGGGAGAAGAGATAGATTGATACCTAGATGTGTGATGTGGTGTAATGGATAAAGTCACGGAATGAGAAATGGAAGACTTCTTTTTTTTTTATGTGCCGCATTCCCTTGGGACGTAGGTGATCATGGCTCTCCACAACTTTTTGGCTTTTGTAGCTCTCAATAAACTTTGTCTTTCTGTTATTTCTCCTCAGACTCTCCCGTTATCCATTTACCCAAGTTCACTAAAAAGGTTATGCGTTGTTTTCCTCTGTTCCTCTTACTCTATCTGTCCAGTGGGTATCAAGTTTTTCAAGCCCTTCCTGATTATGTGCCCGAGAAACTACAACTCTAACCCTGCCGAGAAACTACAACCCTGTCGAAAAACTACAACTGACTGACACGAATGTTAACTAGCATGCTAGCAGGCAAAAAAAATAAAAATAAAAAATCGATAGCTGCATTCGTCACAAGTGGGAAAAATTTAAATCTGCATGGCACTTTACTCCAATTGGCTCATTCGCTTGCTTAAACTCAACGCTGATTCTGATTCCGCAGAACTGGGTTGGGTGTGAAAAAGTATTTCTTGTTAACATTCTTTTTTCATTCGGTTTTTCCAGTTACGAGTCCTTTTTTAAAGCTGATCGTTTTGTGTTTATTTTGTTTAGTTCTTTTTTCGTAACAGATTTAATGTTTAGTATAGAGCTTAGAAAAAATTCACAGTGTGAGATAGGCAAGAAGTAAGGCATGTAGCAACATTAGCACGGCAAAGGGCACTCCTTTAAAGGCAAGGAAGGGCAAAAATATTTTAAGTCAAGTGATAGCGATTGCTGTATGAGTCGTACGATTTTTGAATCAAGCACGGGCAACGCCGGGTCATGCTGCTAGTTTACATATTCATTTTTACATATTTTTACATATTTATTTTGCATGTTTTACATATTTTTACATCCGATCTTTTTGCAAGACGCTGATGTGTGTTTAAATCCCGACAGTATTTATCGCTAACATTATTTGTTGAGATTTACAAACTCTTTTCTCAATACTGTTTTTATATTTACAGTGTCTACTATTGTACATTATATTTTACCAGAATGGAATATATATAAAAACTTAAAGACTTGTAAAAAAACAATATTACATTTTTGCTAAGTAAGTATTTGTCATTTTAATCATTAATTCAAAAAAAAAAAAATAGTGGGAGTATTTTGTGCATTAATAATATTGCACTTCTTCCCAAAATTTGGTTTCGATTGCTATATGTATGGATATTTTAGAGGAAGATTCGATAGAATGTATAAAAAATTGAATAAAGTGTTATACCTTTCCAGTCGTTACAATAACTGGGGTTTGCTTACGTTAGATGAAGCCATGTAGCAACATCAGCCCGGCAAAGGGCACTCCTTTAAAGGCAAGGAAGGGCAAAAATATTTTAAGTCAAGTGATAGCGATTGCTGTATGAGTCGTACGATTTTTGAATCAAACACGGTCAACGCCAGGCCATGCTGCTAATAACTACATAAACTTAACTTGTTGCTCCTTCCTGTTCTCATACAATACCACACAGTAACCCTCTACCTTGAGTGTCTCTTAAACCTTGTAAACATTATTATAAAAAAGACCTGGTGTTCCTAAGCAAATGTCCGCCATATAAATAACAGTTGATACAGCTGGAGGCTATATTTTCAAGAGAAAGGAATAGTTACTAGTAGATATACTGCATACACAACTCACAGGGAAACAGTCAGGTGGAGAGACTGAATGGAACTCTGTGGAGGACGATCAACTTAGGCTTAAAATTCAGAAGTTTACCTGCGTATCAATGGGAAACTGTACTATCTGACGCTCTCTACTCAATTCGCTCTTTACTGTGTACAGCTACGAATTGTACTCCTCCTGAACATGATGTTTTCAGGTGTTTTCTTATTCGAGAAAATCTACCAGTAGAAGATCTGTCCTTTCGTGGTTGGCAATTCCCGAGAAAGTGCTGATGAGAAACTACGTTCAGAACAATATGTATGAACCTACTATACGAGAAGTTGAGCTCATTCAGACGAATCTTGATTATGCTTTTTGTTAGGTTACCAAATGAAAAAAAGAAAGAACCGTTTGTGTACGTCACCTCGTTTCTGCCGGGGAGGGAACTACAATCTCTGAACATGAATCAGTAACAATCGTCTCAAATAGCCCTATACCGGATTTGGATGGAAATAAAATACCAGAATCAGAAGATAGTGTACCACAACTAGTATCCAGTGATTCAGCTGAAGGAACTGAACCAGGAACATGTAACTCCCCTAACCCAAACACTGCAAAAGTGTCCCATATCACAAATTCTCTAAGACCCTTCAAGCGTGTCACCAAAGAATCTAAACGACTCGGTATCGAAAAAAGGAAAAAAATTAATTTAGTTTAATTTTTTTTAAAAAACTGTATTCTTTTTCTTTCACCGAAATAATGTATTCCAAAGTTATATTTACCGAAATAAAAAAAAAAGAAAAAAATGAAAAAAAAGTGGGATTAAATGTATTCATATGCAAATCCCCTTCATATAAATAGCAGTTGATAAAGCTGGAGGCTAAACTAATCCTGACCTTGAAGACGAAACTGCTAGAGAAATAGTAGTGAATACTTGTAACTAATTGTAGTTTACAAAAAAAAGGCCATGTGTCTTTTGGTAGACGTGGACAGACAACGCAAAAGTGAATAAAACAAGTTAATAATAACTAGCATGAGTTATCTCCCCTAACTGATATGACTTATCTCTTCTAAGCATAGAAAGCAGAATGAATACAATTTACTCCTGTGGATTGAATACTGGGTTAAGTTCGAAATTCCAACATGGTTACCGAATACGGGAACAAAGACACCAAGAAGGGCACAACATCAAAAACATTGCGAGTATAACAACACGCTGTTTCGAATAATAGGCCATAATATAAAGAGGAGAAAATCAACCATACAATGTAAAAATTGTCCCAGAAAGAATGGGTAGGAAAGGTGGTCTACTTGGAATTTTGCAAAGAACGGATTTTGACCACTGCAGTAATATATAAATATATATCAGGCCAGGCCACCATCTAATCTACAGAAAGTACGACATAAAATCCTCTCGGAGTGTGAGATCCAAACAGCTCATCAATTCTATGAGAGAAAAAAAGTGTTAGATTAGAGCACCTTGATAAAATCCAAAGAACAATCAGCAATATTATTGGTCCTGATCTGGCGTCTCGGTTTCAATCACTTTCCCATCGCCCTAAGGTTGCCCCTCTGTGTCTTTTCTATAAATATTTTCATGGTAATTGTTCAGGTGAGTTCTTCGCTATGGTACATAGAACTTTTTAAATTTAAAAACGGTACTAGACTGGTTTCGAGATCTCAACAATTTACGGTTGAGTTGACTAGATGTAGCCACAATTTCTATTCTAATAGTTACTTTTCTCGCACTTGTCGCTTGTGCAACTCCCTTCCAGATCCGTGCTTTCCGGCCAACTTTAATCTGCATAAATTTAAATGCAATGTCAATCGATATCTACTGTCCTCCTGATTACTCTTTTCTCTTTCCTCTCGTTGTTAATGTTTCTGTACTTAATCCTTCCATACCATGGAACCCATTTGTGTCTTAGTGGCTTTATTGCCTTGCATCGGGTGATATCGATTAAAAATAAATAAATACCGTAGATGAGCATTTAAAACTTAATGAAAATATATCAATTATAAATGAAGAAAAAGACTAAATGAAATTTCTTTCATTACAATTAATGTTTTTTCGACATTCTTCAAATCTGAGTTTTACTGGACGGTTACATTTTCTAAATCGTCGCTACCAAACCTGAAATGTAAATGCAATGCCGATCGTTATCTACTGTCTTCATGATTACTCTTTCCTCTTGTTACTCATTATTAATGTTTCTTTTTCTAATTCTTCAACAGCAAGTAATTACTTGTGTCAGTGGCTTTACTGAATTGCTTGGAGCGAACTCGATTAAAAAAAAAAGACTTCTACGCGGCGTACTGTCTGTATTGATTCGACATTGTGTCATTTGATATTCATCGGGAAATACCACTTATTATTGGCGAGAAAACCCAATGAATAAAAAAAGGTTTAAAGAAAAGAAGACTTGTCTACTGATTTCGAGGAGAGTGCTGGAGGACACATGGTATATATATGATATCCATTGGAATCCACCATTCAGTAAGAGTGGGAAACCTCAAGGAGTACAAATAATAAATAATACTGAGGGAGGTGCTGGAGAAGTTAAGAGACTTGCTATTACTTGATCTTCTATGAAAGCCATCAGTCAGTACTCGTGTCAAAATTCAGTGGGTACAAATAAACTGACGATAGACCGTGAAGTTGACGGAGACTGGTTATTAATCGATAACCTGCTGGTGTCAGTTTAAACTAGCGCATTCTTTTTAGTCTCTACAATATAATTATAATCTATAATTTTGGAAGAGTTGCCATTAAAATTAGTTTATTTTATTAAATCTCATCTATGTTGATGCACACGCGTGCCTGCACAGACAAGCAATCATGCATACATTGAAGATATAATGAAATAAATTAAAGAAGGAAAAAATATGAAAATCACGAAAATGCTATAGATAGAAGCAGATAAATAGATATGAAAGGGCTGAGATAGATAGATAGATAGATAGATAGATAGATAGATAGATATGGAGGTATATAAAAATAGATAGATAGATAATGATCAGACTGAGATAGATATGAACACAATTAAAAACAAACAGATAGACATATATATATATATATATATATATATATATATACATACATACATACACACACACACACACACACACATATATATATATATATATATATATATATATATAAACATACATATATATATATATATATTTAGATAGATATGGAGACATAAAAATAGATAATGATCAGACTGAGATAGATATGAACACAATTAAAGCCAGAGAGACAGACAGATAGATAGATAGATAGATAGATAGATAGATAGACAGATATGGAGGTATATAAAAACATACATGTTTAGATATGGAGGTATATAAAAACATACATGTTTAGATATAAACAACGATAAAGATAGATAGATAGATATGATCAGACTAAGATAGATAGATAGATAGATAGATAGATAGATAGATAGATAGATAGATAGATAGATAAAAATAGATTGATATGATCTGACAGATATATTGATAGATAGACACGATCAGAGTGAAATAGATAGATATAAATACCGATGATGATAGATAGATAGTTATGAACACAATCAAATATATACATACAGATAGATAGATAGATAGATAGATAGATAGATAGATATGAATCAGAACGGAATAGATAGATAGATAGATAGATAGATAGATAGATATATAGATAGATATGAATCAGAACGGAATAGATAGATAGATAGATAGATATGGACAGATAGATGGTGCGAGGTGTAAATAGTCGCCATTTTATGTATGACCGTTGTTTGTTTTTGATTTTTTGATGCAATTCACTTCACCAGAAATTTGGAATTGGCATGCTGTATTGATTGGCATTCGTTCCGGAAGCTACAATATTAATATTTCAGAGTATTTAGGTGTCAGTCTGAGGGCATTGTAGAGAATTCGGAAACGTTTGAATGAATCTAATGGTGATTACGAAAGTGCTTGGAGTAATCATTAGAGATGGCGATGTTATGCCTTCATTCATCTTCTCACAGGTCCTCAGCCTCAACACAGAGGCCTACATTAATTGCCTTGAGGAGTTAGTGCTTCCATAAGGAAAGAAGGTGGCTGCTGGATGACCCTATGTCTGGCAACAGGACTCTACACCATGTCAAACAAACAGGAGAAATTTGTCATAGCTGCCAGACAATTTCTGTGACTACATCACCGCTTACATCTGGCCACCTAATTCCCCAGACTGATTATTTGTTATGTGTAGGGAGCAGTTGAGTGAGAGAGTAACAAAACTTATTACAAAGGTGAACTGAAGGTAAGGCTTATGGGAGTATTCACCGACTTAAACAAGGAGACCGTCCAGAAAAGTTGCAGAAGATTGCGAACTCGTCTGGAGGCCAGAGTTAAAGACAATGGCGATTTTATTGAATATATTTATTCTTTCGTATTTCAAGATATTTTTTGTGTAATTTTAGTAAATATATCCGCTAAAATTAGATGGTCATAATGAGATAAAATGATAGATTGATATATAAATAGACTAATAGTTATGATCGGAGTGGAATAGATATGATCAGATAGATAGACATGAACCGACTGGCATAGATGTGATCATACCGAGATAGATTGCTAGATAGATATGATCAGATAGATAGACATGAAACGACTGGCATAGATGTGATCCTACCGAGATAGATTGCTAGATAGATATGATCAGATAGATAGACATGAAACGACTGGCATAGATGTGATCCTACCGAGATAGATTGCTAGATAGATATGATCAGATAGATAGACATGAACCGACTGGCATAGATGTGATCCTACCGAGATAGATTGCTAGATAGATATGATCAGATTGAAGTAGGTAGATAAGAAAATTAATTTCACTCAAATGAAAATAATTTTACTTACTGGAAATATTAAATTTAATCTATTAGATTCGAATTAAAACTAAAATAATAGCTTCAAAAAGATTTTTCAATTTAAAAAATTATTTTTAAACCTTAGGTCCACGTTTCTGTGGATGAGCCAAAATATATCTAAAATATAATTGCGATATTTAATTTTAAAAAATTCAAAATTTCACCGAAATATCTTAGAACTTATCCAAGTTTTCATGTAAAATCATGAAAATACGAACTTTAATCAAAATCGTTGCAATATCTGGAGAACAAGAAGGTATCATTTTAAACCGATACCCTATGGCTCTGTCGGCTGAAGTTTCAGAATACGCCGACTGTACTTCTGCAGAGGGGTAAGACCTCCACCCCCAAAATGAGGCGTCCTGGATAAGACAATAAACTACATCTACGTCCCGGATAAGACAATAAACTACGTCCAACAGCAAGGCCTTTGTTCTGGAGGTTTTGAGGAGCGTGGAATCAGCTCTTAATTGCTGGTGTTCCCATGTCCTCCCTAACCCGGGGTGGCAGCACCTATTATTGTCCCAGCTATGGATAAATAGTTAATCCCATATAGGTGTCAAAACGCCGTAGAGTTGTAAAATAGGTATTGATTCCAGCAATACTTTTTTCTGGGTAAAGTTTTTACCAAGAATACATTTTGAAGAAAAGTTTTTACCAGTAAAACTTTTTAAAGAGCTATTACCAGCAATATAGTTTTGTAGGAAAAATTATTACTAGTTGTGCTTTTGTGAAGGAAGAATTTTTACCAGCAATTCATTTTTTGAAAAATATTACCTGCAATAAATTTTAGGGAAAAAATTACCAGAAATTAAGTATTTCTGGTAATGTAAAAAAAAAGTGTAAAAGTAGGTTTTAATAACCGAAATACTTTGTAAAGATTATTACCAGCAACACAATATTACCAGCTATTCATTTTTTGAAAAAAAAAAAAAAAATACCAGCAATATATTTAGGAAAAAAATATTACCATCAATACATTTTTGAAAAAAATATTACCAGTAATAAAAATTGTCGGCATTAAATAACCTATTGAGGTTGTTATGCCGTAAACCAAACCAAACCGACACCAGAAGATATGTTAATGTTTCATTGGCAAGAAACACTAGCTCTCGGATTGCTGAAAAGAATGATGTTGCGCAATGAAAGATATTGGCATCTATCTTCAAACAATTATGTTCGGTTATTGAAATTTAGATTTTCGAAAATGGGTCGGAGCAAGAACTTTTCAGCATTCACTCGAACAATAATAAAAACAAAAAACAAAACAATAATGATGAGGGGAATAATGATTTCATAATAATAACTGAATGAATAGCAACTTTAAGAAGCACGATAAAAAAGACATTATTGTCAGTAAGCACGGTAATAATAAAAATAATGTTCACCTTTGCCGAGTACATGTTATTTTCGTCTTTGCAAGTGTCAGGATTCATTTAAGCTATTTTTTGTCGATCTTTCGAATGATGCATGTTAAAAAGAAAGAAAGAAAGAAAGAAAGAAACATTTACTCGGCTAAAAACGGCAGGATTCCAAATTTTCCACCCACCTACGATGTGCCACTCCCCAGCCAAACATGTTTACTCCGCTCGGAAATTAGGCGGGAAATGTTGACATCACTTTCACTCTATCATCTCTGTCAATCTCAATCTCCTTATATCTATCTATCTATCTATCTATCTATCTATCTATCTATCTATCTATCTATCTATCTATCTATCTATCTATCTATCTCGGTCTGTTCATATCTATCTATCTATCTATCTATCTATCTATCTATCTATCTATCTATCTCGGTCTGTTCATATCTATCTATCTATCTATCTATCTATCTATCTATCTATCTATCTATCTATCTCGGTCTGTTCATATCTATCTATCTATCTATCTATCTCTCTCGGTCTGTTCATATCTATCTATCTATCTATCTATCTATCTATCTATCTATCTATCTATCTATCTATCTTCGTGTGCAGCAATCTCAGTCTATCTATGTCTGTTTTTATGTCTGTCCTGATAGAAAGCTAGATAGATAGATATGAACTGAGGTAGATAGATAGATAGATAGGAACAACGACAGACAGATAGTAGAGAGATAGATAGATAGATAGATAGATAGATAGATAGATAGATAGATATGAACAGACATAGATACAAACATAGCTAGCTAGTAAGCTAGATAGATAGATAGATAGATAGATAGATAGATAGATAGATAGATAGATAGATAGATATGAACAGATTGAGATAGATATGAACAGCCTGAGATAAAATAGATACATACTTACAAAGACATACATACATACAGACAGACAGACAGACAGACAGATAGATAGATAAATAGATAGGAACAAAGACAGACAGACAAATAGATAGATAGATAGATAGATAGATATGAACAGACATAGATAGATACCAACAACTAGCTAGCTAGCTAGTAAGCTAGCTAGATAGCTAGTAAGCTAGCTAGTAATCTAGCTAGCTAGCTAGATATGAACAGATTGAGATAGATAGATATGAACAGCCTGAGATAAACTAGATACATACGAAAAAAGACAGAAATACAGATAGATAGATAAATATTTTCAACGCTCCTACTTTTTTGATGTTTGTCCTGTTGTAATTGATCTGGTCAAAGGTAATTTTAAAATAACTAATAAAGCATTTAATGTAAGGCCAGTACCTTCTCTAGCCTACTGTTATTTGATAAAAGAAAAAAAAATGACGCTGCTGAAAACATCAAATAAAAAACTAATCCAAAATTATTTCAATCCACTGACAGTTGGTTTATTTGCTGAAATACTTTTTGCATTGTCTTTTTACTTTGAATGAATTGCAGAATTTTCGCTGATACACACACACACGCGCAAAAGCCTTTACGTTTTTCGTACATTACAGTCAAAGAAGTTATGGTTAATTGACTTTATTTAGCGGCATATCGACCTCTATGGATTATTTAATGCCAAAATCTAAATATTTTGAACAATTTTATGGAATTTTATGAAATGTATTGTTGATAATTTTACTAAAAAAATCATTATTTATACTTTGATATTGTTTTGACCCCAGTTTGGGGGTTAACTATAGCTTCCCCCCAACAGGTACTTCCACCTCAGGTCAGGGTGAACCTGGCAACAACAGTAATTAAGAGGTGGGTCTGTGCTCCTCAAAACCTCCAATCTCCCAATCAGATGTTTATCATCATACCCAGGACTATTAAATATTGTATATTGTGACAGAAATCCTTCTTATACAGTGTAACCCGGATATAAGAGAGTTGTCGGGACCGGATAAGTCTCTTATATCCGGTTTTCTCTTATATCCGGGTTTGTTCTATTTCATATACATTAACACAGGCTCTAATTTGGGACCAGAGAAAATCTCTCTTATATGCGGGTTTCTCTTATATCCGGGTTACACTCTACATCATTATGTTATATTAGTACCCATGAAAATTTCAAGGATTTCCTCTTTGAATTTTTCTTTCTTTCTTTCTTTCTTTCTTTCTTTCTCGCTATTTTCTTGCTTTCTCTCACTGAAACCAACTAGTATCATTGATATGCCTTTCCCGCTTTTCCTCGTGATCAAAACTGAATAATCCATTATTTATGACGTTATTGGCAGGGCGTAACGGTCGTGCTAACTAAAGATCTAAGGGAGGGATAAGCAGAATTATAATGAGGTATATACACATTCTATAAGATAAAACGGACAGGGAAATTCGGTTAAGTGTTTCGGTGAGAGTTTAACCTGTACAGGGTCCAAGATCCAATCGGGAAAAAGGGTTACATGGGGATATGTGGGGAAGATAACGGTTAAATTTTAAACTTGAACTGGTTAAGATTCTGCTGATCGGGAAGCATCCTCTTGGGAGTCGACTCCACAAAATGGCTGTGCGTGGGAAGAAGCTGTTGGAGTAGACTCAATTCTCACCAATGGAATGAGAAGGGAATGAGAGTGGTCCGCTGCCATGGACGTGTCATGTCGGGTCCTAGCCGTAATGGTTATAACTGGTGCAACTAAGGAATGCAGTTCGTCTGATCACTAGAATAGTGAGAGAGTTGCAATGTTTCGTCTGTAGGAAAGGGGTTATTAGGTAGAAAATAATTCATCACCCAGAAGGACGCGTAGACACTTTTGCACTCTACTGAGACTTGAAATTGAGGACTGGGAAGTTCCTGCTTATATATGGCAGCAGTACTGCATTATCGGCCTGATCTGGCTCCCGTAAATGCAGAAATTAGCATAAGAAGTAAGGTACTTACTGGAGGGGCGAATAAGTCGTTTGATGTCAGGTGGAAAAGAACTTATCGAAATTATGTATTACGAGCAAACAGCAAAACTGTACCGTATCAAGACTTTTACCAGAGATAAAAAAAAAGGTTTACAATCAAGCTTAGAAATTGCTTCAATGCATCTAAACCGATAGATAGGGTTGAGACATTGTTAAAATAATGTCGGATAATGTCATAAATATGCATAAAAAACAGTCATAGGCTTAAGAAAGTAGACAATAAAACCTGACAATTTGCTATATATGGGAATACAATACGATCCCCGACTGAAAAAAGTGCCAGGTGTTAAGTCTTCTAACATAAGCAAACCCCAGTTATTCTGACCACTGGAAAGATATAACACTTTATTCAATTTTTTATAGATTCTATAGAATCTTCCGTAGACGGATTGACAGCGTCTGAAATTTTGGCTTCACTTACAGAGACTTGTACATATACTTTCAACTAACCCGCATTCCTGGACTACTAATCTTCACTTCAAGTCTGTATTCTTACGTTTAATGCACTTATTTTTCTATCTCAATTACTGGCGTTGTTTATTTATTTGTGCAGGATTCCATTCACGGAATCCACAACACCCAGTCCTGGAAAAAGTAAAGATTTTCTGGGTTACCTTGTCAACTGGCTGAACTCCTTCCTTTTCCTCTCTCACCCTCTTTCCCTTTGACATGTCTATCTATCTTTCTTTTCCCTCTAAAAAAAACCTTACATTGAAATCTGCCTTTCTCCCCCTTTTATCTTCTCCCTTTTAATATTAAAACTTTTTCCTTTTTCTCTTTTCTCTCTCTCTCTTCCTTTTTGTCTTTTTTTCTTTTCATTGTGTCTGAATAAATTGAAATGGATTTATTTTTGTAAAATTTGGTCTGAAGTGATGGACACTGAGTCCAAGAAAGGAATGATTACCTGAATGGATTCTTAAGGATCCTGAATTCATTATATATATATATATATATAAATATATATATATATATATACATATATAAATATATATATATACATATATATATATACATATACATATATATATATATATATATATATATATATATATATATATATATATATATATATATATATATATATATATATATGAGTATATATATATATATATATATATATATATATATGCAAAATATTGTTATATAGAAATAAAGTGTCGCTGCCGACACTTGAGTTTGAACATAGATCGCCAGTGACCAAACACAGGCGATCCCATTATTGAATTAAGTGGATGACATGACCATAAATGAAACGTATATATAGGAAGTCGCGTGACGTCTAATTGATCGTATTTTTAGTCTATCCTCTATTACTATTCGGATCACCACTTCTAGTCTATCTTTTATACTATACGGATCGTTATTTCTATTCTATCCTCTATTACTATTCGGATTTGTATTTCTACTCTATTCACTATACTATTTCTCTATACGGATTACTATTCGAGCGAGTATTATCCATCAAGTGCTATTAGTGCGTGTATTATTCGAAGGCGTTACTACAGTTGTATCTTCGATTATAAAGTCTATAATACAACAAGAATTACGAAAGTGAAAACAAATATTCATTGATATCACAAAACTGGCAACGAATGCTCGTTGACTTCATCAAAAAATATACATGTAAAAATATATTAAAACATATTTTAAAATATGTAAAAATTATAGAATGCAATAAACTGAATGTGATCGGATTGACAGTATCCTGAATGTTAAAGATAGAAATGGTTTCGCAAAGGTTGATTATCCATAGATCAAGATTTTGCTATTCGGAACATCATAGATCCGTATATTGATTTCAGTAACTTCAAAAAGGCTTACAGTGAAAGATTATAAAAGAGGATCTTCAAGAAAGGAGAAATAGTAACCAAAATTGTGACCATTGTAAGGAAATTCTATGCACATTTCGCGGAGAAATCTCTAACAGAATAATGGCCCCATCAAGTTTGAAGTACGGTATTATCCTCTCCCCGCAATCCTGTTCATAATCGCCATCGCCTGGATAAACATCTCCCAGTAATCCAATGAACCATGTTCACTTGAAAGACGTTGACTTTGCCGACGATTGGTTTTGTTTAACAAATGGTTGATAATCCATAATTAAAGGATTTGCTCTCCGGATTATCATTGATCTGTGTATCCATTTTATTAACTCCAAAAAGGCGTTTAACAGTGTTCATTGCGGGAGATAATAAGACAAGGACAAGCGGAATATTTAAATTGTAGGCAAATTCTATGAACGTTTCCAATACTGTATTATTCCTGGGAACTCTCATAGAATCAATACCCCATCATGATTGAAGTAAAATATTCTTGTATTCTCTACGCAATCCTGTTCCTAATAACCATCGACTGGATGAACATCCCCCTGGAATCCAGTGAACCTTTTCGTAGATGTGAAAGACGTTGAGTTTAGCGACGATATGATTTGTCTAATCAAAGTTTAATTATCCATAGTTCAGAGTTTTGCTCGACGGAACATCATTGATTTGTATGTCCATTTTATTAACTTCAAATAGATATTTAACGGTGTTCGTTGTGAGGGATTGAAAACATCTTCAGAATAAGCGGAATACTAATCCAGATTGTCAACATTGTAAGGAAACTCCTATGTAATCTCCTGGAGAACACTGTGACTCCATCAAATTTGAAGTAAAGTATTCTTGTAACCCTGTACCTAATCACCATCAACTGGATGAACATTCCCGGGAATCGAATGAACCTTGCTTGTATACTTGAAAGATGTAAACTTTGTTGACGATCTGACTGTTTTGTCATCCACTTGTGTCTATCTTCTGGAAAATTTCACTTAGCAATAAGAACTTGGGAGTTAGTCTAGTTCAGTTTTTCCTTCCGCTTGTGCTGTTAGGCGTCGCAGGGAGACACAGTTGTCTTTCAGCGGCAAGGCGAGTGGCGAGAGATATCTCGTGGGCTTTGAGAATGTCTGCCACTGAGTCGCTCCAGCGTCGCCTTGGTCTGCCACTTGCTCTCCAGCCAGAGTACCTGAGGGTGTATGCTCGTAGGGCTGGTTGGTTGATAGGCATACGAGTGAGGTGTCTGAACCACTTGATCCTCTGTCATTTGATGTGTTGTATGATTGGTATTGCTCCTACCATATCTCTTATTGCCTCATTCCTGATTTTGTCTCGCCCGGCCTTATTCACTGCTTTCCTCAGGCATTTCATCTTACAAGTGATCAGTTTCCTCTTAAGGGTTTTTTAGGGCCACGTCTGGCACTGATATGTCAACGTTGGTAGGAAAATGGCGTTGATGAGATTTACCTTGGTGTTCATGGAAATGCTAAGAGGTTTTAGAAGAAGAACAAGTTGATAAATTACTGCGTTGGCTTTCTGATATCTGATCTCGATTTCTCTGTCTAGTTTGCCGTTTTCAGGATCCAGCTGCAGGACGCACACTAAGTCAATTCAAGCTGCGAGAAATACGACATGAAAATCAGTGTCAGTAAGACTCAGGTCATGACCGTCAGCAAGAGACCAGGAAACTGGACATTAACATCAATGGGACCCAGCTAAAGCAAACCAGTGAATTCAAATATCTGGGCGGCATATTTACTGAAAATGGCAAACTAGACAAAGATCTTGGGATTTGTAGGGAAATTCTATGTATGCTTTGAATACTGTATTCTCCTGGGGAAATCTCTGACAAAATCATTTGTCACTATTTACATTGTTCGGACTATCATCCTTATCTTTGTTGCCATATTTATCACAACGTTTCAGCCGTTGTACGCTCCGGCCTTCTTCAGGTGGTTGGAATGTCGAACTGAACCATTTATTTCGCTCACTGGGGTAGACTGTTCTAGTTCCACGTGCCATGTCTAATCGATGTCATTTATCAGTTATCTCCTGTTAATTCCCCTCTCCAAATTCTCCACCGCCTTAACCAGGTATTGAACTCACACTCTTTGCAATATGAGCTCTGGTAAAAAAATGCAATGATAACAGCAAAAAATTGCAATATGAATACTATGGGGTGGGAGGAATTTATTGTTTCGGGGAGGGGGAATCTTTTACGATTTCTTGAATTTTTTTATTTACAAAATTATGTTATTGAATTACAATATCCTGGCATTTTGGTTTATTGAAGCAAACTTCAGTTTATTTCAGTATCTTTCTATATTTCTGAGATGAGGTATTATGTACACTATTTACATTATTCGGACTATTGTCCTCATCTTTATTGCCATATTTAACACAACATTTCGGTCGTTGTACGCTCCGACCTTTTTCAGGTGATTGGAATGTCGAACTGAACCCTTTATTTTGCTCGCTAAGGTAGACTGTTCTAGTTCCACGTGCCACCTGAAGAAGGCCAGAGCGTACAACGGCCGAAACGTTGTGATAAATATGACAACAAATATGAGGACAGTAGCCCGAATAATGTAAATAATGTTCAGTTTATTTATTTAATAATCAATTATGAATGAAGACAAATTACTATACACGTGTTGAATTTTTTAAATCCATCAAATTTTTTTATTGCTATAAAATTTGTAAAACCCTTCTAGAAAAATAATTCGTTTAAATGTATATGAACTGATATGGAAAAAAATTGAAGATTTTTCATTAATATATGCGTTTTTTTCGTAATGTACCTTTTGAGCTGGACAATCAGGCAAAGTGTGGATGATATTCTGACCCATCGTGAAAGGGTTCATTGGAAAAAAAAGTTGAGAACCCACTGATAGACGTTGACTTTATTGTGGATCGGATTTAGTTTAATATTTTTGCTTTCTTTAGATTGCTACATTTAAAACATGTCTATTTACATTTTTCAAGTTCATTTGGTACTCTGGAGGTTGTCAGTTCAAGATCTGGCTCGGGCAGTGCAGCTAGTACGCCAGTAGCTAAACAAAGCAGCACCAACAAGTTTAAAAATCAAAAGGGTGTGGGTTTCAAATTATGAGAATCATACGGAAAGACAGTAGACATTTAAAGATTAAGGGGATGTGAAGAATAAAAATCAAACCGTACAGATCAAATAAAGGGTTCCATGCAAAGTTCTTATCTGTTCCGAATCCCTATCGACTGGCTGATGCCTCAAATAGACCATCCTCACGGAGGTCAATTAAGTTCGTTCGCATATTTGAAATACTTTTCCGCCAATCATGTCATCCATTTGTAGCCATTTTCAGGTAAAGCCCGACTAGCTAATCAAGCCAAATGGTCAACAGGAAAAAGAAAACTCAGTTGATGCGCGCCAATTCTCCAAACGTATCTCACGTGACCATCGACGAAGAAGATGTGTCGAATAATTCCCATATCTCGAAAGTATAATAAGCAGAGAAAAACGGCGCCCCCAAAAAGACATCAAGGCTCGTCGGGTGTGCTTTATGTCGACTCCTTAAAATTCGGAGAAATACAATCTGAAAAAGAAAATCAGGCTTTACAACATCAAAGTTGAAAGTGGAATTTTTTTTCTATGGCTATGAATGCTGGAAAGACACGAAATAAAAAAGAGGATAAGACATCGACGACCCTCCCCCAACAACTGCCTACGATCTGTAATAGCTGTTCCCTTAACAAATTCCCTTATAAAGATATGAGGGTAGCGTATGTGCGTTTGTTTTGTTTGTTTAACGGTATATCAACTCCTCATTTAATGCTGAAATTTAATTTTCTTGAGAGCTTTAAACTAATAAAAATATGATATATGTTATTCTGCTTACACAATAGAATACATGGCAGATGATTCTCAGCTTTTATGCATATACATGTTTGTGAGGACATAATTACTAGAGGCGGTGATGTGTGTGTTTTATGTTGTAGTTTTGTTATTCTGCTTTCACAATTGAATACATGGTAGATGATACTCAGCTTTTATGCATATACATGTTTATGTGGACATAATTACTAGAGGCGGTGATATGTGTGTTTTATGTTGTAGTTTTGTTATTCTGCTTTCACAATTGAATACATGGTAGATGATTCTCAGCTTTTATGCATATACATGGTTGTGTGGACATAATTACTAGAGGCGGTGATATGTGTGTTTTATGTTGTAGTTTTGTTGAAATTATATTTTGGAATACAGTTAGATTTCTTTAAAAAATTGTCTGATATTATATGGATTAATGTCATGAAAAAGTTCTTGCATGGTGGTTCTTTAGATGAATTCGTTGATGCCTAAATCTAAATATTTTGAACGCAATTTCATGCCTTCAACTATAGATAAAATGTATTGCTAGTCATACTACTATAAAAATGTATTATTTTACTTTCATAGTGTTTTATTTTGTTTGTTTTGGGGTTCACTATTTGCCCTTAACTGGGACCCTAACAGATGATATCTTTGAGGGTATTGTATGCATTACTGGCTCGTAAAATAGATATGGCAAGAAAAATTTTAAATTCTCACCGAATCTGATAAGTTTACTTTGCACTAAATGCAACAAACAGCACATCTCTTCTTCTCTACCCTTGTTATGGGTTAAACATCAAGGAAGACTAAGCCTTGACTGGCAGACAGTCTAGTACAAAACTACTCTGTATTTAAAAGCGAAGGAAAACACTACTATCTTTTCAAAGACGACACGGCCATTCACAGATGAGAAAGAAAGGGAACTTGTGGAGAGATATGGTATAACTTGTGAAAAACATGGTATAAAAAGGAAGTCCTCTTTGGAGAAGTAGAGATTAGTCCTATATCCCTACGGTGGCTAGGTCATTTCTTGTGGATATTCACTGAAAACATACCTAGTATTGCCGTGAAATAGGTCATAACCGGAAAAACACAGAGACAGACAGAACAAGAATAACAAAAAATTGGTAGAAAACATTAATCATGACAGATAAAGAAATCGAACTTTCAGTGGTAAAAATCTTTTTTCCAATTCGATATTCTTTTTTTAATTTTAAATTATATATTGCATTTTAGAAACTTATAGATCACTGATTATATTAAGACCCGGAAGCCATTCCTTTTACTTTCAGAGAGAAGATTGCTTGTATTTAATATATAAGGTCTCAAATACTCTCAAATGGTAGTCTGGACGTGCGCCTGCTGACGACGGAGAAAACATTTATGGCAAAAGACGAGGAAACAAATCTGATTACTTATTAGGTTATTCCACAATCGCAGAACCAGAAGTATTGATAAGCGCGCGTGCAAACGGATCTTAGGTGGTTGGAATGTCGAACTTTTCAACGCCTTTATCCACTGCGCCATGTGTCCTTAAGAACACATGGCGCAGTGGATAAAGGCGTTGATTAGATCCAGTGACAGGATCCAAAGAGCTGTGAGTTCAATACCTGGTTAAGGCAGTGGAGAACTTGGAGAGGTGAAATAACAGGAGATAACTGGTAAGTAACATCCATTAGACATAGCACGTGGTATTAGAACAGTCTAAAAGGGTCCAGTTCGACATTCCAAACGCATGAAAAATGGCCGGAGCGTACAACGGCCAAAACGTTTTGATAAATATGGCAACAGAGATAGTCCGAATAATGTAAATAATGTACATAATACCTCATCTCATAAATATAGACAGATATTTATCCCGATGACATTGTGCTATGTCGAAAGTACTTGGAAAATAAAGGAAATATTATTCAACACGGTGATTTTCTCTCGTCATTCAATAACGACATCAAAAACCTTATCCGTGAATATCAAAGGATCCTATCGAAAATAAGTAGACAGAACATGTCCAAATTATTCAATGAAACATGTATCAATCATGAAAACATGCTGCCGAAATATACGCATATATATATATATATATATAAAGACATTTTTACGTTTACACATTCTTTTTTATAGGTACAAATATTTAAATAAATTCCCTGTTTTATAATAAACAGTATTAATAACATTTACTGATCCTCCGTGGCTCGATCGGTTAAGGCACGTCAGGCTAAATGACGGTTCCGTATAGGATACAGGTTCGATTCCTGTCAGAGGACGAATATTTTCTATGAAAATTTCTCGGACATTCAGGCCAGTAAATGTTATTCATAGTTTATTATAAAACATGGCATTTACTTAAATATAAACCTAAAAATGTCTTAAAATAATTGTCGGACTTTGTCCATTCCATAATATATATATATATATATATATATATATATATATATAGAGAGAGAGAGAGAGAGAGAGAGGCAGAGAGAGAGAGAGAGAGAGAGTAAAGAGCGAAGAGGCCGCAAACGTTTTTGGTTATGATGCGATTTTTTTAATATATACTTTATTTTCTATATTTTTGCTACATGTGTTTCGAGTCTTGTGACCTTCAACAGCCAAAGAACAGTTATTTCCACTTATTATTTAAATGAATTAATTTCTTGTTATGTTAAGCCTTGTGACCATTTTTTTTTTTGCGTGTGTAGTAGCAATCTAATCTTTGTCTGGCGGAAGAATGTTCCTTTGTTTAAGGGGAGTAAAACAACTAGGATCTTTCTCTGACCAATCCTAATTATTTTATTACCCCTGTGTGTGTGTGTGTGTGTGTGTGTATGTATGTATGTAATGTGATTAAAATAACGTAAAATGACCATTATTTGGGGAAAAATTCAAACAGCAGAAAATGTTCACTAAAAAAAACCCAGAGAAGGTGCTCGATATCATGAGGAAACAGTTGAACCTCAACAAAGGAGTATACTGCTAAAAGAAAAATAGAGATCAATAATACTGAGCCCTCAGAGTCCCCCACGACGGAGCATTATAATTTAAATAATATAAGAAAATCTTCAGGGGGTCTTTTAGAGCGCGAAACCGAAGAAAACCTGATAAAGGGTCTATTAAAAATAATGTTACAAACTTTGTTGATGGGTTCCTCACACCAAAACACCGACAAACACTCATATAAACATACGTCAACAAACCCTTCGTTTTTGAGTTATTAAGTTTAAAGAAAGTTTATTTTAAATGGCACTGTGTTGACATGGAGACTAAGTTATATTTTTAATTTGTGGCTAGTCTGTCTTCAATATTTATCGTGTTTAGTAGTGATTTATTTGAGAAGTGTTCTGATTAACAATGACATGATATTCATATTGTGAGTAGGCAGATATGATTTTTGCATACGGTCGCGCGAATGGTAATGGACGCGAGACTGCACAGCGTTTCAGGACCGAAGACGGCCGAGTCACCCAACCTTTGCTGCTGTTTATCGTCGCGTTGCTGAGGCCTGATCCATGGCACCACAAACTATGGATCGAGGAAGACGGAGATATGATCACACGCTTTACCACGAAGAACATATTCTACAGACTGCTGGAGATGTTCCAGGTATCAGCACACGTCAAGTGGCCTTAGCATGTTGTACATCTCATAGAGGGTACTTCAAAAGCAGCTCCTGTATCTGTATCATTTTTAATGTGTGCAGGGTCTTTGGTCCTCTGATCTTTCACCACAGGAGAACTTTTGCCAATGATTTATTAAACAAACTGCCGATCCGTTGTTTGTCTCTCATTTTTGTTTATGGATGAGGCAACATATGGCAGAGATGAAATAACAAATTTTCATAACCAACACTTATGGTCGAATCGGAATCCCCACGGTACAATACAAGCTAGACACCAGCATGGGTTTACGATTAAACTGTGGGCTGGAATTTTTGGTGATTGTCTGGTAAGTTCATATGTTCTGCCACTTATAGAAGCTCTCCACAAAGACTTTATTTTGAACACATTTCCAGACCTGCTAGAGGATGTACTCCTGCTAATACGAAGACGCATATGTTTCATACATGATGGGGCTCCAGTACATTTTAGTCACATTCTTCGCTTGACATCTGCAAGGCATCATGGATAGCTAGGGGATGACACGTTCCTTTTTCTGCACATTCTGGCGACCTCAGTCTTTTGTATTTTTATCTGTGGAATCCACTTAAAACAACTGGTCTGATCACTCACCATTTTGCCGATGGTTTATCCGCCTCTGCGTTGTTTGTCTCTTCACTCTTGTCAATGGATGAAGCAACATTTGGAAGAAATGGAATAACAAATTTACATAACCAACATTTGTGGGTGGATCGGAATCCCAATGATGCTATACAGGCTCGACACCAGCATCAGTTTACAATTGTAATTGATGTGTGGGCTGGAATTATATGGCCGTCTAGTAGGTCCATATGTTCTAGCACGTCTTACAGGAGCTGTCTAAAGGGACTTTATTTCGAACACACTTCCAGATCTGATAGAGGATATACTCTCTCCTAATACGAAGACGCATGCGGTTCATGTAAAATGGGGCTCCAACATTTTTTAGTCACATTTTTCGTAATTCATTGGCTGGCATCTACCATGAAAGATGGATAGGTAGGGGAGAACCGGTTCCAGGGCCTGCACTTTTTCCCGATCTCAATCCTTTGGATTTTAATCTGTGTGGTTACCTAAAAGAATTGATTTATGCAGCAGACGTTAATAATGCAGAGATTCTTCTTCAACGTGTCATTGGGGTCTGCGAAACCATTCGATACTGTGTGGGAGTATTTGCAAAGGTCCGCCAGTTACTGATTCGACGGATGGATGCGTGTGTAGAAGCAAGCGGAAGACATTTTGAACATTTCTTATAAGTTGCTGTGTTGTGGTAAAACGATGACCTTTTGGATATTTTATTTTGTTTTGGTGCCAGAAACCCGTCCTCAAACTTTTGTAAAAGTATTTTTTTATCGATTTGTGATGTCAACGGGTTTCGTACAGGGTTAAACTTACGGTAAATGTATATCTATATATATTTGTGTGTGTGTGTTGTGTGTATGTTGTATATGTGTGTGTGTGTAATGACTTGACCAAAAAGTTCGTTCGGTTTATCAATTAAATTTTTGACCTAATAAACCTATGAATCATTTGGCCACCCCAGTGCCATCTGTCATTTTCTAATTATCTATCTATCTATCTATCTATCTATCTATCTATCTATCTATCTATCTCAGTCTGTTTATATTTATCGCACTTTCTAAATCTATTCATCTCTTTCTTTCAATATCTTAATTTCTCTCCAGCCAGCCAATTGTTTCTCTCGATTTCTTCTTCTACTCACATGTAACTATATCTATCTATCTATCTATCTATCTATCTATCTATCTATCTATCTATCTATCTATCTATCTTTTTCTCCTCTATGTCGATGTGTTCGTCCACTTCACCTATTTATCGGTAGCGTTTTTGTCGGGGAGTTTCGGACAATAAACCCGATTTTTACAGGCTCGATTTCTTTGCTGATCTCATAATAAAAATCCTTTGATCATTTTATCTTTAAAAGTGCGTTAATATTTGCAATATCTTTCTATCTGTTTCTATTTCAGAAATGCATTGTGGGAAAGTAATTATTATTGAATCGATTCTCATGAAAATCGTTCTGCGAAATGATGTTTCAATCAAATTAGGAATTCGGATTTATTTTAAGTCAGCCCCAGTCGAAGAAGTGGGAAAGATAAGAGACACTGGCATTTTATGACGGGAACGAAGCAAAAGACGCCAAAGGTTTTTAAAAGGTATTAATAGGAAAATATAGGAGGAGCATTAGCAATGACGATTTGAAAACATTAGGAGGGTTATTATTATCAAGGATAGCGTTCATAATTGTTTTATATTTGGCTGTAAGTTCGTCCAATGGCTTATAGTGAACAGCCACACCAGAAATCGGACAGAAATACACGCCATGAAACCGGCGATGTAACTCGGTTTAGACGCACTCTAAAAGAGAAAGGCAAACACGATGTTTCTTTTCTTTTTTTTACAATAATTCTGTAAAAAGCCCACTCTCTCTCTCACTCTCTCTTTCTCTCTCTCTCTCTCTTTCTCTCTCTCTCTCTCTCTCTATATATATATATATATATATATATATATCAGTACATTATCTAACTGAGCATATTATCTATCTCTCTCACTCTCTCTCTATCTATCTTAATCAGTACATTATTTAAGTGAGGCTACTCATTTTCTCTCTCTCAATATATATATATATATATATATATTTATATATTTATATATATATATATATATATATATATATATATATATATATATATGCAAGAAGTTTTGTACAAACATCGCTTGTCTCGTCATGAATAAAAACGGATGTCCTGGTAATGAAAGCATCAAAACGAATGAAATGCTGCCAGCGTAAAGGCATGTAACTAAAACGTGATTAATCTGATGGTGATCTTAGAATTATCCGTTACTAAAGGGAATTAATCAAACAGCTTAGTATAAATCTTATGGAACTCTCCTGTCATTCCGTTCATTCTTCCGGGCCGGAAATTTATTAGTTTGCATCCATAACTAACCTCATCCGTTTTAAGTATCAAAAGCTCGGTAAATTCTGAATATTTTTTTCAGAATGTGCATATTGTCGAAATTACAGTCGTTTATAATAAAATGCTTTGCAAGATCCGTTGATGTTATATTGTTGTGTCTGATATCATACCGCTGTCCATTGAATCTTCTATATAATTTTTCCGTTGTGCAACCCACATAAATCAAGTCATGTTTGGTAAAATGGGCGGCAGATATTCAATGGGAATCCGAAATTGTGATGTTTCTCTTTTATTAGGTTGGTGCAAAAATAATGACGTGATAATGTCGTTTTTTGACGTATTTTTTAACGTCAAACAACGACATTATCACGTCATTATTTTTGCACCAACCTAATAACACAAAGACCTGGGTTTTTCTCTGTTATGAGTGTTTTCAGGAGTACAACGATCCGAAACTTGTTTTAAGTGTGGACGCTTATATTTGTGAAAATTTATCTGATGTTTTTATTTCTTTTGAGAGAAACGATAGGCATGCTGGGAAAATTTTTTTGCGGATATTTTTTGCGCAATGTCTTCATAGCTGTCTTGTCGTATTTTCGAAATTCCAGAAAAAAATTCAGTACCAATTGATAACTAATGGAATTCTGTCAGAATTTTGATTGTGTTTTTCGGTGTTTTGACCTGTTATAAAATTATGGTAATCTTCATTTTTAGCGATTTCATTAGTGATTTATTTCAGTTGCGACCCTTGATAGCCGCCCTTTACATAATGTCGAATAAAATGCTTCCAATAATCTTTTGTGCAAAAATTGACACTTTGGGTTTGATTTTATTGTGTGACAGGGATGGCCGGAAAGGTGGTGTAGGTAAATATAGGACGAGGTAGACATACAAAATGGCTCGGTCGTTAAAACAACTCATTCAGAACTTTAGTGCTCAAAAATTAACATTAGCTTTTGCGAAACTGGATGTAAATTTGATGTGATTGAACATTGAGAATATTATTATTATTTTTTTTATTTTCTTTGATTTCTGGCGTTTACACATTAATTTCCGGGTCCCACCCAGGGACGTAAGGTTAGAAATGGCATCATGACACTTTCCACTGACAAAAAAAAAAAAATTACATAAAGCCCTTCGTAAAGTGTGGGCTGTACTTGTCAGAACAATTTTTTGTATCTCCTTGAGGCATGGATTTCCAGGAATCTCTTCAATTCGTCTACTGCAATCTTTTCCAACCAGTCCTAGGGCTGCAACTACAACAGGGATTGTTGATGTTCCCATATGCCACATTTTCGAGATTTCTATTTCAAGGTCTTATTATTATTATTATTATTATTATTAATAACATTAATATTATTATTATTAATAATAATAATAATAATAATAAAAATAATAATGTGTCTTTGAAGATCTTCAACAACTATCAAAATACAAGCATGTTTGGTCCATAGTATCCTCATCATCCTTCTGTAGGACCATTTATCTTACTTCAGGTCTCTTTAGCTTTTATCTTCAATCTCTTTATTTTTCAAGTCTCAAGTCCATTTATCTTACTTCAAGCCCCTTCTTCAACTGTGAGAAGATTGTCCAACATTTACAGGAGAACTGATATCATGTAACCGTTTAGTATTCCTTTCTTTGTTTCTAACGAAATTTTCCTGTTTCTTAATACTTTGCTTAGTTTTTAGAAAGCATCTTTCACTATCCAAATGCGCCTTGGAATTGCAGTGTCGCATTTTCCTTCCGCTGTTTCAACACTTCCCAGAAATTTAAATTGGTACACTTGTTTGATTTTAGTATTACTAATTTGTACTGTTGGTCTGTCCATTTTGCTAACAACCGTACACACTTTCTTCTTGCAATTAACGTTGTCCTTTCTTCTCGCTTTCCTTCTCTGCGTGCTGTTGGGGTTTTTGTAGTTTTCTTTCTGTGTCTGCTCTCAACACTGTGTCATCTGCATAGGTTATGTTGTTAAGATCGTGGCTACCAATATATCTTCCTTAAACCTGTTAGACATCATTTCCCTTCTAGGATGTTTCGTATCTCATAACCTTCATCTGATGTATACTTAACTCTGTGTTAGTCAACACGAATTTCTGAAAAAGGATAGTTCCTTGGCGTGTTTACACATGTCAATGCTTATAATATTACAATTATGTCAAATATTGTCGTACTACTGAAAAAAAAATAATGTAACGTCTCCGTTAAAATTTACATTCAATCAAAACTTGAAGGGAAGATATAATTATCCATTGAAATGAAAATTATAATAAAATTGTTGTATGTTGCGAATTGTAGGTGAAACACAGTTATGTGCCGTGCGGGATACATATTTAGGCGATCATGTATCTTTCGATACATGACTGACGAGGCAGATTCTATGCCGCAGCAGGTTGCTATTTCTTTTTGAGTTAGACCAGTTGCCATCAAAGCTTATAGAACCCAGTCTTCACTGCTATATACCCATAGCTGATGGGAAAAGAAGAGGTTTCATGCCTTTCCCAAGGGTATTAGAAAGTATTTGGATGTAATGGTTTCGACCTGAATTCGAACTCGGCTCTCCGATTCCTCAATCCGAGCCGCTATCCATTACTCCACCTTAATAGGGAAAGTCTTATTCATAAAACATATCCACAATTAATTTCCATAAAGGGAAAGATGTCATATTATTTAAACTCATAATTAGAGGACTAAAAGAATACTACTACTACTATTATATATATATATATATATATGTTTTGATAAAAATATAGTTTTAAGGTATGCTATATTCATGAGTTAAATTGCTCGATATCAGGGTTAGAGAGTGTGTAAATATAGAAGTGGACATTGGGATCAACATCCAGCGGCGACAGTCTGTTTCATGCTAAAACGCAAGGTCTGACGATTGCTTTTTAAGCATGAAACATACTGTCGCTGCTGGGTGTTGATCCCAATATCCACTAATATATATATATATATATATATATATATATATATATATATATATATATATATATATATTTCGATTAAAGGTGCAGTTCAATTTATAATTACATGAATCATTCACACAAAAAAAAAATATAGTGGTTAATGATTTAAATGGCGAGAATACATCTTCGCAAACAGTTTCAATAAGATACACTAACCCCGAAACTGTATATGGATGATATGATCCCTGTTTATAAAATCCAGTTGCATAAGGTCTTTTTAATTTTTTACAAGCTTTCGTCTGTTCCTACAGACATCCTCAGGTATGGAAATGGATTTGTTCTTGTTTTTTACTTCTCGGTAATAAGAGGACAACGAAAATATAGATGTAATCCGAAAAATGCTATGAGAAATGTGTTATTGTTTTGGAACGTGCGGTCGCAACGCTGAGTTTGAATTTTAAATTTTAAGGTTGTGCGTTTTTGTACAAATATAGTAATAAGATAATTCTTTTGTACTGGTAGGCTTTCCCTCAATGTGGCATGAACTATATTGTTCAATAATTACAGGAATGTCACCCTTATTATCCGAAAGTTGCACGTTGGATCAGTTATTTTAATTTCGATTATAGGTGCTGTTCAATTTATAATTACATGAATCATTCATACAAAAAACAAATATAGAGTTTAATGATTTAAATGGCGAGAATACATCTTCGCAAACAATTTCAGTAGGGTACACTAACCCCGAGCCTGTATATGAATGATATGATCCCTGTTTATAAATTCCAGTTGCATAAGGTCTTTTTAAAATCATTAACCTCTATATTTGTTTTTGTATGAATGATTCATGTAATTATATATATATGTATATATATATGTATGTATATATATATATGTATATATATTTATATAAGACACACACACACATATATATATATACAATATATTTATATAAGACACACACACACACACACACACACATATATATATATATATATATATATATATATATATATCAGGAAAACATACCATCGTTAATCATGTGAGGTGACTAAACATCCTGAGGAAGACAATGCGACGTCTGTCTTTCTCTACAACTGAGCTCCAACTGCTCCATATTGCGTGTTACATACCGTCTCTGATTCAGGAAAGTAATAGCAGAGAGCAAAATAAACAAAACACCCCACGTGACTGACGCAGAATCAAAGAAACTTGAAGAAGAATAAGAAAAAGCGCCAGCCTTTTTGTTTAAAAAAACTGACTGTTGAATAAGAAACAAGGGATGTAACTCCTCTTTAGCGAACAATCCTCCCTTATCAAAGAGGATCGTTGATAAAGGATTAAACAAAAAATGAAATAATTTTTCTGACATCGCAGATAAGCGTTTAATCTCGTTTTTAATAATAAATTCATTTTTTGTTATTAAATCTTTCAGGTTTATTAACGATCCTCTCTGGTGAAGTTTCATTGAAAAGCTGGCCGTGTAAAAGACTCAGTCCTCAACTTTTTTTTCGATACTAATTTTCAACATGTCTGCGCTTCTTCGTGTTAAACCGATGCTTGGAGAGTATAATAGTTGAAGAGTTTATAGAAATAAAATAAACTGGTTCGAAAGTATCAGTGGATTGTATTAAAACCTCGTCTCAGAAATGTATTTAAATAATAATAATAAAAAAAACAAACAGATCCGAGGGTACAGCGTCCGAATTGTTTTGATAAGAACGAAAACGACGTGGAAACTGGTTCAAATGAGTCATTGTTTAAGAGTAACAACACGTCCTTTCAGGAATTCATATATTAAGAATAGACCGTCTGGTCAAGTTTTATTGAAAAAGGATATTATCAATCATTTTTGGTGGGACTATAAATGCTTCGTCTGCAAACAGATTATGTTATCATAGAATCTCGCATATAACGTGGGCGGTTGCTATTTTGCAGCGAGAGTGTCTTACAAGATGAATAAACCAACAGGGGTAAGATGCCCGTGGGTACAGATCGGGGTAGGATTAGTCACAAATTAAATATGAAAGCTGCATTTTCGATTGGATTTAATTCGCCTGAGACAGAAAAAGATATCTTTCTGATTTTCTTTTTTTATGCCAACTAAACTTTTTTCATTACGTTTTTATTTTGGTAACCTCTATGATTTTCTGAAATAAATTTAACTCCAACGCGAAAATCGGTAGATAAGTTGTGTGCTTACTCGGAAATCATCCTGGGTATGACGATAAACTACACCCGGCAGCAAAGCCTCTGATCAGGAGGTTTAAGGAGCATGTAACCACCGCTTAATTGTTGTTGTTCGCAGGTCCACCCTGACCTGGGGTGGTAGCACCTATTAGGGTCCCAGCTATGGGCAAATAGTTACACCCACCCAAACTGGGATGAAAACACTATGAAAGTATAAAAATGGACTTTTATAGTAAAAGTACAAGCAATACATTTTTGAAAAAAAATTACCAGCAATGCATTTAAAAATAAATAAGTATTACCGGTGATAGATTTGATTCTCGAAACAAAAACTTCTTTACAAATATACGTCGATTAAAACTGATTTCTTACAAAGAATACGTATTCTATACAAACGAAATCTTATCGGCATTAAATAACCTATTGAGGTTTATATGCCGTTAGACAAAATAAAACAAATCAAACCTTACTAGAAAAAAATGATGATATTAATAAAATGTATAATATTTTCACATACTAGTGTATTTTTCAACGCGTCTACATTGCTAAAAATGTGACACAGGGTCGAGGTTTAAAAGGTGCTTAACGGTAATCCCCCCCCCCCCCGCGAACTTTCCCTCTTGGTGACCTCGCTGGCGTCGGGCAATAAAACCCATCACCAATCCGAAGGAGAGGTACTGCCTGAGGGGAACGCCACCTGGGGTTTGGTCTTAATATTTATGAAACTACCTCGTTTTGCCTATACAAAGTGAATAATGATTGCTAAAATGATTTCCCAAACGTTGCTTAGATGTGGCACAAGGCCTAAAGTGTGGAGCACCAAGTGACGATGGAACTCACGACTCAGTCATAATTGATCTAGCGAGAGAGACTCACTGGCTATTATACCATGTCACATACCAGGGATTGTTCTATAGCGGTAGCTAATGAGCGGGAGTTTCAAATAATAGATCACGGGTCGAATATAGGGAAAGAGAGACAAGGGAAAGCAACGCGTGACATAGCTGGAGGGCTTAAGCAAGTGGATGACAGAACGTGGTCTGGAGGAGGTGATGGAGGGAAGGAACTTGTTGAGAGCTGCAAGGGATGGAGGGTGGTGGAGAGCTATGATCGCCTACGTACTGAAAGGACATGGCATGAAAAAGAAAAAAAAGGTGTTGAGTTCACTTCTACATGGCTAACTTTTTGCCTTTTGTTGTGGGGGGGGGTATTCGTAGTTATTTTTATTCTATTGTCTTAAAAAATCATTTCACTCAGGCAAGACAATAAAACCACTAAAATGCAAGCGTTTAAGCGTTTGAAAGAATATAGGGGAAAACATTATTTAAGGAGAGAAAACAATGGCGTAGTTGAAACTAGCTCTTTACCTTCTGAGCATTAAGAGACTGTAGTCCTCTTTGTTCCTTTTAAATCATTTCAACCCAAGAAAAGGAATATAAAGTAAAGGAAATAAGTATTTTATGCGTTGTTTTCCTTTGTCCATCCTGCAATCAAACTGTCCTGTGAGTATCAGATTTTCCTATCCGACTTTCCCCGTTGGGTGCCTGTTGTAACCTAGAAAAGGCTACCGAATGAAGAATAAGCAAAACGGAGGTTGGAAATGGAATGGTAATCTTTATAATATCAACAAAATAAAATACTCGCCAGCGGCGTGACGTAGGTAAACCACTGCTAGTGGTGGACTACATAGACAGCATATTACGATATTTATTTAACTACCCACGGGGTAGGATATGGCGCAAGACCAAATTTAATGTGGGGAAATCCGAGCCCGTGGGCACGGGCAAAAATTGCCCGTAGACCCCGCAGAAGCGGGATCGAGTATCTGTCTACCTCCCCGGACGAGACTCTGCCCTTTGGCATAGCCTCGTCCGGGTCTCTCTCTGCTCAAAGGCAGAGAGTTCGACACCGAAAGAGTTTCCCACGCTGACAGCTCATGCTGCCATCTTAGGCAGCATATTGCCTCCACTTAGAATAATGTCCAACGTATTGATGAGGATTGGGACATACCCATTAGTGTTCATAATTACGGTATATAACAGTGCCCTAGAAATTTAAACTGTATCGTCTTGATATGTATAAATTTTCTTTTTGTTTCCATTTGCTCTAAAACTTTGTCGATGCACATGGCATCCCCAGCATCCTTCTGTAGAACCACATTTCTGTTGTTTCGGAACTATAATGGAAAAGGTCGTAACATTGAATAAAGCTTCATTAGAAGCTTAAATGTTCTTCTGTTTCTTTTACACGGAAACAATAGTAATATCATTTATCTGCCTCGATGTGTCGGGCTGTTACCCTCTATCGATTACATGATCAGTATAGCGCTTTGAATAGCTGTTTATCTAAAGAATTAAAAGGTTTTATTTCTATTTCGATAGTTTTATTATTACTATAAACGTTATATTTTGCATATATATATATATATATATATATATATATATATATATATATATATATATTAATGAAAAGACAAGAGGAAAAACAATATTTAGTTGTCTTTTTCCTTCAATGTGAATGACAAAGGAAAATCTGATAGGTTTTTATTCAGTTTTTCTTACAGGTTTTATCGTATTACCAATGCAGTCCTCTGAGTCCACATAATACCACGCTTATAAAATATCGATCTGCACATTAACATGTTCGTTATTGTATTCCTTTAAAAATGTAAATACCTGCACACAGATAAATTGTACATTTATGCGCAAACATAATATATATGTGTGATGTCATTTGTTTACATTTGATACGCCATGAGCAGACATAAATGTACGTGAGAGATTCATGGAAGATTAAATTTTAAATACAGTAAATTCAACCTTGCTAACCGAATGCGCCTCTATGGCCATATCGGTAAAGGCACGTCACTCTAAAGGACGGTTCCGTATAGGATGCAGGTTCGATTCCTGTTGGAGGACGAATATTTTCTGTGAAACTTTCTCGGACATTCAGACCGGTAAATGTTGTTTAATACTGTTTATTATAAAACAGAGCATTTACTTAAATATTTGTATCTATAAAAAGAATGTTAAACATAAAAATGTCTTAATATATATATATATATATATATATATATATATATATATATATATATATATATATATATATATTAGAATATATATAAATTCGAAAAAATATATATTCACACATGTCTCAGGATCGCATATGAGTGAAACAGAGAGGCCACAAACTCATGCCCATTCGACTAAATATATATATATATATATATATATATATATATATATATATATATATATATATATATATATGTATTGTGAGTGAAATTGGATAGACGGAATCCGTCGGTGCACCAAGTCCCAAGTCACCTTGTTCAAATTGTTGATCCCGTTAGATAACACGGTCTTTCCCAGAAACTGTAACTAGGGTCTGTTTAGCATACTTGCAGTATAAACCACAGGTGAATTCTGTGGGTGTTTAATAAACACAAATGCGCCTGAGTAAGCGTCTGAAATAGGGATTGGCTAGTTGACAGGTATCCTCGAATACGTGTGGCCACACACACACACACATATATATATATGCATATATATAGGGTTCGATTCTCGGTAGTGGATACACACTGCTGATGAGTCCCAAAAAAGGACAAAACTTTCGTCCAGTGCATTCTATTGAGGATTCTTGTTCTAGAATCGATGAATTATTCATATCTCAAAAATATTTCTATAACTTACCTATGCTTGGTCCAGTTTTAATGATCTGGATGGACCGACTTGGTGAAAGAAGAAGTCACTCTTGGGGCTGGTTCCGCTGGGTTATATAGACTTGGATGAGTATCACCACCGGAATTAATGGTATGACGCTTGTATCCTGTCGTAACGGTACGGGTTCAATGAGTCCCAAAAAAGGACGAAACGGCCACCCGTTACGGATTCTTGTCCTAGACTCGAGGAATTATTATGCGATATATATATTTGAATATTTTATAATCACCCTCAAAGCACCATCACCTATGTGAGGGTGTTGATTTTGTATGATAACAGCCTCTAGCGCTTTGAGTCCCCCTTCCCCTGAACCGGGTGTTGTAGAGTATTTTGGTGCTATGCACCTACTACATATACTATATATATATATATATATATATATATATATATATGTGTGTGTGTGTGTGTGTGTGTGTGTATGTATGTATGTATGTATGTATGTATGCCCCTACTATATATATATATATATATATATATATAGTAGGTGCATTTTATATATATATATATATATATATATATATATATATATATATATATATATATATAAAATATATTGGTATTATATATATATATATATATATATATATATAGTAGGTGCATTTTATATATATATATATATAACATATATATATAAAATATATTGGTATTATGTATGTATATATATATATATATATATATATATATATATATATTAGGTGCATTTGATATATATATATATATATATATATATATATATATATATATATATATATATATACAATACCAATTTGTAACTGGTAGGGATCATTCTAAGGAGTATATTTATCCAATGAGAGCTCAATGTAAATTTAAATTACAGAGCATTATAATAATAATAATAAATCATAAAAAAAAAAGATCCATATCGACTATAATTTATATCGTGGAATATCTTTATATTCATCTCTTCAGACCGAAAGTTCTTGCTGTTGGACGTAGTTTATCGTCTTACCCTGGACGCGGATGTAGTTTATCGTCTTACCCTGGACGCGGATGTAGTTTATCGTCTTACCCAGGACGGGGCGATGATGTAATGTGTGTGTTAGACAATAACCGACGATGTATATTCGAGAAACAAATTGATCCGCCTTATTTTAGAATATTTCACTCTGAGTAAGCAAAACATTGAACGAGACGAAAACGGAAGAAAAATAAAGAAAAATCTGAATATATTTTTTTAATTTTGTATTTCATGCACCAGAAGGAAATCTTAAACTGTTTTTTTTTTGTTTTGCTATTCTCGATTAGTAAATCCCGATTTCTACGTCAGTTTCTCGTGCATTTATTGATCTTTATTTCTACTCACATCCGAGTCTGTTCTTTCCCTGTCTGTTTTACGGCCATATCACATTGAAACATCGGTTCCCGTACAATCACCGAAGCTGAGGTAAGTCGAGCTTTGTCAGTGCCTAGATGGGCGATCACTTGCGAATACCAGGTGCTGTAAGCTGGGATGTGCGGATGGTGTAACAGATAAACGGCTCAGGAATGAAAATCAGAGAGCCGAGTTTCAATTCCAATTGGTTTCGTTATATTCATTTCAGTGCAAACAATTTTGGCCAAAGTATCAATCCACCTCTTCTCCCCCAGCTATGGGATAATTAGTAGGACATGTATCAGTAAATCATTATTTTCTCCAAAAATTAATACAATCGAAAATATTTTCCGTCAATTTAATAACCCGTAAAACACAAACCAATCAATCAATAAAATATCTGTCTGAATCTGTTCATATCTATCTATCTATCTATCTATCTATCTATCTATCTATCTGCTTGTCTGTCTGTCCAATAATATCTATCTATCTATCTATCTATCTATCTATCTATCTATTTATCTATGTGTCTGTTTTACAGCCTTTTTGTTTAAATCTATCTATCTATCTATCTATGTTCATATCTAAGACTTTTCATATCTATCTATCTTCTCTCTTTCTCTTTCTATCTCTATCTCTGTTCATACCTGAGTCTTTTCATTTGTATCTATCTTTCTATCGCTATGTATTTGTCTATCTATTTGTCTAATATTTTTCATATCTATCTATCTATCTATCTATCTATCTATCTATCTATCTATGTTCATATCTAAGACTTTTCATATCTATCTATCTTCTCTCTTTCTCTCTCTATCTCTATCTCTGTTCATACCTAAGTCTTTTAATTTCTATCTTTCTATCGCTATCTATTTGTCTATATATTTGTCTAAGTTTTTTCATATCTATCTATCTTAGTCTGTTCGTATGTATGTATGTATATATGTATGTATGTATCTATCTATCCATGTTCATATCTAAGACTTTTCATATCTATCTATCTTCTCTCTTTCTCTCTCTATCTCTATCTCTGTTCATACCTAAGTCTTTTCATTTCTATCTATCATTCTATCGCTATCTATTTGTCTATCTATTTGTCTAAGTTTTTTCATATCTATCTATCTATCTATCTATCTATCTATCTATCTATCTATCTATCTTAGTCTGTTCGTATGTATGTATCTATCTATCTATTTTTAATCATTGCATCATAATCAATGCAGTAAAGCCAATAAAATGTAAGGGATTACTGACTGTTAGAGAATATGGTAAAAAGCACTGTTAGAGGGCGAGAACAATAAAAGAATATGAATTAAGTAGACAGAAAACCACTTAAACTTTTAAAGATCAAATTTTAGTGGAAAGCAAGAAGCCGGAAGAGAGTTCCACAAGCGAGAAGTGTGATAGAAGAAACTCTTAGCACAGAACTTCCGGTTACATTTAGCCATTTCAACTGTAAAATGATGAGATCTTCTCTCCAATCTAGTCTCCTTCTTTGTGTGACGTCCTCTCAGGAGGTAGGCAATCATGGCTCTCCACAACTCTTCTTCCCTTTGTAGTTCGTAATAAGTATTGTATTTTTGTCATTTTTCCTGAACCTAGTTCTGCCATCTACTTACTCAAGGTCACCAAGTTTGTTATGCATTACTTTTCTTTGTTCCTCATGCTTTTAATCTGCCCTGTGAGTATGACATTTTCCAAGCCATCTTTTCTCATTTTGTGCCCTAGACATTCCAACAGTCTCTTTGTAAACTTTCTGGATAATCCGTAATAATAATTTTTAATTACAGCACAATGTTTCTTGAAACGTCAATAATCAGGTTGTTAATGAGTGTTTTTGAATATCCGGTAAAAATTCATAAAAATCGCGCTCAAATATAACAGTGAATTGTAGTTTATAATAATTTGGATATATGTGGAATATGGTGAGCATTAATAATGGGAAATTTATGTGAATCTCTTCATTACTTTTCTAAAATTAGAAAGAATTACAAGGGTGTAATTAGGTGATAATATCTATCTATCTATCTATCTATCTATCTATCTATCTATCTATCTATCTATCTATTCCATTCTGTTCGTTATCTATCTATCTGTCTGTCTGTCTATCTATCTATCTATCTATCTATCTATCTATCTATCTCATTTTGTTCATTATCTATCTATCTATCTATCTATCTATCTATCTATCTATCTATCTATCTATCTATCTATTCCATTCTGTTCCTTATCTATCTATCTATCTATCTATCTATCTCATTTTGTTCATTATCTATCTATCTATCTATTCCATTCTGTTCGTTATCTATCTATCTATCTATCTATCTATCACATTTTGTCCATATCTATCTATCTATCTATCTATCTATCTATCTATCTATCTATCTATCTATCACATTTTGTCCATATCTATCTATCTATCTATCTATCTATCTATCTATCTATCCAGCTTGCTAGTTTTTACTTGATGCTTATTTTTACTTATCTTACCATCAATCGAACATTTCTGTTTTTCATTTTATTTTCATTTCTCTTCTCTTATTTCATCTTTCCTCCATTTTTGTTTAGATTTTAATTGATAAACTCTTTCATTTTCTTCTTGTTCTTTCCTGTTTTTCATTTCACCTATCAAGTTTTTTCATTGCAGTCTTCTTCCCCTTTCTTTCTTTCTTTCTTTCTTTCTTTCTTTCTTTCAATAAGCTTGTTTCTTTCTTATTATTTTTACTTTCCGTTTTTTTTTATCTTTCTATCCCCTCGAACTAATCATGCTTTCGACACGAAACGCGAATCCCAGCTACGTAAAAACGACATCGACCATAATTAACTTGAAGGTTTGATTCCTATGCATGGCTGACGAGCCGATTTTTATTAATCAAAACCAATTTGGATTTTCTAACACACTGACAGACTCACACAAGAACACGCATGAAAAATAGGGGTATCCGTCTAAAATAAGGAAACAATATGAATCCATTTTGTTGGTCTGACGATTTGTGATTCGCATATTTCTTTCATTCTGGATGCATTCGAGTTGATTAATTTTCATCGTTTCTGTTTGATTAATGTTGATTGAATAAAAGTCTAAAATTACAATCGAAATTGATGCTGAGATGTTTGAAAAATATTGTTTGCTGCATTATTACTTAATACAGCTACTCCTCATTTAACGACCAGTTTGTTTAACGACCACACACTTACGACCAACGAGATAATCTCATAAAATCTTCTTTTATGTGCCATGTCCTTTCAGGACGTAGGCGATCATGGCTCTCCATCACCCTCTTTCCCTTGTAGCTCTCAACAAGTTCCTCCCCTCAGCCACCCCCAGACCACTTTCTGTCATTCACTTGCTTAAGCCTGCTAGGTACGTCATGCATTGTTTTCCATTGTCTCTCTTTCTCTCTATTTGACCAGTGAGTATCAGATTCTTCAGGCCCTCCTTCCTCATTATGTGTCCCAGAAACTTCAGCTGCCTCATCCTGATGTTAATTATCAGCATCCTCCCGGTTTGCATCCTTTCTAAGACCTCATCGTTCCTCGAACGCTAAAATCCAACCAGGCAGTATTGTATGCTTTAGTAAAGCTGCAAGCACTTCCTGGTTTTAGTCATGACATTTGTTTAAATTGCAAACACATGATAATGCTAATGGTAATATTAGCCGTTTCCTTATAAGGAAACATTCGGTATTCATTGACCGAGCAGCCAATGCTACTTGAGTTAATCTTTTCTTCACTCCCTGCACGTCGGTCTGGGATCAAAGCGTAGTATCTGTTCTGATTATCTCTAATCGTAATGGTAATATTAGCCGTTTCCTTATAAGGAAACATTCGGTATTCATTGACCGAGCAACCAATGCTACTTGAGTTACGCTTTTCTTAACTCCAATGACATCGGGATGGGATCAAAGTGTAGTATCTGTTCTCCTCACCTCTAATCGTAATGGCAGCATGTGCCATTTCCTTATAAGGAAACATTCGGCATTTATTGACCGAGGTGCCTGTTCTGCTTTCAGTAGAATCATAAATGTATCTAAGGCTACTAAGGTACATTCAGTGTAACAAAGTCTATCTACTGTAGTTTCATTTAGATAAAAACATTTTTTTTTACAGTTCACCCTGTTCAAGGCTCGAGGGTCACTCAAGGTAGAGGGTTACGTTAACGGGCAGTTTATATGGATAGGAGGTCAACTCTTTCCCTCTATTCGACCCGTGAGTATCAGATTTTTCAGGCCCTCCTTCCTCGTAATGTGTCCCAGAAACTTCAGCTGCCTCTTCCTGATGTTAAGTGTCAGCCTCCTCTCTGTTTGCATCCTCTCTAAGACCTCATCGTTGCTAAGATTCTAAAATCTAACTAGTCGGTATTGTATGCTTTAGCGAAGCTGCAAGCGGCTCCCGGTTTTAGTCATAATATTTGTGTAAATTGGAAACACATGACCGTAATGCTAATGGTTGTTTCCTTATAAGGAAACATTCGGCATTAATTGATTTTGATTGACATTTATAAAGTCTGAAAATATTCTTACAGAAAAACAGGCAGGTTTCTCAAGTCCAGATGTCATTCCAATATTGATGGTGTGTCGTTCATGACCTTATTCATGACCAGTCAGTCAGTCATGTGCCATAACAGAGGCTGCCGCCATAATACACGCCGCCATGCCTGATACACGCTTAGACGATCATACATCTTGTGATACATGACTGACGTGGCAGACTTTTTCCCCACAGTAGATTGCCATTTCATTCTGCGGTAGACCTGTTCTGCTATGAAACCCATATCTGGGGGGGGGGGAGAAGAAGAGGATTCACACCTTTCCCGAGGGTATTAGCACGTAAGAGAGAGATAGAGAGAGAGAGAAACGAAAGAAAGACAGAGAAAGTGAATATTTCATTGAAAGAGGATTTTAAAGAAAGAATCCTTCTTTACAATAGAAAGAATATTTGAAAGAGAGAGAGAAAGAGAGAAAAAGGATGGGAAAGAAAGGATATTTAAGAGAGTGAGAAAGACAGAAAAGGGATGGGGAGGAAAGAATATTTAAGAGAGGGAGAAACAGAAAAGGGACAGGAAATAAATAATATTTAATAGAGGGAGAAAGCGAGAAATGGGATGGTAAGGAAAGAATATTTAAGAGAGAGAAAAAGAGAGAAAAGGGATAGGAAGGAAAGAATATTTAAGAGAGGGGGAAAAAGAGAGAAAAGGGATAGGAAGGAAAGAATATTTAAGAGAGAGAGAAAAAGAGAGAAAAGGGATAGGAAGGAAAGAATATTTAAGAGAGGGAGAAAAAGAGAGAAAAGGGATAAGAAGGAAAGAATATTTAAGAGAGGGAGAAAAAGAGAGAAAAGGGATAGGAAGGAAAGAATATTTAAGAGAGAGAGAAAAAGAGAGAAAAGGGATAGGAAGGAAAGAATATTTAAGAGAGGGAGAAAAAGAGAGAAAAGGGATAGGAAGGAAAGAATATTTAAGAGAGGGAGAAAAAGAGAGAAAAGGGATAGGAAGGAAAGAATATTTAAGAGAGGGAGAAAAAGAGAGAAAAGGGATAGGAAGGAAAGAATATTTAAGAGAGAGAGAAAAAGAGAGAAAAGGGATAGGAAGGAAAGAATATTTAAGAGAGGGGGAAAAAGAGAGAAAAGGGATAGGAAGGAAAGAATATTTAAGAGAGGGAGAAAAAGAGAGAAAATGGATAGGAAGGAAAGAATATTTAAGAGAGGGAGAAAAAGAGAGAAAAGGGATAGGAAGGAAAGAATATTTAAGAGAGAGAGAAAAAGAGAGAAAAGGGATAGGAAGGAAAGAATATTTAAGAGAGAGAGAAAAAGAGAGAAAAGGGATAGGAAGGAAAGAATATTTAAGAGAGGGAGAAAAAGAGAGAAAAGGGATAGGAAGGAAAGAATATTTAAGAGAGGGAGAAAAAGAGAGAAAAGGGATAGGAAGGAAAGAATATTTAAGAGAGAGAGAAAAAGAGAGAAAAGGGATAGGAAGGAAAGAATATTTAAGAGAGGGAGAAAAAGAGAGAAAAGGGATAGGAAGGAAAGAATATTTAAGAGAGGGAGAAAAAGAGAGAAAAGGGATAGGAAGGAAAGAATATTTAAGAGAGGGAGAAAAAGAGAGAAAAGGGATAGGAAGGAAAGAATATTTAAGAGAGGGGGAAAAAGAGAGAAAAGAGATAGGAAGGAAAGAATATTTAAGAGAGAGAGAAAAAGAGAGAAAAGGGATAGGAAGGAAAGAATATTTAAGAGAGAGAGAAAAAGAGAGAAAAGGGATAGGAAGGAAAGAATATTTAAGAGAGGGAGAAAAAGAGAGAAAAGGGATAGGAAGGAAAGAATATTTAAGAGAGGGAGAAAAAGAGAGAAAAGGGATAGGAAGGAAAGAATATTTAAGAGAGAGAGAAAAAGAGAGAAAAGGGATAGGAAGGAAAGAATATTTAAGAGAGAGAAAAAGAGAGAAAAGGGATAGGAAGGAAAGAATATTTAAGAGAGGGAGAAAAAGAGGAAAGGGATGGGAAGGAAAGAATATTTAAGAGAGAGAAAAAGAGAGAAAAGGGATAGGAAGGAAAGAATATTTAAGAGAGAGAAAAAGAGAGAAAAGGGATAGGAAGGAAAGAATATTTAAGAGAGAGAAAAAGAGAGAAAAGGGATAGGAAGGAAAGAATATTTAAGAGATAGAAAAAGAGAGAAAAGGGATAGGAAGGAAAGAATATTTAAGAGAGAGAAAAAGAGAGAAAAGGGATAGGAAGGAAAGAATATTTAAGAGAGGGAGAAAAAGAGGAAAGGGATGGGAAGGAAAGAATATTTAAGAGAGGGAGAAAAAGAGAGAAAAGGGATAGGAAGGAAAGAATATTTAAGAGAGGGGGAAAAAGAGAGAAAAGGGATAGGAAGGAAAGAATATTTAAGAGAGGGAGAAAAAGAGAGAAAAGGGATAGGAAGGAAAGAATATTTAAGAGAGGGGGAAAAAGAGAGAAAAGGGATAGGAAGGAAAGAATATTTAAGAGAGGGGGAAAAAGAGAGAAAAGGGATAGGAAGGAAAGAATATTTAAGAGAGAGAGAAAAAGAGAGAAAAGGGATAGGAAGGAAAGAATATTTAAGAGAGGGAGAAAAAGAGAGAAAAGGGATAGGAAGGAAAGAATATTTAAGAGAGGGAGAAAAAGAGAGAAAAGGGATAGGAAGGAAAGAATATTTAAGAGAGGGGGAAAAAGAGAGAAAAGGGATAGGAAGGAAAGAATATTTAAGAGAGGGGGAAAAAGAGAGAAAAGGGATAGGAAGGAAAGAATATTTAAGAGAGGGGGGAAAAGAGAGAAAAGGGATAGGAAGGAAAGAATATTTAAGAGAGAGAGAAAAAGAGAGAAAAGGGATAGGAAGGAAAGAATATTTAAGAGAGGGAGAAAAAGAGAGAAAAGGGATAGGAAGGAAAGAATATTTAAGAGAGGGAGAAAAAGAGAGAAAAGGGATAGGAAGGAAAGAATATTTAAGAGAGGGAGAAAAAGAGAGAAAAGGGATAGGAAGGAAAGAATATTTAAGAGAGAGAGAAAAAGAGAGAAAAGGGATAGGAAGGAAAGAATATTTAAGAGAGGGAGAAAAAGAGAGAAAAGGGATAGGAAGGAAAGAATATTTAAGAGAGGGAGAAAAAGAGAGAAAAGGGATAGGAAGGAAAGAATATTTAAGAGAGGGAGAAAAAGAGAGAAAAGGGATAGGAAGGAAAGAATATTTAAGAGAGAGAGAAAAAGAGAGAAAAGGGATAGGAAGGAAAGAATATTTAAGAGAGGGTGAAAAAGAGAGAAAAGGGATAGGAAGGAAAGAATATTTAAGAGAGGGAGAAAAAGAGAGAAAAGGGATAGGAAGGAAAGAATATTTAAGAGAGGGAGAAAAAGAGAGAAAAGGGATAGGAAGGAAAGAATATTTAAGAGAGGGAGAAAAAGAGAGAAAAGGGATAGGGAGGAAAGAATATTTAAGAGAGGGAGAAAAAGAGAGAAAAGGGATAGGAAGGAAAGAATATTTAAGAGAGAGAGAAAAAGAGAGAAAAGGGATAGGAAGGAAAGAATATTTAAGAGAGAGAAAAAGAGAGAAAAGGGATAGTAGGAAAGAATATTTAAGAGAGGGAGAAAAAGAGAGAAAAGGGATAGGGAGGAAAGAATATTTAAGAGAGGGAGAAAAAGAGAGAAAAGGGATAGGAAGGAAAGAATATTTAAGAGAGGGAGAAAAAGAGAGAAAAGGGATAGGAAGGAAAGAATATTTAAGAGAGAGAAAAAGAGAGAAAAGGGATAGGAAGGAAAGAATATTTAAGAGAGGGAGAAAAAGAGAGAAAAGGGATAGGAAGGAAAGAATATTTAAGAGAGGGAGAAAAAGAGAGAAAAGGGATAGGAAGGAAAGAATATTTAAGAGAGAGAAAAAGAGAGAAAAGGGATAGGAAGGAAAGAATATTTAAGAGAGGGAGAAAAAGAGAGAAAAGGGATAGGGAGGAAAGAATATTTAAGAGAGGGAGAAAAAGAGAGAAAAGGGATAGGAAGGAAAGAATATTTAAGAGAGGGAGAAAAAGAGAGAAAAGGGATAGGAAGGAAAGAATATTTAAGAGAGGGAGAAAAAGAGAGAAAAGGGATAGGAAGGAAAGAATATTTAAGAGAGGGAAAAAAAGAGAGAAAAGGGATAGGGAGGAAAGAATATTTAAGAGAGGGAGAAAAAGAGAGAAAAGGGATAGGGAGGAAAGAATATTTAAGAGAGGGAGAAAAAGAGAGAAAAGGGATAGGAAGGAAAGAATATTTGAGAGAGAGAGAAAAAGAGAGAAAAGGGATAGGAAGGAAAGAATATTTGAGAGAGGGAGAAAAAGAGAGAAAAGGGATAGGAAGGAAAGAATATTTAAGAGAGGGAGAAAAAGAGAGAAAAGGGATAGGGAGGAAAGAATATTTAAGAGAGGGAGAAAAAGAGAGAAAAGGGATAGGAAGGAAAGAATATTTAAGAGAGGGAGAAAAAGAGAGAAAAGGGATAGGGAGGAAAGAATATTTAAGAGAGGGAGAAAAAGAGAGAAAAGGGATAGGAAGGAAAGAATATTTAAGAGAGGGAGAAAAAGAGAGAAAAGGGATAGGAAGGAAAGAATATTTAAGAGAGGGAGAAAAAGAGAGAAAAGGGATAGGAAGTAAAGAATATTTAAGAGAGGGGAAAAAGAGAGAAAAGGGATAGGAAGGAAAGAATATTTAAGAGAGGGAGAAAAAGAGAGAAAATGGATAGGAAGGAAAGAATATTTAAGAGAGGGAGAAAAAGAGAGAAAAGGGATAGGAAGGAAAGAATATTTAAGAGAGGGAGAAAAAGAGAGAAAAGGGATAGGAAGGAAAGAATATTTAAGAGAGGGAGAAAAAGAGAGAAAAGGGATAGGGAGGAAAGAATATTTAAGAGAGCGAGAAAAAGAGAGAAAAGGGATAGGAAGGAAAGAATATTTAAGAGAGAGAGAAAAAGAGAGAAAAGGGATAGGAAGGAAAGAATATTTAAGAGAGAGAAAAAGAGAGAAAAGGGATAGGAAGGAAAGAATATTTAAGAGAGGGAGAAAAAGAGAGAAAAGGGATAGGGAGGAAAGAATATTTAAGAGAGGGAGAAAAAGAGAGAAAAGGGATAGGAAGGAAAGAATATTTAAGAGAGGGAGAAAAAGAGAGAAAAGGGATAGGAAGGAAAGAATATTTAAGAGAGAGAAAAAGAGAGAAAAGGGATAGGAAGGAAAGAATATTTAAGAGAGGGAGAAAAAGAGAGAAAAGGGATAGGAAGGAAAGAATATTTAAGAGAGGGAGAAAAAGAGAGAAAAGGGATAGGAAGGAAAGAATATTTAAGAGAGGGAGAAAAAGAGAGAAAAGGGATAGGAAGGAAAGAATATTTAAGAGAGAGAAAAAGAGAGAAATGGGATAGGAAGGAAAGAATATTTAAGAGAGGGAGAAAAAGAGAGAAAAGGGATAGGGAGGAAAGAATATTTAAGAGAGGGAGAAAAAGAGAGAAAAGGGATAGGAAGGAAAGAATATTTAAGAGAGGGAGAAAAAGAGAGAAAAGGGATAGGAAGGAAAGAATATTTAAGAGAGGGAGAAAAAGAGAGAAAAGGGATAGGAAGGAAAGAATATTTAAGAGAGGGAGAAAAAGAGAGAAAAGGGATAGGGAGGAAAGAATATTTAAGAGAGGGAGAAAAAGAGAGAAAAGGGATAGGGAGGAAAGAATATTTAAGAGAGGGAGAAAAAGAGAGAAAAGGGATAGGAAGGAAAGAATATTTAAGAGAGAGAGAAAAAGAGAGAAAAGGGATAGGAAGGAAAGAATATTTAAGAGAGAGAAAAAGAGAGAAAAGGGATAGGAAGGAAAGAATATTTAAGAGAGGGAGAAAAAGAGAGAAAAGGGATAGGGAGGAAAGAATATTTAAGAGAGGGAGAAAAAGAGAGAAAAGGGATAGGGAGGAAAGAATATTTAAGAGAGGGAGAAAAAGAGAGAAAAGGGATAGGAAGGAAAGAATATTTAAGAGAGGGAGAAAAAGAGAGAAAAGGGATAGGGAGGGAAGAATATTTAAGAGAGGGAGAAAAAGAGAGAAAAGTGATAGGAAGGAAAGAATATTTAAGAGAGGGAGAAAAAGAGAGAAAAGTGATAGGAAGGAAAGAATATTTAAGAGAGGGAGAAAAAGAGAGAAAAGGGATAGGAAGGAAAGAATATTTAAGAGAGGGAGAAAAAGAGAGAAAAGGGATAGGAAGGAAAGAATATTTAAGAGAGAGAGAAAAAGAGAGAAAAGGGATAGGAAGGAAAGAATATTTAAGAGAGGGAGAAAAAGAGAGAAAAGGGATAGGGAGGAAAGAATATTTAAGAGAGGGAGAAAAAGAGAGAAAAGGGATAGGAAGGAAAGAATATTTAAGAGAGGGAGAAAAAGAGGAAAGGGATGGGAAGGAAAGAATATTTAAGAGAGAGAGAAAAAGAGAGAAAAGGGATAGGAAGGAAAGAATATTTAAGAGAGAGAAAAAGAGAGAAAAGGGATAGGAAGGAAAGAATATTTAAGAGAGGGAGAAAAAGAGGAAAGGGATGAGAAGAAAGTAGTTTATGGCGGTTCCGAAAAAGGACATTTTAGACTGTTTTGAAAAATGAAAGGCATGATACTGTATCTAAGATTAAAATCAAATTACTTTGAAGAGAAGTAAGTCGGCATTTTTCTTGCGAGAATAGGTTTTCCCTTAATATTCAATAACTGCATAAATCGTGGCCAGGCTTTTACATCGGTAAATATGAATGCCTAATCATTTTATTTAGAATATCACAAAGAATATTCTGACTTAGGAAGCAAAAGAAATCAAAAGGTACCATGTAAAATAGGAACCTTTTTTTTTTAATTATTTTTAATAAAGTAAATCGTAAAGAGATTTAATTTTTGATAAAGTAAACTGACATATAAAAAATAATTCAATAAAACACACGTTTTTTAATTATTTTTTAATAAAATGAATCGAAAATAAAAAACAAAATGAAGCAATTTTTTGTTTTTAATTATTTTTTAATAAAGTAAATCGTTTGTATGTTTTATTGAATTATTTTTTTATATATCAATGTACTTTATTAAAATTAAATTTATTTACGATTTACCTTATTAAAATGATTAAAAACAAAAAAAATGATTCATATTTTACAAACTGCCTTTTCAAAAGCCTTATTTGAAGAAAAATGTTCACTAATTAAGGTCTTAATCCTTAATAAATTATTTTTGTTTGGTTATAAAAAATGTTTTTCTGGTGTAGGAATTGTCTCAGTCCTGAGTTGTCCTGGCGCTCATTCAGCGGTGTTGAGGATCCTGCTTTGGTGAATCGAGGTTGGACTATGTTTCCTGCTTTGATGAATCGAGGTTGGACTATGTTTCCTGCTTTGGTGAATCGAGGTCAGGCTTTGTCAATGCGATACCACATACTGTCAGGTTGACTGAGGAGAAGTTCAAACAGATGGATGGTGTTGAGATTCTTCCACATGCACCATTCAGACCCGATGCTGCTCCGAGTGACTATGGCTTATTCCGCTCAATGGCACACCTCAGCGATTCAACATTTCAATGAAGTGAAGGAAGCTTATTTACAGTTTTTCTATTCAAAGCCAGCGAACTAGTACCTGGGACAGATTCGGATGCTGGCTGATCCGCTGGCAGAAGATAATCGAGAATGATGGACTTTATTTTGAAGAATAAAATGTTGGTGCTCCTCCATAAAATTTTGTTGTTTCCTTTCCGCTTCCTAAGTGAGTCATGACTTTCTGGCCAACCTAATATTTTGGTCAATTGAAAGAATGAAAAGCAAGGGACGATTTCTTTTGTTGTGTCACGAGAGAACTTAGCTAATTAAAGAATATAAGTATGATCGATTCTATTCTCATCCCTTTAATGATAGTTTAATGTAAAAAAAAGAAATTGAGAAGAAAGGACTAAGCATCAATTATAAGAAAACGCAATGGCTGTCAGCAAAACGATTTTGGTTGGTTAGTTGATTTTGTTCAATTTTTATGGATTATCTAATGCCGAAATCCAAATATTTTGAATACGATCTCATGGCTTCAACTCCAGATAAAATGTATTGTTCGTCATTCTGCTATGAATAGTTACTGTTGGTAATTGTTTTATATAATAATGTTTTTGTTGGTATTTTAACTATAAAAAATTATTTTGATACTCTCGTAGTCTTGTTTTTGTATGCGTGTTCACTATTTGCCCATAGCTGGGATCCGAACAGGTGCTACCACCCTGGGTCAGGTTGAAATTGGAAACAAGTTCTTTTTTATCAGAACGATAAGAGTGAGTTTTCCGAGCTGCTGTACCTTCGTAATCATCTTTAGACTCTGCCAAAATCTTTCCAAATCTTCTACACTTTTCGTTGCAGTTTTAACCCTTTGATCCTCGCTTTCCGTAAAACAACCCTTCTACCTGGGCTCCTGAGTCAAAATTCGCAAATAATTGTAATGTTTCACGATAGATATAAAAATAGTTACATGTGTTTACCCACCGTTCAACCGGTGATTCGGCATTACGTCATTTTTCTCTACCACCGGTAAAGCGGGGGATCAGGGCTCAAAGGGTTAACGTAAGCGCTTTCCTCCTGTTTGCAAATGATTCTAGTAGCTGAAAGGTAGATTCGAACCTGACTCTCCAACTCCAGAGAAGATGTCACGATAAAAATATCCATCACTCAGCAGCCTGGTTACTCGCAGCATTACAGCAATTTTACTGTGAATGAAATCTGAAATCATGTAATTTACCTAGAATGTTCGGCTGGTTGGTTGATTTTGTTTAGTGGCATAGAATCTTTATGGCTTATTTAATGCCGAAAATCTAAATATTGGGTTGGCAACTAAGTTCCTGCCGTTTTTTTTTTTTTAAATTAAATTGTTTGAAAGGTTTAATAAAAATATATATTAATCAATATTATATTCTCCCTTGGTGTTTACACCTTCTTCTCAAACTTCAACAAGGTTTTCAATACCTCGTTGGTTGAAATCACCCTGTTTCGACTCGAAAATTCATCCAACCAAGCTCTCAACTCTGCATCAGTATACTGATATCGAAAGAGGTGGATATCCGTTGGTACCAAATCGGGAGAGTACGACGGGTGTCGCAGCACATCTCAGCCATGCGTTTGTGTTATGGTGAAACACCCCTATTCTATAGTTAATAGACTCTCCCACCTAATATAAGTAGGAGTAGTAAGAGAAACGTCAGTCAGTCGATGTCGGACGACCGACTGAACGGTTGAACTCTCTGCCTTCGGGCGGGGAGGGACCCGAACGAGGCTATGCCGAAGGGCAGAGTCTCGTTCGGGGAGGTAAACCGACCCTGAACCCGTTTTTCGGGTTCAAAGGGTATATTTTTGGCCGAGCCCACGGGCTCGGATATCCCACGTTAAACCGGCCTTGTGCCACATGATACCCTCGTGGGGGGGTGACTAAATACTAGTCGATGTCGGATGACCGACTGAACGGTTGAACTCTCTGCCTTCGGGCGGGAAGGAACCCGAACGAGGCTACGCCGAAGGGCGGAATCTCGTTCGGGGAGGTAAACCGACCCTGAAACCGTTTATACGGGTTCAAAGGGTATATTTTTGGCCGAGCCCACGGGCTCGGAGATCCCACATTAAACCGGCCTTGTGCCACATGATACCCTTGTGGGGGGTGACTAAATACTAGTCGATGTCGGACGACCGGCTGAATGGTTGAACTCTCTGCCTTCAGGTGGTGAGGAACCCGAACGAGGCTATGCCGAAGGGCAGAGTCTCGTTCGGGGAGGTAAACCGACCCTGAACCCGTTTTTCGGGTTCAAAGGGTATATTTTTGGCCGAGCCCACGGGCTCGGATATCCCACGTTAAACCGGCCTTGTGCCACATGATACCCTCGTGGTGGGGGGTGACTAAATACTAGTCGATGTCGGACGACCGGCTGAACGGTTGAACTCTCTGCCTTCGGGCGGGGAGGAACCCGAACGAGGCTATGCCGAAGGGCGGAATCTCGTTCGGGGAGGTAAACAGACCCTGAACTCGTTTATACGGGTTCAAAGGGTATATTTTTGGCCGATCCCACGGGGTCGGAGATCCCACGTTAAACCGGCCTTGTGCCACATGATACCCTCGTGGGGGGGTGACTAAATACTAGTCGATGTCGGACGACCGGCTGAACGGTTGAACTCTCTGACTTCGGGCGGGGAGGAACTCGAAAGAGGCTACGCCGAAGGGCGGAATCTCGTTCGGGGAGGTAAACCGACCCTGAACCCGTTTATACGGGTTCAAAGGGTATATTTTTGGCCGAGCCCACGGGCTCGGAGATCCCACATTAAACCGGCCTTGTGCCACATGATACCCTTGTGGGGGGTGACTAAATACTAGTCGATGTCGGACGACCGGCTGAATGGTTGAACTCTCTGCCTTCAGGTGGTGAGGAACCCGAACGAGGCTATGCCGAAGGGCGGAATCTCGTTCGGGGAGGTAAACCGACCCTGAACCCGTTTTTCGGGTTCAAAGGGTATATTTTTGGCCGAGCCCACGGGCTCGGATATCCCACGTTAAACCGGCCTTGTGCCACATGATACCCTCGTGGTGGGGGGGTGACTAAATACTAGTCGATGTCGGACGACCGGCTGAACGGTTGAACTCTCTGCCTTCGGGCGGGGAGGAACCCGAACGAGGCTATGCCGAAGGGCGGAATCTCGTTCGGGGAGGTAAACCGACCCTGAACTCGTTTATACGGGTTCAAAGGGTATATTTTTGGCCGATCCCACGGGGTCGGAGATCCCACGTTAAACCGGCCTTGTGCCACATGATACCCTCGTGGGGGGGTGACTAAATACTAGTCGATGTCGGACGACCGGCTGAACGGTTGAACTCTCTGACTTCGGGCGGGGAGGAACTCGAAAGAGGCTACGCCGAAGGGCGGAATCTCGTTCGGGGAGGTAAACCGACCCTGAACCCGTTTATACGGGTTCACCGGGCATATTTTTGGCCAGGCCCACGGGCTCGGATATCCCACGTTAAACCGGCCTTGTGCCACATGATGTCCTCGTAGTGGGGTGACTAAATATAGTTGATGTCAGACGACCGGCTGATCGGTTGAACTCTCTGCCTTCGGGCGTGGAGGAACCCGAACGAGGCTATGCCGAAGGGCAGAGTCTCGTTCGCGGAGGTAAACCGAACCTGAACCCGTATAAACGGGTTCAAATGGTATATTTTTGGCCGAGCTCATGGGCTCGGAGATCCCACGGGCTCGGAGATCCCAGCGACTCGGAGATCCTACGTTAAACCGGCTTTGTGCCACATGATACCCTCGTGGGGGTGACTAAATACTAGTCGATGTCGGACGACAGTTAGTGGAATACGAAAGTAGTCAGCGACCACAACAAGATTACTTTGCGTAATACCTATTATATCAAATTCCTATTTAGGACCGATTAGTACAAATACAAGCCTCCACTGCGAAATAACTCCACAATAACTTTGGCGACGAGGATTCGAACTGATACGGTGGAAGAAAAAATTCGCTCGCCACAACAGTTTGAATGGCTTCGTTGGTCATATTGACGATATGAGGGCGGACGTTGTCGTGCACCAAAAGAACTCCATACCGCCGATTAGGTATTTTCTCTTGAACAGCCGTGTTGCGTCGTTCCATCTGTTGAACACAGAGTTCTGCATTAACCGTTTGGTTCCGTTCAAGCAATTCGTAATGGATAATCCATTCCCAGTCCCACTATACGCACAACATCGTCTTACGCGGATGAAGATCTTGTTTCACGCGCGGTGTCTTTTGTTTACCGGGGCTAAGGCCTTCCTTGCACTTTTTCATATTCATGTACAGGCACCATTTTTCATTGCCAGTAACGATTCGGTAAAGAAATCGTTGCTTGTGTCCATGAGTTGAGCGGTGAAGAGCAAGCAAGCCAGCGGAGATTGTGGCTCGTTTATTTTTGTTATTGTCACTTAAAGCATGCAGAACCCATACTCTACACTTCTGAACCTTTCCCATCCCCATCGAGTGAAGATGTTTCTCGATCGCAGTGTGGGAGCATTCTATTTTCTCTGCCATTTCCCGTCTCGTTTGACGAGAATTTTCGTGCAAAAGTTGGTTTAATCGCTCTTCATCGAACTCAACTGAACGATCAGAGGTGCGGCTTTGAGGTCAAAATGTCCATTTTTGAATTTGGCATACCAATCACAAGCGGTTCTTTCAGCTATGGCATCCTCTCCATACAAAGCACAAATGTCGCGAGCAGCTTTTGCGGCCTTAGAACCTTGATTAAAAGGAAAAAGGAGGTGTCGAAAATGCTCATTTTTTTTAACTTGACATTACATTTTAATTATCTGAAATTAAACAGAAATTAACTTAAATTAATCTGAAAAAAAAAACAAACAAAAAACAAAACAAAAAACAACAAAATAGATTACAAAATAGTATTCTTGAAAGAAATAGGTTCCAAAAATTAAAAACACAATAAATTTCAAAATTTAAAAAAAAAATAAAAACGGCGAGAACTTAGTTACCAACCAATATTTTGAACAATTTTAGGACTTCAATTAAATATATTTTGAACGCAATTGTATGTCTTTAACTACAGATAAAATGTATTATTATTATTGGTGATTTTACTATAAATATTGTTGGTTGATTTTGTTTAGCGGTATATCCACATCTCTATGGGTTATTTAATGCTGAAAACTAAATATTTTGAACGCAATTGTATGCCTTCAATAAAATGCCTTCAATTGTATGCCTTCAGATAAAATATATTGTTGGTCATTTTGATATAAAATGCATTGTTGGTAATTTTTTATATAATAATGTACTGATGATATTTTTTTTACTATAAAATGTATTTTTATACTTTCATAGTGTTTTTTCTTTGTTTGGAGGTTTTACTACTTGCCCATAACTGGAACCCTAACAGAGTTGAGGGTGGACGTGGGAACAACAGCAATTGAGAAGTGGTCCCACGCTTCTCAAAACCTCCAATCTCCCGATCGGATGCCTTGCTGCCGGATGCAGTTTATCGTCACACCCAGGATTAGTTAGCAAAAAGAACAGCCCCATATTCAAGCAAATACTGAAATTTAAATGTCTATGTGGTGTTTTAATAAAGAAAGGGAAAATGTGACGCCGAAATCTGATGCCGCATTGGAATAGCGAAAGGAGTCTTCTAAAAGCTAAGTAAAGTATTAAGAAACAAGACAATTTTCGTTAGAAACAAAGAAACAAGTACTGAACTGTTATGATTACATAATATCAATCGTCCTATTTGGCAGTGAATGCTGGACAATCTCTTCACAGATGAAGAAGAGACTTGAAGCAACAGAAATGTTGTTCTGCAGAAGGATGCTGAGAATGTCATGAACATGTGAGCAACGAAGAAGTTTTAAGGAAAATGGAACCAAAAAGGAGATTTATAGTTAGAATCAGAAAGAGGCAATTGGAATTTCTATATCACATAATGAGAAAAGAGGACTTGGAGAATTTGACACTCACAAGATATACAGAAGTCAAGAGGGATAGAACTTGTGTAAATAGTTGGGAGAACAGGGATCAGGAAAGATAAAAAGACAAACGTTGCTCAGAGCTACAAAAGACATGTTGTGGAGAGATATAATCATCCACGTCCTGAAAGGACAGGGCACATAGAAGAAAAGTTTAAAGATATGATTTCATTTGATGCACTAGGTTGGTGAGCTTCGACCTTCGATTTTTTGCTTAACAAGATTACTTTCTAAAAAGTGTGTTCGATGCCTAACTATAACCATAGAGGGCAAGTAACAAACAGATGACTGGTGACAGGACTCATGATTTTGGTATTTTCAACATTTTGTAATTTATTGCCAAGTCTTATTTATCATAGAATAAGACTGTTTTTCTAATAGAATTATTAATAGATCAACGAGTAGTAAGGTAATTTCTGACAATATTAGAGTTGTTTGGGACCATAGAGATAATGAGCGTAATTATCTTTACGCAGAGATTTAGTAGGTTGGATCCGAACACGTTTATAAATGTCTATAGAAAGTGTTATGTATCTCAGGTTCCTAGGGACACTGCGTACTGCAACCGTAACAAGAGTGGGTGAATCTACGTCAAGTTAACTTGACGAAGCCCATTACTCTTCAGGCTAGTTTTGAATTCCGATTTTATATTCTCCTAGACTGACTGTCACTAATTGATTACAATCCTATTGTAATGATTATTTATTACTGTATATGCAACAAATTTGGCAAAAGGCCGGAGGGGAAGTGGGGTAAGTCTGGTCAACATTAATTACCCTAGACCTAGCTAATCAGATTCACCATAAGAACACATCCATCACCATTTAATCTTACATATATCACAATACCACATATTTACAGGGAAGCTATAAAAACCCAACATAAAATTACATTAAGTACAAATAGGAGCAACTGCAAAACATTTGTCTCTCCGCTTTTATAGGCAGAAGAACACGAATATAGGCTGGAATAACCCTGGGGAACTTTATCAAGGCAAATGGTTGTCTTGATAAAGTTCCTCACAGGAGGAAACGCGTCGGCTAAGATACGTTTTCCTGTTGTAACTGTTTTCATTTAATTTCATTTAATATTTAATTTAAACTGTTAATGATCTTTGCAAATCAATAAACATTAATGTCTTAATTATAACCATTAACCTTGTATTCATTTCAATAAACACTGCATTTATTGTGATTTAAAGAGAATGACTACATTTTTGGGGACGCCCTGTAGGTTCCTCATGTCCGCTTGCGCTTATAGCTCTTTCCAGTATGTGCTTCCTTCCAGAGCTTTTGTTCGAAATCGTGTACAATGTCAGTCTTTTGGTTATGTCATTATTTATTCTTTGATATTTTGCACAGATATCATTGGTTTTTTTTTTTGTTTTGTTTTTTTTGTTTTTTTGTAAATAATGAATTTTAAAAGAATGATGACGTTTCTAAGGAAGGTTTTAATTGCAAAGTAAGACAACGGCGAAACTAAGGTAAATGAAAAAGAAGAAAATAAAGAATAACTAAAGAAAGAAAGAAAGAGAGGAAGAAAGAAAGAAAGAAAGACATAAAGAGAGAGAAAGAGAGAAAGAAATACAGAGACAAAAAGAGTAGAGAGAAAAAAAGAAAGAAAGAAAGAAAGAGAGAGAAAGAAAGAAAAAGAGAAAGAAAGAAAAAAGAAAAATGGAAAGAAAGAAAGAGAGAAAGAAAGAAAGAGAGAGAAAGAAAGAAAGTAGAAAGAAAGAAAGAAAGAACGAACGAACGAAAGAAAGAAAGAAAGAAAGAGAAAGAAATATAGAAAGAAAAAAAGAGGAAGAAAGAATGAAAGAGAGAAATAAAGAGAGAGAGAAATAAAGATATAAAAAAGAGAAAAAAGAAAAAGAAACAAAGAGAAACAAAGAAAGAAAGAGAGAAAGAAAATAAAGAAAGCGAGAAAGAAAGAAGGACGGAGAGAAAGAAAGTAGAGACAGAGAGAGAGCGAGAGAGAGAGAGAAAGAAAGACAGACAGAGAGAAAGAAAGGAAGAAAAAAAGGAAGAAAGAAAGAAAAGAAATACAGAAGCATAGACAGAAAGAGACATAGAAAGAAAGAATGAATTAGAGAAAGAAAGAGAGCGAAAGAGAGCGAAAGAAACTGAAAAGAGAATGAAAAAGAGAAAGAAAAAAAGAAAGGAGGAAAGAGAGAAATAAAGACAGAGAGAGAGAAAGACTGAAGGAAAGAAAAAAAGAGAGAAAGAAAGAGAAAGATGAAAGAAAGATGAAAGAAAGAATAAATGAAAAAAGAAAAAAGAAAGAGAAACAAAAATACAGAAAGAAAGAAAGAAAGAAAGAAAGAAAGAAAGAAATAGAAAGATGGAAAGAAAGGAGGGATAGAAAAAAGTGAGGAAGAAAGAAATAAGGAAAGAAAAATTAAATAAATATGAAGGTAATAAAACTGACACAAATTACCAAATAAATGAAAAATGAAAAATGAAAAATGAAGAAGGAAAGTTAGAACGAAAAAAGCATTAAGAAAAAATAATAGAAAAAAAAAATTAAAAACACCCGAAAAAATTGAGAATGAATTTGAATAAAAATGAGTAAAGAAATGCAAACAAAACGAAGAGAGAAATAAAAGAAGAATAAAGAAAAAGAATGAAAAACGAGCGAAGAAAAAGATTGAAGAAAGAAAGAAAGAAAGAAAGAAAGAAAAGAATGAAGGAAAGACATAAAAAAGGAAAAAAAAAAAAACGTGAAGAAAGAAAGAGTAGATTGCGCCGAGGAAGGTTCGATGAATTAGTAAGTAGATAAAGACAGAAATATTGACTAATATATTTACGTTCGAAATCTTCTCTGACAATAATTTTACCGACTTTCCGTCGCACAACCGGAAATACCTCAATTGGTGATATCGTTAAATTGTCTCGATAGAAGACAAGCGGATGTACGCCATATTGGTACTCACAATGCCGTTTTACGTCGCTCTTGCGTGATGGTGCGACAATTCCTTTTATAATGGAGAAGATGTTAACGTCCACTTCTTGCAAAATTGACTGCCTTAACACCTCACCTGCTTCTATTCGCATTTTGAATTAGTTTTTACTTACGTTTAGCTAGATATTATGATCGGAAGTAACTCCATGCTGGTTTTCCTTGTGGGAAAATGGAAGGTGGCACCCACCAACAGAGTGATTGTTAAACGTCGTGCAATGGAGCAGAAGTTGGAAATGGAGTTGGCAGAGGTAAGAATTTGATTCTTTAATTTACTCGCTGGTTCAAGACAATCTTCATATTAAAGAAAGAAACGAGCTAGAAGAGTGATACTTTTGAAAACCGTGTTCGAGATTCGGTGTTGTTTAAAGCGAGTCTGTAACTGAGAGACAGCTGTTACATTTTTCAAAAATATTGTTCTCATCTACATATTATTGTACCTCGGATCCGATCACACATACGCAAACATATGAGAGATAATATATGAAAAGATAGATAGATAGGAACACACTGAAATAATCAGATAGATAGAATTATATCAACAGACTGAAATAGATATGAAGAGACTGAACAGATAGATAAGATAGATAGATAGATAGATAGATAGATAGATCGATGTCAATTTGAACAGACTGTGAAGACAGACTGATAGATAGATAGATAGATAGATAGATAGATAGATAGATAGATAGATAGATAAAAACAGACTGAGATAGATAGATAGATAGATAGATAGATAGATAGATAGATCTAAACAGACTGAGATACATAGATAAAGGGTGCGATGGATAAATTGTAGTCTAAATAACACAAAAATGAAAATAACACTGACATCTCATTTTAACAGATATATTTACCAAACTTACACAAAACTTGAAATATATTTATTCAAATTAAATCGCCATTGGCTTCAGCCACGGCCTCCAAACGACTTCGCAATCTCTTGCAACTCTTCTGGGCAGTCTTCTTGGTGAATGCTGCCATAATCCTTACCTTCAGTTCATCTTTGGTGTTACAAGTTTTCGTGGTCTCTCGCACAACTGCACCCCACACATAAAAAATTGTTTGACAGCCATGACTGGATTCTCTTACTTGTTTGGTATGGTGCAGAGTCCTGATGTCAGACACGAGGTCTTTTGGCAGCACTATCTTCTAAATGTACTTTATTCAGGGCATGACTAGCTCCTCAAGGCACTTGATGTAGGCCTCCATGTTGAGTCTGAGGTCCTTACCAACACATTCGGGAGTTATTTTCGTATCATAAAGGTAAGAGTGAGTTTTCCGAGCTTCGGTACCTTCGTAATCACCATTAAACTCATCGAACTCTTCTGCACTCGAGTCTTCTGCACTGTCCTCAGTGAACACAAACACTCTGAAATATCAGTATTTGAGCTTCCGGCGCAAATATCAAGCAGTACAGCATGCCTTTTCCAAGTATTTGGCAAATTTAAAAGCTTTGATAAACCAATGAAATCCTTGATCTTGTATATAATTAGTTAATTTTGTTCCTTTACAGATATTTGAAAATATTTTACACCCTCCATATATATATATATATATATATATATATATATATATATATATATATATATATATACATACATATATATATATATATATATATATATATATATATATATATATATATATATACATATATATATATATATATATATATATATATATATATATATATATATATATTGTGTGTATTTAGGCAGCATCTTTTCATTGATACACGTTTCATTAAATATTATAGACAAGTGTTGTCTATTTATTTTCTGCAAAATTTTTTCGTAACATCTGATAAGTTTAATAACATTATCATTGAACGAAGAAAGAAACTGACAATATTGATCCATATTTTTTTTAATACAATCTAAACTTTCGGCTTACATTAGCCATTATCAAAGATGTCAATTACAACATATTAGGCAATATACGGACACGACAGTGATGATAGTCTGTCATTGTTTACATAGATGATTTCTAAGCAACGATAAACACGTGCATATAAGACGCTAGAAGCGAAAATCGCACCGCATCTCATGACGTCACACATGCTCTCGTCAAAATATCCTTCTTTAGCTTTGATTACTGCAGCACAAATTTTTGACATTAATTATAAAAGTTTCTCAAAATATATTAGGTTGGTGCAAAAATAATATCGTTTTTTGACGTTAAAAAATACGTCAAAAAACGATATTATTTTTGCACCAACCTAATAATTTTGATAATTGATTTTATTCTTTTTC
>OZ010612.1:45897767-45967362 GCA_963932145.1 Acanthosepion lycidas
TGCAACGTAACAGTAAGACAAAAAGGGCTCAATAGCCTTGCTTGGCAACCAGTCTACCACAGAAAGAAACGTCAGCCTACTTCGGGCCCTGTTCATATAATGATATTTTGTTAAATTAATCACTGATTTTTTGCAGTTATAAGAACCTGTTTGTTTATAAATATGAAGTAATTTTGTTTACGTCATTCATTCTTTTCCTTTTTTTTCTATATAAGAGTACTCTATTATAAATAATGCGTTTTTAATATATATATATATATATATATATATATATATATAAAAGTGAACATAGAAGAAAACACTTAGAGGCGACAGTCTGTTTCATGCTAGATGCAATCGTCAGGCCAATCGTCTGATATTGAGCACTTTATCCCATAAATATAGCACATCTTAAGACTATATTTCGTTATATATATATATATATATATATATATATATATATATATATATATATATATATATATATATATATATATACAGTAGCGAGCATACAGTCAGAATGATCTTAAGAAAAAATCTAAATGTGAGATAACTTTTTATTTTAAAGCTTCATAGAACATTTTATCAAGAAAAAATAAGGATATAAAGGTAAATTATATAATTCCAAAATATAAAGATCAATAAACTTATTTTCATAAAGTTATAAGAATAATTATATAACATTCGTTTTGATCTTTATGCTCGCTACTGTATATATATATATATATATATATATATATATATATATATATATATATATATATACACTACTGCAATTGTTTCCCTAAGTTCATAAAAAGGCTAATTTTGCATATTTGGATAAATAAATTCACTTATTGTTTATATATACTAACACTTATATAAAATTAAAACAAATTTTTCTGCAAGTATTATAAATTTATTTACATAAACTTTGGAAATTTTGTTACAACCTGATCCCTTTTTTGAAATGTAGAACAAATTTACAAATATTTCAACTGCTTGGTAGATGTTCAAGTCCATCTAGATTAATTTACGATTGAAATTATTTTTCAGAAAACGTTAAAATGATAAGAAATAAACAGATTAGTATTGAGAAATTTTTTCTATAGAAGAATATTCCGAACGTCAGATAGCAAAGAAAATAAAGATTCTTTAATGAAAAGCAAATATAAATTTGGTTTAATTGAAATTATACTTATTTGATGCTCATTTTTATTTTTAGTTATTGCATAATTGTATGAAGACATAGCAAAAAATGTATTTCTTTAAAAACATGAATCTTGATTAATTTTTAAGATTAGAGAAAAAAATCAATGTGGTCCCAAACCTTTGGTCTGTGGTATATATATAATGAGTGTTGGAATAGTGCATATCACTAAATCCTTAATAAAAAAAAAATTCTGACAATGTAAAAACATCTTCTGGCTTTAAATAACTTGCAAATGATTGATAAGCCATAGAAAAGGAATCGATCATAGCAACATAGAAACATAGGCATGTCTTTTAGATTTATTTACATTCTCTGGAATATAAGAAACTACTGTGGTTACAAAGTGAGAGATCAGTTTATATATTGATTTTTATATAGAATGGATCCCCCACTTTTTATCCACATTATAATTTCTTGTGTTTTTTGTTTTTTTTAAAATCAAATTCTTATTAGTATCACTAAACTATTATATCTATCTATCTATCTATCTATCTATCTATCTCTCTCTCTCTCTCTATATATATATATATATATATATATATATATATATATATATATATATATATATATATATAAACAAAATTCTTACAATGTAAAAATATTTTTTGGTTTTAACCTCAAAGGAATGATAAGCTGTAGAAAAAAAAATGACTGAAACTAAGTTTTATTCAGTGCAGTTGATACTGTGAGTGTAACAGGTGGGTGTATGCTAAAAACAAGCAGCTAGCCATCGTGTATGTGCGTATGAGTAAAAACAAAATAAGCCAAACCAAAAACTAAATATGGTATTAAAAAACAGAAAAAATTCGTTAGAAACATAAAAATGTAAAAAAAAAAAAAATGTTGGACTGTTATGTAATAAAATCCAGGTAAAAAAAGTCACAGGAAAAAAAGAAACACGACAATATTAGCTTTGTTTCTATATTTTTATTTAATAGACTTTTTAAAAACCTTTCAGTGCAGTAAAGCATCATGGGTAAGACAATAAACTACATCTGCATCTTGGGTAAGATGATAAACTATTAGGTTGGTGCAAAAATAATGTCGTTTTCTCACATAGTAACATATGTAAGAAAACGACATTATTTTTGCACCAACCTAATACTTCCAACAGCAAGGCCTCTGATCAGGAGGTTTTGAGGAGTGTGGAACCACTTCTTAATTGATGATGTTTCCAGGTCCATCATAACCCGGGGTGGTAGCACCTGTTAGGATCCCAGCTATGGGCAAATAGTTAACCCCCCCCAAAAAAACTCTGGTCAAAACACTCTGAAAATGTAAAAATAGGTTTTAATACCAGAAACACTTTATAGAAAATAAATTATTATTAGGTTGGTGCAAAAATAATGACGTAATAATGTCGTTTTTTGATGTTAAAAAATACGTCAAAAAACGACATTATTACGTCATTGTTTTTGCACCAACCTAATATTACCAACAATACAGTTTTGAAAAATAAATATTACCAGCAATACATTTTTTTTTAAAAAAATATTACCAGTTCAGGAAAAATTTTAGATTTGTGAAGGAAAAAATATTACCAAAAATAGATTTCTGGAAAAAAATATTACCAACAATGAACATTTTATCGGCATTAAATAACCCATTGAGATTGATATGCCGTAAAACAAAAAACAAACAAACAAACCAAAACTTACACTAAGCGTAAGCCTAGAAACTTTAAAGACAACGTGAATAGTGGCAGTCTTGTATTTCAGTGCTGTTCTGGACTCACAGTATTTGGGTTTAGTGAAATAAAATTTTGACGCCTCCTGCCTGCCACAGAAATTATTGACAGTAATAAGCTTGTTCCAAAAATCTGCTACAATGGGTTCATTTATACCAAACCTGTGACGCGCAAAACCAAGCTGTGATTTTTCTCTTTTCCAAAGTGATGACTTTTGGCAACAGAGATGAGGCTTTATAGAGGAATGCTGACAATGACATGAACGGAAAATGTGAAGCTGAAACGAAAAGGCCACTAAAATTTAGAATCGGCAATTTGAAATATCTGGGTAGCATAATAAGTGAAGTAAGCTTAGAGAATTTGGATGCCATTCGGGTTGCTTATATTCGCTTATGAGCAAATACCCTTGGGAAAGATATGAATGCTTGCCTTCTCTCCCCAAACTATGTATAAATAGCAAGCCTTGGGTAGTAATCAGACTAGGAGAAGATCAACTCTGAATTCAAGACCTCCAAACCCCAATTGGTCAAGTGTGGTGAGTATGGCTACAACCCTTGAAGACACGGTCACTCAGGTATGGGTAACCCCAACAGGCGTGAAAAGGCCATCGATTTTGATTTGGAAATGTTTTTACCTATAGAAGGATAGGTAATGTGTATTTTGTGTTTAGGTCTCTTTTTGTCCTCGCCATCTTTTTTCCTAATCTATCTATTTGTGTACTTTTTAATTTTCTATAAATTATTTATTTACTTACATCTTTGTCTTACTTTCTAAAAGATTTCTTTCTTTTTTTTTTCTTTATTACAGTTATACATTTCCAGCTTTTGTTCCTTCTGTCAGATCATTGTGCAAGCTCCCGTCCGAATTTCATTGTTAATATAAAATGGCCGCAACTTAACACTGGCATTTGTTTTGGTGCAGATTTGTTGTGCGTTCAAGATTGAAACCTTGTATCGTTGCAATTGTTGAATGCTGGCCTTTTGTTTCTAAATGAACGCTTTAAAGATGAAAGATGAATAATTACGCTTACACATATTGTGCTCTATAAATTTCGGAATGGAGTAAGCGTCAGAAGTACGACAAAAAACATTCAGAAGGTATGTTGGGATCGTGCTGCAGCTTTTTGGCCTGCCAAAAAGAGATTTGACAGATTTCATCAGGGTGATTTTCACCTAAACGATCACACTCTGAACGACCTTCTGACGACGATACTTAGCTTATAATCGTGGTGATTTCGACGGAAGTGATTGCTAAGAGTTTGAAAATTGATATCTGAACTGTCTTTCGCCATTTGGAGAGACTTGGGTCCACCATGACAACCGAAGATTTCATGTTGCAAAACAGACCCTTGCAGAAGCTTCAAGAGTTGAAATGGGACCCCCAAACCCTTCAGCTTACACCGTATTCTCCTGACTTGGCTCCTCCGAATTTTCATTTGTTCCGCTCTCTACGGAACAATTTAGATGACAAAAAATTCAGACTCTGTACAGTCAGTCGAAAACTACCTCACAGCCTTTTTATTTTACGAAAATAGCATCAACAAGCTTGTAGAACGATGGGAGACAGTTGTTAAATAAATGGAAACTATGTACTGGGTGTAACAGCAAAATTGTCCAAATTGTGTAACAGCAAAATTGTCCAGTTGTCAGATTAAGCTCTGAACCATCGCATCTTGTAAATGATTAAAGATATCTTACTGGAATTCTCCAAGGTTTTTATAACACTATTGGACTCAACTTTGAACAATAAGAATGTATTTAGCTCTAAGTTGAAATGATAATCCCTCTTGCTGTTGTGACCTCCTGATCCAGTTTTCTCTCTACTGCTCCCTTTATTCGAATCTTATTCACCGTTCTCTTGATGGTCCTTGAATGGACTTTGAAGATGGAAGCCAAAGTATGAATGTTTGTACCATTACTGAAGGCCCGAATGATCTTTTTCCTTTCACCATTGCTCACTTGGGAAGACATAGTGGGTCTGACAAAAAACGATTTTAACCTGTTCTCTTTCTAGGTGAATAACTCAAAGGGTTTTTCAGTGATTCTTACGACAAATGGTGTCAAGATGGTTAAAATGTCTTATCTGAAAACCTGGAAAAAAGAAACTCAATTAGTTTAGTGTTTTTTTTTTTGTTTTTTTTTTAGATTTTAAATATTTTGCGGGATGGACAATTATTGCATGCTGTTACACGATTTAGAAAATTTTGCTCTTACACCCGATACTTGATTAATAAATGTTTTTATTAGTATGTAGAGTTTTGTTTTTAATTTTCTTATATGTCACGAACTTTTGCAATGATCTGATAAATGGATATTTACTACTGTTGAAAGACAATGTCTATAATGGAGACATGTCAGTCGTGGAGGCACTAAAAGTTAAAAACTTTCATGCAAAAATACCATTTCATTCTGCGATAGACTGGTTGCCAACCAAGCCTATAGAACCCAGTCTGTCCGCTATTCAACCCATAGCTGAGAGGAGAAGAGATGGGTACCTACTTTACCGAAGGATATTTGTGCGTATGTGAACGTAAAGAACCCGGCTGGAATTCGAACTCGGCTCTCCGATCCATTCCTCCACCACTTACATCCGTTTACAGAAACGTAATAAGCTTTAAAATACGTTGCCTGTGTGCAGCAGAGTTCATTTTACGCAGGGAGCAAGGATAAAAGCGCTTTTTCCTATTAGAAATAAAACATCGTCCTTGGGGTAACAGTTCGAACAAGTGGTACCAGTGATGTGAGTTGTCATTTTCTGCCCTGGTGCAACAACAAGAGTTAGAAATCTCCGAGGAGGAGGGCAGCGAACAACTATTTTTTGGTGGGGGCAACATCTATAACCATTTGGGGCGAATCTCTTGTCCGCTGTCGAGTAGCTAGCATATCAAACAGTGTTGCAGCACACCAGCGCACACTCTATGTCCCCAGCAGACCCCTTTGGAAATGATTCTCAGTAAAATGAGTCGCTTCTGCGCCTCCTTGACGATCACGATGGTATTGCTCGTCCAAGACAGTTCCTTTCCCTGTGCCGAGAATGTTATTTCAACCCACTCCATATAAAGTGAATAGATATGTATATGTAAATATATTACACGTATAATGCTCGAATACGTTTATGGATGTGCAGGCAGTGTGATGGATAGCGATTTTCAAGGGCGGTTGTTTTTGGTGTTAATTTTCATGTTTTTGGTTGTGTGAGTTGTATTATTTTATTAGGAGCTTAACTTAATATGCAAATAACGAAAATGAGAAAATCGTTAGAAAATTGCTGGTACCTTCTGACGTGTGGACAGAACAAATGATTGCAAAAAGTTTTATGTACGAGACACTGGAATCTGAGTGCTGCTTTTTTATATTTGTATCATATATATATATATATATATATATATATATATATATATATAGCCCATTCTCATTAACAAGGCGTTTACCAGAGAAGGACTGACATTGAAAATAAATTTAAAACAATGCTCCGAGAAAGGCACTTAAGGTCTGATGATAGCCGTGTACATGCGCGATGTTTGTTTTTGATTTTGTCGACTGCACAGTATAGAACGGTCAGTTGGGCACCGTCTGTGAGAAAAAGAGTAATATGACGCTATTTACTCCGCCATAATTTTAAAAACAGCATAATGTACTGCTTGAAATTTGCGCCTGAAACTCTAATGTGAATATTTCAGAGTGTCTGGGTGTCATCTGAAGACAGTGCAGAAAATTCGAAAAGAGTTGGATGAGTCTAATGGTGATTACGAAAGAACGTCATCACTCTGATCGTTCTGATAATAAAAGAACTGCCGAATTTGTTGGTGAGGGCCTCAGACTCAACACGAAGGCCTACATCTAGTTGCCTTGAATAGGTAGTACTGCTCTGGGTCAAGATGGTGGCTGCTAGAAGACCCTATGTCTGGTAACAGGACACTGCCCCATGTCACACAAGCAGGAGAACCCAGTCATGTCAGTCAGAGAATTTCTGTAGCCACATAACCCTTTACATCTTGCCACCTAACTTTCCTAATTGCAAACCCCTTGATTATTATGTGTGGGGTGCAGTTGAAGGAGAGATCAACAAAACTTCTTGTCACTCCAAAGATTCACTGCATTCCGCAACTTAAACAAGGAGACCGTTCAGAGGAGAATCTGGAGTCATTTTGTGGTCGGGGTTGAATCAAATGGCGATTTTATTGAATAAATTTTACTTTTTAGTATTTCAAAATATTTTGGTGTAATTTTGGCAAATATATCTGTTAAAATGAGATTTCATATTTATTTTTCCTAGGAACTGAGAGCCAGACACCAGCACATATGATTTGATTATAGTGGGGAAGGCTTTGTCATGAACAAACCACACTTTTTGATGGGCTGAATACAGAGACCTGGTGCACTACATGCCACAATCTGCCCAAACAACCCTCTGCGGGTTTTGAATTCAGACTAGTTGCCATCCAAGGCTACAGAACCCAGTCTGTCCTGATATTTACCTATAACTGAAGGGAGAAGATGAGGATTAATACCTTTCCCAATGTATGTAAATGAAATAGATGCGACTGGAATTCGAAACCGGGTCGCCGATTCCACAATCCGAGCCGCAATCCTCTACTCTCTCTCTCTCTTTCTCTCTCTCTCTCTCTCTCTCTATCTATCTATCTATCTATATATATATATATATATATATATATATATATATATATATATATATATATATATATATGTATATATATATATATATATATAGAGAGAGAGAGAGAGTATATATATATATAAGAGAGAGTACATAAGAGAGAGTATATATATATATATAAAATAAATAAATCTCCCTAGACACGTAAACCAGACTAGACTAAATCATCTTCCGTTTTAAATTTAAACACCCCAACCTTATCCTGACTTGACACGTAGAAATGTAACGCTTTACTGATACAAATTATTAACACTATGCGCTGCTTTCTATATGAAAAATCGCGCTGGCCGTCACCATGGAAATTTTGATTTCAATAATGAATCTGCTATTAAAACACGTAAATTTCAGAAACAAGTTATTCCAAAAGAAATTTCGCTTGAAGATGGAACAGAGCTTACTTTAATTCAATTTAATTCAAATAATTATATTGAAGTTTTCGGCTCTTGTTTTGAAACATGAGAACTCTTATGTAGCGTGTTGGAATCATATTGTTAAATAAATAATTATATTTATGCTCTACTTTTGTATCGAGCACTATTTTTAAAAAAATAATAACAAAAATACTAAAGAACTTTGGATTATTTACCTAACCAGTTCTTTCCTATTTTATATATATATATATATATATATATATATATATATATATATATATATATATATATATATATATATATATATATATATATATATATATATATTCTCAGCCAATATTCAGATTTTGACTTGACGGCATAAATAAAACTGATCTAATCTCTCGAGATACAAACTCCACTAAGTCCGATTTTAACGCGTTGCCAGTTTTTGTTTTCTTTCTTGATTACATTTATCAAATTCCTCCATTTGTCTCTTTCTGTCTTTATTTGAATGTCCGTCATATTGTCTTTTGCTATTGACTAGAAGTTTTTTTTTTTTTTTCATGTTTGTGTATTTTTGTTCTATCTTCACCATTGACAACGTTTTCGCTTTATGGTCGATCATTCGTCTTGACTTTTAATTTCCTGAGGAATTTTCTTTGTTTCCAGATGAATTACTTACACATTTTTTCGTCTCTCATAGTTTATATTTTACCCCGTCTGGTTTCATTACTTTAGGGTCTTATTTGTATGTACCTATATACCTATATACATACATACATACATATATGTTGAGAGAGATCAAATATTACATTATGCAATTATGGACTCAGGCATGCACACACACAAACACATACACACACACACATATATATTATGAAATGGACAAAGTCCGACAATTATTTTAAGACATTTTTAGGTTTATACATTCTTTTTATAGATACAAATATTTAAGTAAATGCTCTGTTTATAATAAACGGTATTAAACAACATTTATCGGCCTGAATGTCCGAGACATTTTCATAGAAAATATTTGTACTCCGACAGGATTAGAACCTATATTCTATACGGAACCGTCATTTAGTTTGACGTGCCTTTAACCGATTTGGCCACAGAGGAGCGTTCGGTTAGCAAGGTCGAATTTACTGTATTTGAACTTCTTTGAATCTCTCACGTACAATCATAACTGCTCATGGCATATCAAATGTAAATAAATAACGTCACACATTATAAAATGGACAAAGTCCGACAATTATTTTAAGACATTTTTACAAATATTTAAGTAAATGCTCTGTTTATAATAAACAGTATTAAACAACATTTACCGGCCTCAAAGTCCGAGAAATATTTATAGAAAATATTCGTCCTCCGACATGATTCGAACCTGCATCCTATACGGAACCGTCATTTAGCCTGACGTGCTTTTAACCGTTTCGAACTTGCTAACCGAACGCTCCTCTGTGGCCGAAACGGTTAATTATTTACAAGTTCAAATGCCCCTTAATGAATTGTGTTCCTAATCAAACCGAACTCATAAATATTTACACCAGTAGCACTACTACATACCTATCCAGTTTTAACATTACGGTATCCTCAGGCGATTGGATAAAAACGTTGGTTAGATCCAGTGACTAGACCCAAAGTGCTGTGAGTTCAATAACAGGCAACAGCATTGGTAATCAAATTTGGAGAGTTGAGTTAAAGGGAAATAACAGATATCCGGAAGAGGCATGGCACGTGGATCTAGAACTAAAGGGTTCGGTTCGAAATTTCACTCACCCGAAGAAAGCCAGAGCGTATAACAGTCGAAACGTTGTTAATATGGCAATGAAGATGCGGATAACTGTTCGAATAACTTAAACAATGTAAGCTGTCAAAAATACACGTCATCTTCAATGAGATTGGCGGAGATTTCTTTTGAAATGAAACCAAAACCACTCGACACTAATAAGCAAATCCTAAAGTAATAAACAGAAAATGCTCGACGAATTAATCACGTCCGAACAAATCAGCGAATCTTTCTTTTTTATTTTATTAATGAGGGAAAAATTATGGATTATCCATGAGTGTGGACAGCTAAGATTACTGTATTATTCTGTTCGCTTCCTCTTAGCTCACCTTTCGCCTGTATCTTCTCATCCTCTTCCTTAAATGGATCCGTGGAAATTCCATGGGTGTTGACAACTAAGATTATCCATTAACACGTGCCTCTGCTTTTCTCGCACTCTTTGGGTGTATCTTCTCATTGTCTCCCTTATCCGTTCCTATTTTAGTTGCTGTCTATGTTTTTAAGTAAATGTTATGTATATACAGTCTAGTTTTATATGAAAAAAAGAAAAAAAAAAGAAATAAAGAATACATAATATTTTCTACGATATACTATATTTTACGCTGTCTTTCTCTCTTCTCCTCTTTCTATTTCTCCGTTCAGCATTTTTATGTATCCAATGTCATCAGTTCTTAACTGGGGATATATGTATATATCAACTATTTGCTTCTGTCTTAATAATAAATCTGACTAGTTCGATAAAGTCAAACTGGCAGTCAGCTTCTAAAAAAAAAATCACTCAAAATTTGTTGTTAACTGAGGCAAGAAATGGCTTGTTAATTTTAGCCCCCCTCCAAAAAAAAAAACCAAAACAAAAGTACTCTCTTTTAATCGTTTTCAAGAATCTTTTTTGAGCTTCATTCAGCATGACTGATGCTAACCTCCAGTTGAATGATTCATTGTGCGTTCTCCGTCTAACATTTTCTATTGATATGAAGTTGAAAGATTATATTGAATCAGAAGCTAGTTCTACTGTTAGAAACATTTGTCCTCTGTGTCGTGCTAAACAATTTTCTCGCTAGAATCTATCTTATATATTTAAAACTTTATCATTCGTCCATGTATGGAATATTGCTGCCACATCTGGTCACTTGATTCTTCTATTTGTTTGGAGATTCTTGCCAAAATCCAAAGCAGAATCTGCAATGTTATCGATCCTTACTTGGCATTTTGGCTTCAGACACTTTCCCACCGCCGAAACCTATCTTCCTTGTGCATTTTCTATAAGATTTTCATTTTAATTGTTTTCTTGAGCTTTTCCTCTTTGGTACCTAGATTTTATGAATTTAAGCACAGTACTAGATTGGCAGATAGGTCTCATCATTTTGCTGTTTATGTAACTGTAAATTCTGTAATAATATTTTCTTACCTCCCTGTCAACTACGATGTTCAAAGTTCTAAATGCGACATCAGTCCCCATCATCTGTCTCCTTGAATCCTGGCTTTTTATTGTCCACTCTCTTCTCAATAACGTCTTCTTAGTTTCTTTTACTCTCAATAACCCTCTTGCGTCTTAGTGGCTTTATTGCCTTATATATAAGGTATTAAAAAAACGTGATGGTGATGGTGTCGAGTTATAATTTCCGTGTTTGTTAACTTTAATCTTCAAAAATAAATTATAACTAAGTTTTATTCAGTTACAATTTCGCCACTATTAGCAATAACTTGTTGTCCCTTAAAAGGCAGCTGTTCGATACTGTCAGAAATTGGTAAGGCGGGGGAGGTCGGCAGTAACAACGCCAACGCAGTTTCTATTGTATATCCCCTTTGTTCTGAGGATCTCTTGGTCAACGCGCCAATTAATACAATATTGTGCAGCCCCTACTTCTGGTGTTGGTCTTGAGGCGACAATCTTGATTTACTCATAAAGTTGCCGCCTTCTTTCTCGGCCGTTGATCGCCAGTTGTTTTGTTCGGCAATAAATGAGAACTTCAAAAGGGATTTTAAATCTTATTAATTCATTAACAACGTAGACAGATACACCATCTATCAAGTAGGGGTTACTTCAGCCCCTATTTGAGAGCCGCTTCCAAATACGACACCTCACAAGTCCATTTCCTTTGACTTATAACAACCAACTCTCGAAAGAGAGTTCCCCACTGGTGTGTGTGTGTGTGGGGGGGGGGTTGAACAGTCGCAATCCAATACGTTTAGTTATCTTCCCGTCCAAACAGCAACTCAAGAAAAACCTTAATCTGTAACTCATTCCCAATGTTCGACTCAGCCAATCAAAATAGACTTCCCTATTTTGTCTGCCATCTGACATTAAAAGGTCAGCCTCCGGTCTGAGCCAAAATACAATGCCACTAAAAAAATAATAGTCTGAAATTATTATTTAACATTTCGACTCAAGCCTTCTGTCCGCTGAAGCGATATCCCGCTCTTATTCACACATAAACAACGAGCCGACATAGCACTTCCGTTTCTGAACAATAGTGGAAACGGTGCATCCGTTCCATTAGTTCCCATTTGCAACAACCCTTACCAATTAGTCAAATTTTAATTAAACAATATATTTTTCGCGAACCATTACTTAGATGGTAATATCCATGTACGTTTCAAAAGTGCTCTGAAAAGGAAACAAGTTATAAGGACAATAATTGTTTCATTTCCTCTCATAGTTACGTTATCATCATCTTCCATATCCGATTCGTCTGTAATTCTATCCACTGGCGATTCCTTGTCAGCGAGTTCACTCTCTAAAAATCGGGCACTGTCCGACACAATCACATGACGGCTCCCATATGTAACGAACATGTATTGCAACATCCGTTCTGTTACTGCTGCTGATGGTGATAAAACGACATGTGCGTCTATGTAGCATCCACTATCACAAAAATTCACTTGCCATTGATCAGGCCAGCATAATTTATATGAACTCGAAACTACGCCCTTCCTGGCCATTCTCATGGGAGTAACGTGCTCGTCTGGGGCATATTAGCCTTATCCTGGTATATAACTTCTTACACACAGTTCAATGTCTGAATCCAATAGGCCATAGGCACCAGATATGATAACGAGCAAGGGACTTTATGCATGAAATACCTGGGTCACCTTCATATAATTCGTTCAGCAAGGTGTCTCAACACTTTGTGAAGATAACCACTCGTGGTCCGCATAAAAGAAAATCCAGTTGTACACATAACTCCGCCTTCCTTGTTTGTGTTATGGTCGAAAATCCTGAGATTCATTGTACAAGCTCAGTCGATGGAATAGAACAAAGTAAACGAGTCCCAATATTTTTGTGCTACTTTTGTTTTATGCCGCTTTGCCTTGTCATGGAGGAGAATAGCATTTTCTTTTAATCCACCGTGTACGCTGCAAAAACTAAGGTACGGTAGTGTGCTCCAAATTACTACTATGATTACTAGTTAGGATGATACATTCGTTATTACAATTGGTTCTAATGAAGGAAAATTACTTCTAACTCATACTGATAGAAACAAGAGATCAAAAGTCAAGGGTATTTGTCTTTTCAGCCGGTCTGTTCAAACCTTTTACCTCTCAACCTTCCCGAGAGAACTCAAAATCCGACCAGGATTCATTACAATCTTGACAGCATAAGTTATGCATATGACCCAGTGTTGATGGCAGAGACGGAAAGGAACCTCCAGGAACTCCTATAGCATGTAATAAAAAAAAAAAGCGAGAAGAAATTACTGACATTAGAAGACAGAATGGAACAGTCTAAGATATCCTACTTATTTTAAGACATTTTTATGTTTATACATTCTTTTTATAGATACAAATATTTAAGTAAATGTTCTGTTTATAATAAACAGTATTAAACAACATTTACCGGCCTGAATGTCCGAGAAATGTCTTAAAATAATTGTCGGACTTTGTCCATTTCATAATATCCTACTTACTTTCCTAAAAAAACGCCGCTAGGGGACGCTTCCTAAGCCTATAAATAGACACTGACATTCTCTTTAATACTCTTATTGCTATTTCACTTCATTGTAAGGCTTGCTTCGGCAATTAGTTGGAGATTCGTCTCCAGTTAAGCTGGTCGAACTCTCTGCCTTCGGGCGGAGAGGAACCCAGACGAGGCTATGCCGAAGGGTAATCTCGTCTGGGGTGGTAGACAGCTACCCGGTCCTGTTTTTTACGGGGTATACGGGGAATTTTTGCCCTAGGCTACGGGATCGGATACCCCACTTTAAATTCGGCCTTGGGCTACATCTGACCGGGTGGGGCGGTTAGCAAATATCCTTATTCCTATTTCACTCATGGACGGTAAGATGTAGGTCGAACGAGGAAAACGCTTTCCCCACAGGGGAGCGCATGCACGTGTGCACGTGTACAACTTCCACTATATTTACTCTGGGACACACAAACAATTCACTAGTTTAAATGTTCTCTTCATTCATGTTCATTGTTCTGTAACACGCAAAAATATTATATTGTCTATGTATACCCTTGTTTGTTTATATATACAGGTGGTGTTCGACTTACGTCAGAGATCCGTTCCTACGTCGCGACGTAACCTAATTTTGCCTTACGCTTGGAAGCCATAATGATGGGCAAAAAGCCCCCGCCAAACTACACAAACGAGAGATAGCGAATGTTGCACAATCCAATATGGTGTACAGCCGGTGAAGAAACAATACCGTCTTCCTCATATAGCGCCGTGTGACGACGTATAAATTATGGGAAATGACGCCGTAACCACGAAACGATGTACGTCGGGACCGACATAACCCGAGAATCTTCTGTATATAGTTTTGTTGTTATAACTGTCCCTGCTCTGGCATCTCGTCTACAGTCGCTCTCTCACAGACGTGACGTCGCCCCTCTCTGTCTGTTTTATAAATACTTTCATGGCAATTGCTCCGAGGAGCATTCGATGGTTCCCAGACTTCATGAATTGAAACGCCCTACGAGGCTGGCATCCTGCTCTCACCCTTCCACAGTCGAAACTATTAAATGTAGCCGTCTTTTCTACTTCAATAGCTTCATATCGCACACCTCTCGCCTGTGGAACTCCCTTCCCTATTCCAGTTTCCCTGAGAGCTATAATTTCCAGCTATTCAAATGTAATGTCAATCGACATCTCCAGTTGCCTTGATGTATCCACTATCCTTCTCCTCATCCTTTCTTCTATCACTCCTATCTGATCTTGCTCCAAATTTTCTGTAAACCCTTGCGTCCTAGTGGCTTCCCGCCTTGCTTGGGGTGAAACGCTTAAAAAAAAAAAACAAACAAAAAAACTTTCAGATTTTATTACCCGGACTCACATTCTAGTCTGTAATTATTGATGTGTGAAATATATACCAGGGGTCACGCGTTTGCCAAACAATAGACATATTCAGCATCCACCAACAACACACTTCAATACCAGCAAATTCCAAGATCCAGTAATATGAGTCAGTAAATTTCAAACATTTTCCTCGCAAATAAAGAGAAGACTTGAAGCAAGAGAGATGTGTTTCTACAAAAAGATGTTAAAATACCATAGACGGAGCATTTGAGAAAGAGGAAGACCCCAACGCGCATGCCACGAATTGAAGGCGTCAGAATCAATCAAGTACGAAAATTTAATTATCTGGAAAGTGCTTTAACAGATGATGGAAACTGTAGAACATGAATCTGAAGGCACAATGGAATAACAGAAAATGACCTCAAACGCGAGGTAAAGTTCAGGGTGTTTCAAAAAGAATACGCCAAAATCATTACGCTATTTTTTCAGGTGTATAGCATTGTAGTGGACTCAATCAGTGGTTATTTGATAGAGTAGTTATCAAAGTTTGATTAGGTGTCAGTTTCACCGCTGTTGTTAGTATAACTTCCGGTGCAGCTGAATTGTGGGAAGATCAATCAAAATCGCGACTTCTCAGCAGAAGGCGTTTTGCGTGCTTGAGTTCGCGAAAACAAACGCCATTGTCACGGTGCAGATTCGAATGACTTCATTTTTCAGCAAGATGGAGCACCACCCCATTGGCATCTCGGGGTTAGAGCTTATCTGAATGAAAACGTGCCTCAGCGATGGATTGAGAGGAGAGGTGCTAAAGACCTTGCTCTCTGTGCTTGGCCTGCCAGATCCCCAGACCTCACTGTGTGTGACTTTTTCTTGTGGGGGTATGTTAAAGACTAAGTTTATGTTCCAGCACTTCCAGCAAGTATTGGTGACTTGAAAGATCGAATAACAGCTGCAATCAACACGGTAGACCGTGGCATGCTGAGGCGCGTTTGGGAGGAATTCTCACATTGGCTTGATGTTGTCCACGCTGCCGGTGGTGGCCACATTGAGCACTTATAAAACATGAAATGAAACTTGAATGTATATACAACACATGTGTTCATGCTAGAGGTTTGTAAATGTTTTCGTTATTGACACATCACGTGATGATTTTGGCGTATTCTTTTTGAAACACCCTGTATTATGAAACAGAAAATATTCTTAAAAACAAAGAAAAGAGTGTTGGTCTGTTATGTAATATCAGTCTTCCTGTATTATATAAAATGTTGGACAATCTTACAGAAGATTACGGTCATATTACGTTGAAACGCTGGTTCTCGCGCGATCACCGAAGTTAAGCGTAACGTCGAGGCTGGTCAATACCTAGATGGGTAACCGCTTGGAAATAACAGTTGCTATAAACTTGGATGTGTTGTTGATATACGGCTCGAAATTGGAAATCGGAAATCAGAGTTCCAATTCTGATCGGGATCGTTTTATTCGCTTACGCGCAAATACCCTTTCACAAGGCATGAATCCACTTCTCCCCTGCTATGGTTTAATTAGTACGAGTGGTTTCGATAAATCATTATTATCTTCAAAAGTTTCTTATAAACTAAAAGTATTTTTATAGCTTTAAATAAAAAATAACCTGGACGCCAGTCTCGAAAAGGACCCCCAATCTGTGGTTGCCTGTGGCAGGAAATGGCTTGTAAACTTCAATGCCCCCCAAAACGAAACTGCTCTCATTTACCCACCACAGAGAACCCTTCCTGCCCTCCCATCAGAATGGCTGATTTCCAACTCCAGGAGAGCGCCTGGTTGCGCCTGTTTGGTTTCACGTTCTCCGGTTATAGGTGGTGTAACAAACAGATTGAATCAATAGCTTCCTCTACCGCAAAGGAAGTTGCTTCTCTGTGTCGCCCCAGAAAGTTTTTTTTCGTCTGAATCCATCCTTCAAATTCTATAAATCAACCACCCATCCTTGCATGGAATATTGATTTCACAATGCTGTCTAGTGTTCCTGCTTGTACGTCTCGTTGTCCTTGACAAAATCCAGAGACGAATATGCAATATGTTACGTCCTGATCTGGCATCTAGTCTACTGTCGCTATCCAACAGACGTGCCGTGGCTTCCCTCTATCTCTTCTATAAGTATTTTTACGGCAACTGATGTAACGATGAATTTAAGCGAGCTATTAGACTGGCATCTTGGTCCCACCCTTTCACTGTCGAAACGATTAAATATAACCGTCTCTTCTACTCAAACAGTTTCTTTTGTCACACTTCTCTTCTGTGGAATTCTCTTACTTGCTTCCTTGATAACTATAATCTTCAAATATTCAGGTGTAATGTCAATCGACATCTTCTGATACCTTGATCTTGTTCCCCGTCCTTCTGTTTATCCTCTCCCCAAACACAACTCTTTACTCTTGTTCTCTACCCTCTATAATCCCTTGCGCGTTAGTGGCACTCCCGACTTGCTTGGGGTGAAATGCTTAAAAAAATCCGCAAAAAGTTGATAAATCGTAAAAACAACTCAATCAATCACAAATAAGGAGGTGACCAAAGGTTGCAGAGATGGGATTCTACAGAAGGATGCTGAGAATTCCATGACTGGAACGCGTGAGCAACGAGGAAGTTCTAAGGAAAATGGAAACATAAAATATACTTCTACTCAGAATACGAAGTAGAGAATTAAAATTTCTGGTAGACATATTGAAAAAGGACTGCTTAGAGAATTTGATACTCACAGGGCATATTGAAAGCAAGAAAGGCAGAGGGGAAGATGAGTAACCTACTTAAAGAGCTTGTTTAAATGGTTGGCAGAATAGGGACAAAGTCTGTTTAGGGTTTCGAAGGATAGGAAGTTGTGGAGGATAGGAGGGATGGGAAGTTGTATCTCCCGTGTCTTCAACGGATACGCCACACACAAGAAGTGACTTGCCATTATCTGGAAGAGCATGTTCCTTCTGTTCGTAGACAAGTCGTGAACAACTATTGGGCTGGGTCTATGTAGAACTGGGAACATCGATTTGCAGACTTTCTGCTCAGTTGCAGATATCTTGAATGTCAGTGTATCGTAGATTAAAAGAGGTTTTGTAACTAGTACCATAGAATATGCAGTTGGTGCATACATTGGAACACTGATCATAGTTAAAGAATGAATTCTCTCTCTCTCTCTCTCTCTCTCTTGTGGTGTCATGTCATGGAGTTAATAAAATCTTACGGGCTAATAAATAAAAAAAGTCCTTTACTTCTTAGAAATTGTTTTATTTACGTGAGGATCCGAAACTGGGCATTTCGAGTGTCGGAGAAAGATTTGCGTTTATAAGACACTATTTAACTTTGTTTGATCGGAGACGCGCTTCGTAGCTGAGACAATATAAACACGTCGGATCTAACGCCGGTCTTCCCTGCTAAGGGGAACGCAGGTTCGAGTCCTACCGAAAAGTGAATATTTTCGTTAAAATTTCTCGAATATTCAGGCTATTATTGTTTGAATGATTTCGTTTCGCGGCATATCAGCATCTCTGATGGTTATTTAATGTCGAAATCTAAACATTTTGAACACAGTTTTTATGGCTTCATCTAAATATATTTTGAACACAAGTGTATGCATTCAACTGCAGATAAAATGTATTGTTGGTTATTTTGCTTTAAAAATGTATTGTTGGTAATTTTACTATAAATATGTATTGTTGGTCATTTTCATGTAAAAATATATTACTGGTATTTTTTAAATACCGGCCTTCAAATGTATTTTTGTACTTTTATAGTGTCTTGGGTTAACACTTGCCCACAGGTGATAACATCCCGGGTATAGTTGGACCTAGAAACAACAGCAATTAAGATATGGTTCCACGTTCCTTAAAATGTTCACACTCCCGATCGGGGGCTTTTCTACTGGATGTAGTTTATCGTCACGCCCAGGATTAAGGCTGTTATTGTGGAATTTATTGATCATGTAATTATTATTTATATTATTTTAGTTTGGGATTAATTTAGGTATTATATATTAGGTTGGTGCAAAAAGAATGACGTAATAATGTCGTTTTTTGACGTAACGTCAAAAAACGACATTATTTTTGCACCAACCTAATATTTTGAATGAAAGGAGGTTATGAATTTAAGCGACTTCTTTTAATTTTTAACATTTTTATGGTCATGTATGTTGGATTGGGTGATGAGTGTTTTTTTTTTTCAGGATCGGAAAATTTGAAAAAAAAAAATCCAGATTTATATTTTGATAATTTTCTATAGCGGCACTCTCAAGAATTTTCTAAGTAGGTTCTTTTCTCTTTTAATGAATCTGGCAAAGTTGTGGTTGAATTGATTTCTATGTATGACTAATGTATTTGATAAATTATTGTGTAAAAGATAAATTTAAAAAAATAATTTCTGCACGTTCCCCCCCCCCCACGCCAATGTATTGTGAGAAAAAGCTGTGAGAGTTTATTCCATATACGAGGTCTGCCTAAAAAGTATCAGGACTTATCGGTTCTTCGATGCGAAAGACAATGAATCAGTAAGTCTGTAAAGAGATCCTGTCGAGTTTGCTTCGCTCAGTGCACGTGAAGAGACGAGAGTTGTGGCATGACAAATTGTGACTGCTTCACCACGTCTATGCTCCCGCACACAACGCCTTGAGCATATGCCAGTTTCTGACCGAGAATAAGTTGACTACTGTTTCTTCGTTTCCCGGAAACTCTCCGCGTACAATGGCTGGCGTACCGGCACCAGTATGCATACCACATTTTGAGTAGCACTGATATCTTACGATGATAAGTCTGCTCACGCATGCGTAGTAATATCCCATTAGTTGCAATGTTATATTAAGGCTGAGAAACTGGTTCTTGCTTAAATATATCCCCTAACATATGTTTAGTAATATTGAAACTGATTAATTTCTGTTTTCATCAAGTCTACACAATCGATTTCAGCTTTAGAATGTCTGTTCTCGTATGCTTAGTAATTTATTGTCTGTCTATTATATCAAATCTGCATAAGCGGTTCTCAGTTTAAAATGTCTACTTACACATGTGTAATAAAATATCATGTTATATCAAGGCTGCGCAACCTACCCTTGCTTTATAATGTCCACTTACACATGGGTAATAATATAACATGTTATATCAAGGCTGCGCAGCCTACCCTTGCTTTAAAATGTCTACTTATACATGTGTAATAATATATCATGTTATATCAAGGCTCCGTAACCTACCCTTACTTTAAAATGTCTACTTATACATGTGTAATAATATATCATGTTATATCAAGGCTCTGTAACATACACTTGCTTTAAAATATCTACTTATACATGTGTAATAATATATCATGTTATATCAAGGCTGCGCAACCTACCCTTGCTTTAAAATGTCTACTTACACATGTGTAATAATATATTACTTGATTAGTTGCCCTATTATATCAAAGCTGCGCAACTGACCTTTGATTTAAAATGTCTGCTCTCACTCGTCTCGTATTATATTGTCTGATTTGTTGTTAACCTGCATCAAGTCTGCGCAACCGGTTCCCGATTTATTCAAAATGGCTGGATAATTTCTAGACAGAGTGCGTACACAAGCGCCCAAGCAACGCACGCTTTATTGAATTTCGTAATAGCTGGGTTCCTACTGACATCGCATTCAAGGGATAGCGGCAAGTAAACGGGATTCACAAATTAAAATGTAGCCGGAAGAAGGTAAGAATTCATATTGGAATTGTCTTCAACAAATGTGACTATGAAAGATGCAGACAATACCGAGTCAGTGTGTGTCTTGTACCGTCAGGCCAACAGATTTAATAACCAAAATAATAACACCACTTAAAACTTCTGCTATATCACCCCCCCTAACCAGACGCCTCCTTTCCTGCCGTCTCTCACTTTACCCCTCATTCTTTCTCAATAAATATACATAAATGGTTATTTGTCTGTATTTGCATATGTATCGTTTTATATTTAAAATTGAAACATTAACTAATATATATATATATATATATATATATATATATATATATATATATATATATATATGAAGAAATATACTCTTAAAGTGTGCTATATTTATGGGATAAAGTGCTCAATATCAGAGATAGGGCGTGTGTAAATATAAAAGTGAACATTGAAGTCAACACTTAGAGGCGATAGTCTTTTTCAGGCCTGACGATTGCGTCTAGCATGAAACAGACTGTCGCCTCTAAGTGTTGACTTCAATGTTCACTTTATATATATATATATATATATATATATATATATATATATATATATATATATATATATATATATATATATAAAATAATATGAAAGAACAATGAGATTTATTATTCAGAGTTCTTAGCATGTATTTTTATTTTTAAAGTATAGTGCTCGATACAACAGTAGAGCATAACATTATAATTTGTATTTTAAGTTTAATTTTTATGATTGCATTTGAAGTTTCAGTTTTAAAACCTGGGAATTTCGGTGTTGCGATGATAATATATTTAAAAAAAGCCTATTATAATATATATATATATATTGTTATGGGACCTTACCCATAATAACATAAATGACTATTCCATACGTAATAAATACTGTGCGTCAAGAGAAAGCAGGGGGTTCAGTCTGAAGTCTGGAGTGAGGTCCGTCTGGAGTGAGGTCCGTCTGGAGTGAGGTCCGTCAGGAGTCTGTCAGTCAGTCAGATTGAGCGAGTCAGTCAGTCGAGTCAGAGGCAGCCCGAACAGAGTCGCGCTCAGACAATTACTACTAAACCTGATTGTTCGTACTAACATTTTCTACTTCTCTGTATATTTTCCTGTTTTTAATATATCTGTGTTATTCCATATCCGTGTTCGAGTTCTTTTTTATTGGTTCTACCTTGGACTATCACCGTGGTAGAAGGAACCGGACCATAACATATATATATATATATATATATATATATATATATATATATATATATATATATATATATATATAGGGAGTAAATATATGACAAAATGGAAAAAGTTTTCGTGTAACGCGTTTCGTCTTTTAGTAATTTAGGACTTCATCAGACTAATTTTTTACGTTGGTGTGACGGCACATGCGCACGAATGAAGGAAGTTGGGAATTTTACACTTTTTTTTGTATATAATCTAGCCGATTTCATTTAAATCCTAAATGATGTCTTAAATAAGCGTACCGTATATATATATATATATATATATATATATATATATATATATATATATATATATATTACAAAATTCAGCCATTGACAAAAATAATATTCGCCAAAAAGAACGGCTTAATTAAAAATGTTCAAAATATATAGGTTGTATCAAAAATACTTTTTTCAAACTTTTGGGGTTCCACATCCCAAAACACGAACAAACATACACTTGCTTTAAAATATCTACTTATACATGCGCAACCTACATAAACCTAAACATATGTCCGCTAATCTTTCATTTTTGTGTTAAGTGCAAAGTTCACGGTAGATTCTGTTAAATGTACAATTCAAGATACAATCCAAAAAATACTTTTACAAATTATGGGGACGGGTTCTTGACACCAAAACAAGGTAAAATGTCCATATAAAGACATGTCCAAAATCCTACCTCAACACAGAAACTCATAACAGTTTTTTTTAAAGTGAACAGCAATTCAGTATCTGTTTATATTTCTGAGATGAAGTATTCTGTACACTATTTACATTGCTCGGACTATCATCCTCATCTTTGTTGCCATATTTATCACATCGTTTCGACAGTTGTACGCTCCGGCCTTCTTCATGTGATTGGAATGTCGAACTGAACACTTTATTTCGCTTTATTTAGTTAGATCCAGTGACAAGACCCCCAAAATGTGAGTTCTATACCTGGCTAAGTCGGCAGAGAACTTGGGAATTAACAGAAGATAACTGATAACTGGCATCCCTTAGACATGGCTCGTGGAACTAGAACAGTTTACCCCAGCGAGCGAAATAAAGGGTTCAGTTCAATATTCCAACCACCTGAAGAAGGCCGAAGCGAACAATGGCCGAAACGTTGTGATAAATATGGCAACAAATATGTGGATGATAGTCCGAGCAATGTAAATAGTTTCCTTCGCTTGCTTCCACACACGCCTGCATCTGTCATATCATTGACTGGCGGTCTCTTTCAAATACTCCCACACGGTGTCGAATGGTTTAGTAGGCCCCCATGACACGTTGATGAAGAGTCTCTGCTTTATTAATGTTTGCTGCATGAATCCATTGTTTTAGGTGGTACCAAGAGTGAGGTCGGGAGAACATTCAGTGAAGAATTAGTAATATTATTGGTCCTGAATTTGAACGCATTTTATTCTCAACACTAAAAAACGAGCTTACAAAATCCATAAATACCCCCCCCCCCAAAAAAAAACGCAGACACAACCAATAACACTTCTAAAAAAAATTACACAAAATTCATAATCCTGCCCTCCAACACCCTTTCTACTAAACGCGCAAACAAATTAGTCAACTTTAATATTAGGACCGATACCACAACCTCCAAGGCAATCGGAGATATGATTAGGAAGAAAAATAAACCCAACATCAATTCAGACGTCAGGATTTACCAAATAAATTTTTACAGTGGAAAAATGTTTATGGGGCTTTAGGAGACATCACATGATCCCAGAACACAAGAGAGACTTGCGTCTATGCTTAGAATATTGCTGCCAAATATGGTCCGGCGTCCCTGTTACTTTCCCGGAGCTCTTTGATAAGAACCAAAGAAGAATCAGCAATATTATTGATCCAAATCTGGCCGTTCGGCTTCAGTTACATGACCACCGCCATAAAGTTGACACTTTGAACCTGTTTTTATAAATACATTCATGTTAATTATTCAGATGAGCTTTTCACTATGGTACCTAGACTGTTTGAATTTAAGCGTAATACTAGACTGGCATCGAGATCTCATCAATTTACACTTGAATTGGCTAAATGTAGTCGTAAATTCTATGCCAAGAGTTTCTTTTCTTGGACTTCTCGCTTGTGGAATTCCCTTCCGGCTCCATGCTTTCCAGCCAACTTTAATCTGCAAAAAATTGTATGCAATGTTAATATTCCTGTTCCTAATTCTTCCACACCTTTTAACCTCTTGCGTGTTAGTGGCTGTACATGCACGGGTAGTGGGAAAACGTTCCTGGCCTCACTAAGAAGCCTTTCTCTCTGATATAAGGAAAAAAAAATGAGTCTTGAACAGATTTTGGGAAGTGCCTAAGGCTAAAATCTTTTAACGTTTCATCATTCTTTTCTATGCAGTTTTAAATTTACATTTATCCTTTGCCTAGATTACCCATCATGTATAGAGTGGCCAGTCTAACCAGTTATTTAATCCATAGCCGCGGGGAGAAAAGGTGGATGCATAACTTTCGCAAAATTATTTACACGAACATGAACGCAACGTATTCGACCGGGATTCGAACACGGCTCGCTGCTTCCGTGCCGCTTATTGTTATTCTACCTACACATCCAGACTAACATAGAGAAAAATAATAATTTAATATACCTCTGACCAATTGACCGTATATATTTCACATCCTGAAGGCAATAGGACATAGAGATGTAAATTAAATATTTCTCACACATTAAATAATTGAAAATATTACTTATTGTACTTATTGCACATATATAGAGAATTTTTTACTAATGTTAACATAATACAAGCCCCAAGATCCACTCAAGGTAGAGGGTTACTGTTTGGCATTGACTGAGCGTATGAAAAAGGAAGAAATGCATTTCATATGTAGGAAAGATAACGGTCAACCTTAGACTTGAAGAGGTCAAGACCGAAGTGATTTGGAAAACATCCTGCCATGAGTCTGTTCCACAATTCAGCGAATTTAAGACTGTTACTAATAGTGGTAAAGAAAAAAATGACGAAATAAACTTTTTATTTCATTTATTTTTTATACTAATACAATGCCCAAGAGACAGTCAAGGCAGAGGGTAACTGTGTAATTTTGTTTGAGCGTAAGAAAGGGCAAGAATTGAAGTTCCTTGGACTATACAGAAAAGAGTCAGCAAAGGTGTATGTTTAAAAGCAGTAATTCGAGCTTTACTAACAGAAACTTCACTGTGGCTGAACGGTCATAGCACGCCGTATAGGGTATACGTTCGATTCCTACCGAAGGACGCATATTTTCTACGAAATTTCTCGAACATTCAGACCGGTAAATGTAATCAATACTGTTTAATTAAAAAAAAAACAGAGCATTTACTCAAATGATGGTATCTATAAAAAACATAAACAGAAAATATATTAAAATATACAGGGTGTCCATAAAGTCTCTTTACAATTTAAAAAATTATTATAAAAGCAAATGAACAGTCAAATATGTGGAAATTGTTACAAAGTCGATACTGAAATTTTTTAACTAATTTAATGGGCGCCATTAGCTGCACAAAGATTATCGACAGTATTCAGATTCTTGTATGTTCGCTGTAGCATATTTTCATCAATGGTGGCAATAGTATCAGTTGTCTTTTGCTTTAGATCAGTGATATCTCATACATCGACGGCCCCTAAGGGTTCTATCTACCCAATTTCACTCTCCAAAGGTGCTGGACGATCCTTCCTGGCAAATTAACCGTGGTAAGATTCGAACCCGGGTTTCATGGTCAGGAAACGAACGTTCTAACCAATCGGCCACGCGGTCGTATGTTTGTTTTAGTGATGAGGCAACCTGAACATGCATGATGTGAGAATCACCCTATCCCACATATAACTAGGGAACTTCGCCGAGATAGTCCATAGGTGAATGCGTGGTGTCAAGTAAACATCAGTCGGCTTCGTGAAAGACGAAAGCAAAATAAGTCTATCATACATATCTATGTCTACCATTCATCCATCCTTGAATATTGCTGTCACATATATTCCGGTACTCCTGCTAGTAAACAGGGGTCCTTGATAAAATCCAAAGATGAATCAGCAATATTATTGGCCCTGAATTTATGCGCATTTAATCCTTCACGCTAAAAAAAAAAACACTTCTAACAACAATTACATCAAATTCATAATCCTGCCCTTCAATACACTTTCTACTAAACTCACAAACAAATAATTATTCCTAATACTAGAATTGTTACCTACACTTCCAAGACAATCGGAGATATAATTAGGAAGAAAAAAAAACCCACAACCAATTCAGATTTCGGTATTCATTGAATAAATTGTTTATAATAACATTGATTATGTTGGCAAGGCATCAGATGATCCAACACCCGCATCTATGAACACAAGAGAGACTCTCTCGTTTTGCATCGAAACGATTCTGGACATAACTTTGATTTCACTAATGTCAACCCTAATTAAAAAAGAACTCTTTAACGAAATTAAAGAATTCTTTAACGAGAAAATACATAAAAAAACTTGATAATAAAATTATTATCAACTATAAACACACGCCTAAAACATTATATTATATCACCATCATTCTTTTAATCCGCCCTTAAAGAATCGAACTTATATCTAATACAAAGAATACATGCTTAAAGAGATCAGCCATAAATAAGAATCAAGCGACACCCCGCTCCGCAGGCCAACTGTACAAAGGTGAAGACATTAGAACTCCCACTAGACAGACACACATACACAATTACGAATACACATTACCATCCGATGCCCACTTAGACATACATGAATATCCACAAATTTACATACATATAAAATTATCTACGGTTTCAATGCAGGTAACACTGTTTGACCAATGAGAACTGACCTAAACATAATTGAAAATACGAGTGTTTCTGTCTTTCTGTCTGTTTTCTCTTTTATAAAGTCGAAACATGTTAGATTGATATATGTTTCCTAATTCGTTCTTTTTTATCATCCTGTCGAATTCCGATCCATATTTTATCTGCATTTGATCTTTAACTTAATTTGCTATGTATATTTATTAATATATATACTTAATAGCTCTGTTTTATTACATATTATACTATTACTATATATATATATATATATATATATATATATATATATTAGGTTGGTGCAAAAATAATGTAGTTTTTTGTCGTCCAACTTTTGCACCAACCTTATATATATATATATATATATATATATATATATATATATATATATATATATATATAAAGAAAGAACAGTAAGATATCTGGTCTGGTGGAAGTGGATTTATCTGTAACCTTGGAAACGTCACTTATGATTTTAGCTGTGTCTTTAAAACCCAGTAATTTTAAAAGTTACTCCAAAATTGGCTTGAGGATGAAATGGAACTAACGTCTTTAATTTAATTACTAAATTAAATTCGTAGCTCTTAGCTTCCATTTTTGAAACATGGTTAGAACTGTGTAGCGAAAAAAAACATATTTCAAATCAATTAATTTATAATATATATATATATATATATATATATATATATATATATATATATATATATATATATATATATTATTATTATTATTATTATTATTATTATTATTTTATATGTGCGGGACTTATCGGAAAGCGCTCAATATCAGCATAAGTTGTATGGGTATGAGTTTGGGATCCGGGGTTTCATCATGCTTTTGCGATCATCAGACAAACTGGTTTATTTTTAAAATTGGATCTATTTATGCCTGTTTGACTATGTTTGGTGGTTAGAGGGGGGAATCTACTTCTGTGTTTGTTTTGGGCTGGCACTCTCATATGCATAGACACACATTTACAGGTGTACGCATTTTAGTTCTCCCCAACACATCCACATAGGCAATTTGAGGCTAGCCGCAGATACATATCCGTGCGTTCTGGAATACATACATACGCAATTGTAATTCTATTTCGGTGTCGGGACCTTAGCTTTTTATGTGTGGCGATGTTTGTTTCAATAAGTGAGTAGGGGTGTTCTTAACGCTTTTCAGATCTGCCGCATGGGCCGTCAGAGAAACTACACTACTTTCCACACAAACATACACACATGTGTAGACGCGCACATACACTATTACTATTTTTTTATATTATAGTTTCATTCCTGGTTATGTTCAGTTATGTTGTAGGTGTTATCCGTTTGGTATGAACTGTGATAATAGATATTAATTTTCATGTCTGCATTTAGAAATTATTTCCGTATATATGCGCGTGTGTGTATAACAAATATGACAAGGTTGCCGATACAATGCAGTGCTCGATAAACAAGGAAAACGATGAATGGAGCAATATGTAGATATTAAAGATACTTGTCTACCACCTTCAGGCAAGAAAAAGATCATATGCGCTAATATTTGATATAGAGAGACAGGACCTTTCCTGATCGCCCGATGACAGTGTTGCTATATCAAATATTGGCACATGAAAGTTTTGGTTACATGAAGGTGGCAGATAAATACATTTAATATCTATCTATCTATCTATCTATCTATCTATATATATATATATATATATATATATATATATATATATATATTACGAAATGGACAAAGTCCGACAATTTATTTATTAAAGACATTTTTTATGTTTAACGTTCTTTTTATAGATACAAGTATTTAAGTAAATGCTCTGTTTATAATAAACAGTATTAAATAACATTTACCGGCCTGAATGTCCGAGAAAATTTTCTCGGACATTCAGGCCGGTAAATGTTATTTAATACTGTTTATTATGAAAATTTCTCGGACATTCAGGCCGGTAAATGTTATTTAATACTGTTTATTATATGAAAATTTCTCGGACATTCAGGCCGGTAAATGTTATTTAATACTGTTTATTATAAACAGAGCATTTACTTAAATACTTGTATCTATAAAAAAAAAAAAAAGTAGTTAAACATAAAAATGTCTTTAATAAATAAATATATATATATATATATATATATATATATATATATATATATATATATATATATATATGCATATTAATAAAAAGAAAGAACAGTAAGATATATAATCCGGTGTTCTTATAGATATTTTTATTTTTACAAAATAGTGCTCAATGTAAATTTACAGGGCATTAATATTATAAGTTAATAGACTTAAAATATGGTTTTTCGCTACACAGTTCCAACCATGTTTCAAAAATGGAAGCTAAAAGCCCCGAATTTAATTTTGTACTTAAATTAAAGACATTAGTTCCATTTCAACCTCAAACGAATTCGGGGAAGAGTCATTTAGCATGAAAATATTTATAGAAATGGCACAGGAAAGATTCGTCATGACGGTGGAAATGTTACTGAAGCAGATTAGAGAATAGCAACATCATTGATAAAAGACCAACTTCATCCTTTTCTCTGCTATGTATTGAGAGCTTTGGGATCAAGCTGCTTTTTTAGCATCTATTGAACTTGAGTATTGTCAAAGTTACATTAAATATAACAAAACAGCGTAGCTAAGAATCATTTAAGAGGCTTCAGACCAGGATTAGCCCACTAATCATATGAGTTTTACGTTTTCTTTATTATGGTCGTAGATCATACCAACAAAAGATTTAATCCAAGATGTGCGAACGAAGAAACTATTAACATAAAACTTACAGTGACATCAAGCCATTTCAGCTGCAAAATGGTGAGACCTAGCTACCAATCTAGTATTGCGCTTAAATTCTTAGAGTCGAAGTGCAAAAGAGGAAAGCTCACAAGAAAAATTGTCATGAAAATATTTACAGAAAAGGCTCAGGGGAAGCCACTTTACTGTGGTGGAAAGTGACTAAATGAAGTCAATATCTTTTCTTTCTAGGTTTTGGTGAGACGAACTTCGACGGTGGGCTGAAATCTTCATAGGCTGACTACGAAGAAGTGATGTTAGAGCAGTGCTATCTTACATGCGCTAATTTTGACTATTTTTCTTAATAACTGCACTGTTTATTCCCAGATAAACTAATATCTGACTGTTCAAAGAAGACTATTCATCCTGTTGGTCAAAAAAGTCATCAATTCTGAAGCTCGTATTTGAAGCCTACGATCGTATTTTCTATTCCTCTTCCATGGTTTAACTTTATTCATTGTTGTTTTCGTCTATCTTTCTTTCTTTTCTTATGTTTGCTTGGACTTTTTAATCGTGTACGCTTCTTCTTCTTCTTCTTCTTCTTCTTCTTCTTCTTCTTCTTCTTCTTCTTCTCGTTCTTTTAATTTTTCGCGTTTTTCTTTGCGTTCTTCTTCTAGTTCTTCTTTTTCTTCTCGTTATTATTCATCGCGTTCTTCTACTTCGCGTTTTTCATCGCGTTCTTCTTCCAGTTCTTCTTTTTAGCGTTATCCTTCATAGTGTTCTTCTTCCCGTTATTCTTCTTAGCGTTATTTCTTCTTCTTCTTCTTCTTCTTCTTCTTCTTCTTCTTCTTCTCCTTCTTCTTCTTCTTCTTGTCCTCCTTCTGCTTCTTCTAATTCCACTTCCTCATCTTCTTCACCCCCTTCCTCTCACTTTCCATCTTCTTCTCCACTTTCCTCCCTTCTTCTTCTTTGCGTTCTCCTCCTTCTTTATTGTGCTTCTTCTTCCCGTTCTTCTTCTCCCCGTTCTTCTTCTTCTTCTTCCCGTTCTTCTTCTTCTTCTTCTTCTTCTTCTTCTTCTTCTTCTTCTTCTTCTTCTTCTTCTTCTTCCCGTTTTTCTTCTTCCCGTTTTTCTTCTTCCCGTTCTTCTTCTTCTTAGCGTTATTATTCATCGCCTCCTTCTTCTCGTTCTTCCTCTTAACGTTATTCTTCTTTGCGTTCTTCTTCTTTGCGTTCTTCTTCTTCTTCTTCTTTCGTTCATTCTTCATCTTTTTCATCACCCGTTCTGTTTTCTACGAATGAAGAGTGGAAGAGATTTCGGAATCAAGAAATAGGCTTTGGCGATGAACGAGAAGCAAAAAAAAAAAAAAAAAAAAAAAGATGAAACTCCGAGTCTTGCTACCGCTGAGGAATAATATATATATATATATATATATATGAAAAATATATAGAAATAGGAAAGAACTCGTTAGGTAAATAATCCAAAGTTCATTGGTATTTTTGTTATTATTTTTAAAAATAGTGCTCGATACAAAAGTAGAGCATAAATATAATTATTTATTTAAAAATATGATGTCAACACGCTACATAAGAGTTCTCATGTTTCAAAACAAGAGCCGAAAACTTCAATATAATTATTTGAATTAAATTGAATTAAAGTACTAAGCTCTGTTCCATCTTCAAGCGAAATTTTTTTTGGAATAACTTATTTCTGAAGTTTACGCGTTTTATAAGAATATTCATTATTGAAATCAAAATTTCTATGGTAACGGCTAGAGCAATTGTTTAAAGAAAAAGGGGCGTAAGGTGTTAATAATTTGTATCAATATCTCAGTTACATTCACAGATGTCAAGTCAGGGTAAGGTTGGGGTGTCTAAATTTAAAACGGAAGATGACATCGTCTAGTCTGGTTAAGCGTCTAGGGAGATTTATTTATTTTCTTATTTTATTTTTTATTTTTTTCTGAAAGGGTTTTGTGGATATAAAAACTGTCGTAAATTGCTAACATTTGTTTTTTGACGACTTCATAAAGGGTTATCATTTTTTGTAGGGCATTTAAACTATGTATTAGGACTATGGAATTTAAAAATTATTTTATTGTTTGTTTGTTTTTATGCTAATTATTCAATGCAAAAATTGTTTGATTTAACACTGCTGTCTCAAGCTTAGCGATTTTTCAAAATGGGTGGCTATTTTTATAGTCATCACTAGATCTTGCTTACTTTTACGTTTTTTAAAAGGAACACGTCAGCGAGTAGACAGAAATAATTTAATTTCTTTCGTATTAGATTATTCACGTTTTTTTTTAATTCTGTAATCTGTAATGTCTCCTTCATACATAGATTTCAATTTCTGCTTCTTTTTCTCTTTATTATTTTTATTATATATCATTCTATTAATGGCGTTTTACCTTTTGAAAAGCGTGAAAAGAACAATAGACCTCAGGAGTATTAAAAATAAACAACTATCCATTTTGAAAAACCGTTAAGCATGAAACAGAACTGTTAATGTTTAAACGAAATGAAATATTATTTCATGTATATTAAAAAGATCTTTGAATGGTATCTAAAATACAACACTTTGATATCCGTAATGAATGGTATATAAACATTTTATATATGAAGTGAAATCTAATATGGATTAAAACCAACAGAATTATAAAATAAGCAACAAAGAGAAAGATTTTATAAATTTAACTTCTTTTGTTTTTATTTAAACTTCATCATACCTTTTTTCTTCATAACTCATTTCTTAAAAAGTCTGATAATGCTTAAATAAAAGCGAAACATATGCTTCCTATTTGTTCCGTATTTTATCTCTCTCTCTCTCTCTCTCACACACACACATACACACATATATATATATATATATATATATATATATATATATATATATATCAGGTCATCCCATAAGTTCTGTCCGAATTTTAACTTTTTGTTAAAATGAACGAAATTTAAAGAGTATTTTATAATGTCTAATGGAGGTGAACATTATTTTTATGTTTAGACGCATTTAAACTGATCAAATTTTATTTCAGAGAACAATAAAATAAAATAAAATTTTGTTTGATTAAAACCCTGCTAACATGGAAGTAACCAAGAATTATTTGAGGCACATAATGCTTTATGAGCTCAAGAAAGGAAACTCAGCAGCCGAAGCGGCTAGAAACATTCACTCAGTTTATGGAGAGGAATGTGAATGAAAGAACTTGCAGAAAATGGTTTGCAAAATTCAGAGATGGAGATTTCACCCTTGAAGATGAAGATCGTACCGGACGTTGAGTTTGATGAAAAGCTTCTTGAAGCAGCCCTTGAAGAAAATCCTGCTTTATCAGTTGAGGAATTGGCAGTGGTTCTCAGTTCAAACCATACAACTGTTCATTGTAATCTTCAACAACTTGGAAAAGTTCCGAAACTTGGCAAATGGGTGCCTCATGAATTGTCTGAAAACAACCTCAACTCCTGAGTTGACATCTGCTCTTCTCTCCATTCTCGCCAACTTGTTTCACCTTTTTTAGATAGACTTGCGACTGGCGACGAAAAATATATATTTTATCGAAATATTAAGCGTCATAGAAAGTGGCTTAGTAAAGGGGAAGGACCCCAGCCACAGCCGAGAAGGGTACTTCATGGGCAAAAGTTTCTTCTTTCAATCTGGTAGGATCGCCAAGGAATAATGCACTTTGAATTCTTACCACCTAATGCAACAATTAATGCTCAAAAATACTGTCAGCAATTAGAGCGTTTGAACCAAGCTTTGAGGAAAAAAAACACCTGCTCTAGTGAATCGAAAAGAGGTGATGTTTCATCAGGACAATGCACGACCCCACACAGCAAGAATCACGTCACAAAAGATCGAAGAACTTGGTTGAGAGAAAATTCCTCATCCACCTTATTCTCCCGATCTTGCTCCTTCAGACTACCATTTGTTTCGTAGCTTACAGAATCATTTGGAAAAAACAGCTTTTGTAACACAGGAAGAGGTTAAACCTGACATTTGTGAGTTCTTCGAATCAAAGCCAAAAGAATTTTACAGTAATGGAATTAGTAAGCTTGTTAATAGATGGAAGGAAGTCATAGATAATCAGGGAAAATACATTGTTGATTGAATCTGTAATTAAATGTAACATTTGGTCACTTGTTTTCTTTATTCAAAATTCAGAACTTATTGGATGACCTGATAGTTAAATCCCCGGATCAGTTCTGTGGACAAGACAAATTAGTATGACAATTCGAAAAAAAAAAGTCTTAGTTTTTTGCTGACGCTTTCCGTCTTACGACTTTTTCAAGGCATTATATCTATATTTTGATGTATCAGTTATTATTTACGTTTTGGTAGGGGGTAGGGATGTATTTTTCAATGAAATCTAACATCCGTTAAATGCAAACGTAACTAATAACTGATACATCAAAATACAGACATAATGAACACACAGACACCTCTTGTCTAGTGGAAGTGGATTTATCTGTAACATTGGAAACGTCAATTATGATTTGAGCTGTGTCTTTAAAACCCAGTAATTTTAAAAGTTACTCCAAAATTCGTTTGAGGATGAAATGGCACTAATGTCTTTAATTTAATTACAAAATTAAATTCGGAGCTTTTAGCTTCCATTTTTGAAACATGGTTAGAACTGTGTAGCGTAAAAACATATTTTAAATCAATTAAATTTATAATATATATATATATATATATATATATATATATATATATATATATATATATATATATATATAAGATGTCGCCATTTTATATTTTTAATTTCGCGCATGTGCGTTGTTTTTTATTTTGTTGACTTCGGAGTATAATAGAGTCAGTTGGGCAGCGTTGACACAGAAATTTATAAACGGCATGCTGTATTGCTTGGTATTCAGCCGGGACGAACTACTAAAATTGTTGACGAAGGCCTCAGACTCAACACAGAGGCCTACATCAAGTGCCTTGAAGAGATAGTGCTAGCCTAGGCCAGTTAGGTGGATGCTGGAAGACCCTATGTCTGGCAACAGGACTCTGCACCATGCCACGCAAGCAGGAGAACCCAGTCATGGCTCAAACAACTTCTGCAACCGCATCACCCCTTTACATATGGACACCTATCTCCCCAGACTGCAAGCCGAGTGGTTATTATGTATAGGGCACAGTTGAGTGTGTAACAAAGCTCCTTGTAATACCAAAGATGAACTGAAGGCAAGGATTATGGCAGCATTCATCAACTTAAACAAGGAGACCGCCCAGAAGACATGCAGGAGATTCAGAAGTCGTCTTGAGGCCATGGTTGAAGCTAATGGCGATTTTATTGAATAAATTTACTCTTTCGTATTTCAAGATATTTTTTGTGTAATTTTGGTAAATGTATCTGTTAAAATGACGACAATTTATCCATCGCACCTTATATATATGTTAGTGCGTGTGTGTGTGTGTGGGCTTATAATTTCAGATATAACTAAAATATATTTTTAAAAGGACAATATGAATGAAGACAAAAGAAATACTTCTTTCATATTTACAGATATATTTTTAGTTATATCTGAATTTTAAACACACAAACACGCATAAACACACACACGCACACACAGACACACACACACACATATATATATATTTCATTGAATAATATAGACATATGTCATACTGATGCTTTCTAGTTCTCTGATCAGTTTCTGGATTTTAAGATGAAATTTATCAAGGAACGCGTCGTAGTTTTTTTTCCTACCAAAGTACTTTTCGATTTCCTCCAATCAGTCAACAATTGACGGAGAAAAATAAAATCTCATAAGTACTATTATATTCGCCACTGATCCCAGTATAAAATAAAGCCAATTATATATTATATTAAATTTAACACAACCAACTTATTCCTGTGCAATAACTCTTCTCCGTCAACTAGCGTTTGGGAAAAGACTAACATTGTATATCACTTTAAATGCCCTTTGGTAGATTGTATCTCTGACAAAAAAATAAGTACATACGTTGCTTTCACGAGGCCATTCTGAGAATTGCCACGTCTCGGAAAACATAACCAGTACACAAATTCACGATAGAGTCAAAAAAGGGACATTGTTTGTTAATCTATTTTAGATTTGTCTATCGTTGGGCTCACATTCCTCTCCGGTCTTTTGAACAGGAGTAGAGGTTTATCCATTCTTTCCTGCTTATGATTTGGTTTCCGGTTCCTTCTAAAGCCTTTTCATTCTATTTCACTTCGGGTGCCTCCTTGTGTATTCACTTAGCCTTTACGAAATTTAGAAAAGGAAAATTTTCTTTCTGTTTTTTTTTTTCTTGAGATATACGGAAACGATTACTCATATATCCGGGCTAGAGTTCGTTTACGTGGCCTGGTTGGTGATGGTATTATCAAGACGTCTTACATTTCATTTGTCCAAAACAATTTTTATGCATTACATCTAAAAACACATTCCTAACCACCCTCACTGTAGAGGAAAATACTTACTGACAAAACGAGTAAACTACACCAGGAAAATAATAAACAAATAATCAAACTACACCCAACAAAATTTATTACGAGTGTAATAACAACATTTTGAGTTCCATTTTGCATTCTATCAATTTCTGGTCACTTCCCTTGTACTGACAGGCTTGTTTTACAAAAATTCTATAACTACAATGGATAAATTAAAATTTTAAAATAATTTCGATAGAGCGCGTTCACGCGTGTTTTTTTTTTTTTTTTTTAATTTCCATTCTAGCTGTGAAGATTAAACCTGGCAGAAACAAGAAATGTATGTCGTCCGAGCACTTTCCATGGAAGTAACGATAAAGCAGTGATAGACTCACCACATCCCGCCTGTGAGAAAGAGGATGGAAGGTGGAAAATCGTTACCCACAACCAATCGGAGACGCTTTTGGACTCTTTCAAGTCAGGAAAGTGAGAACTGGGCAGCTACCACCCAAATAGGACAACAGTTTCGCCCTGATCTGGCTCTTGTAAATGTAGAGGTCAGCATGAGGAGTCAGGCACTTACTGGAGCGGAACAGGGAGCCGATCATTTTACCTGTATCTTTAGCAATGGATCGTATGTACGAGTTCCGCTTGAGGTTAGCTGTGAGTTTAAGGCCTAATAGTCGCTTAAGGCACGATACCTCTTCGAGGGGACGTTCGTTTATTCTACTGGTGGTAGTTCCGGTTTCGATCAGCGGTAATGGAATATAACTAGTTTAGTTTTCGAGGCATTGAATGTAACCAGCCAGTTTTTTCTCCATTGGGAAGTTAGTGCTAGATTGGTGGAGAGGTCAACTGCCAATCCCTGATCAACAAGATTTTTAGAGGTGTACCCGAATATCGTCTTATCATCAGCATATAGGTTTACAAATAATCTGAGTATATTCTTAGGGATATCATTTATGTAAATCAAAAAGATGGTTGGCCTGAGAAGTAACAAATGGGGGACTCTTGCGTTGACCGCTAGAACATCCGGGGATTGGCCGTTAATAACAACATTCAGAGATCATCTACCTGTTAGGAAGGATGTTAGAATCGAGAAGACCTTTGTAGTTATTCTATACCTGAGAGACTGTATAGCAAATCTTTGTGCCACACCTCGTTAAAAGAATTCGAAAAATCTAATCCTATGGTCTTCGAGGTGTGTTTCTCGTCATGAAACTCACTATTTCTGTTTGTAATGATAGTTCGAAGGTCAGCAGTAGATCAGACCGAAACCCGTACTAGTCGTTCCGAACACCCTGTACTATACTGACAGCGGGTGGGTGTTTATTTTCAGTATTTTCTCTGAATGTGGATTCTACAGGGTTTTTTTTTTTTTTTTAGAAATCCTCTCCCTCTTCTCTCTTGCGTGGTGCTTATATCAGCTGAATCGACCACCTTTTTGGAGGCAGCCACTGACATCTAGTAAGACGTGGATAAGCATCTGGTGACTAGGAGTTCAACTCTCAGATCAACCCGCTGATGCGCCTGGTTTCTCTGATGGACACTACAAGTGCAAAATCTATTTTGGCAGCAAGTCATATTAAATATTAAAATAGTTATTCAATTTTTTCACTATATTTATTTCATATTTTCAATGTTCTGTTTACTTAAATTTACACTGCTGAAGAATTCTGATGCAAAATTAACAATTATTAAGAAAGAAAAAAAATTGTTACTAAGTTGATACTAAGTTGCCTATCCCTACTTTGCAATTACAGTTCGTAGACTTTTTGTACTGTTTTTAAAAAGAATCAGCAATATTATTGGTCCTGATCTCGCAGTTCGGCTTCAGTCACTTTCGTTCCGCCGTAAGGTTCCCTCCCTGTGCCTTTTCTATACATATTTTCATGGTAATCGTTCGGATGAGCTCTTCGCTATGGTACCTACAGTTTTGAAATTTAAGCGCAGTACTAGACAGGCGTCGAGATCTCATCTATTTACAGATGAGCTGGCTAGATGTAACCGTAACTTCTATGCTAACAGTTTCTTTTCTCGCACTTCTCGCTTGTGGAACTCCCTTCCGACTCCATGCTTTCCAGCCAACTTTAATCTGCAAAAATGTAAATGCAATGTCAATTGCTATCTGCTGTCCTCCTGATTGCTCTTTTCACTCATTATTAATGCGTCTGTTCCTAATTCTTCAACACCCTGTAACCTTTTGTTTCTCAGTGGCTTTACTGCCTTGCATGGGGCAATACTGATTAAAAAAAACTCTATACGAGGCTTTCAAAACATTCTTTGAAATCTTGAATAACTCTTCCTTGCCAGCGATTAAATCATTAATGTCTCTGATGAATTTAAGTTTTTAACCGTTGTCATAAATGTTTAATTTGTGCCAAATTGAGTGATTCACTCGGCTCTCCATTGTTCCGTATAAAACCATTGGCGAGTTACTTGATCTGTACGCTTTGAGACGTTGTATTGTTGACAGATTTTCCCACTCCAAGTTTCAGTTGTTGCAAACAAGCGAACAAATTAACTCTCCAAATATTCCAATATATCTTTCCTTCAATCACATGAAGTGACACCTTACCTTTGAAAGAGAAACACCCCCAAACTATGTAGAGTCAAGTTTTACCCCTGTTTAAAACGATGACGTAGCTAAGATAAACAAGCTCTTAACCCAACAAAAGTATGCTGGCATTAAGTAATATAATACAGACGTCAATTACAAATCAATGGCGAAGATATTAGTACAAACGGACCTAGTATTCTAATGTTCATCCCCAGCAAGCGCTTTTTCGAATCCAAAGACCATTATCGTCCCAAAATTATGAGGTTTCTCTAAATGTTCTCAAGCGAAATTCATCCGAGGGTCCCTGTTACTGCTTTCAACAAAGATCATTCACGGGCGGTTTCCTATTAATAGTCATTTTAGTAACGCGTATTCCAGCTACTTTTAAATCTCTCAGAATTACCCACCAAGTCGTCATTGGATTATCTGAGCAGTTTTCGAGTTACTCGTGAAGAAATTCTCGACAGAGCGCAAGTATGAACAAAAGTTCTTGGTAGAAGATTGGAGACAATAGTACTGACTGCATGTTTTTGCAATTGTATTGTGGCTCAAGTCTTCATCCATCATCTTCGTCATCAGTCGCATAACCGGGTTTTGTCTGAAGGTCGCTGATAAGCGTCTCAGCAGACCCACCCCGACATCCTTCACACCAAACAACACGTGACTACGCTACTGAAAAGAAATTGCTGGAAGTTCCGGTAATTATTCCAGCAAAACCATCATCATCTCACAGAGTACCCAGCTTAAGAAGGGGTATACTTTGAATTTGACGGCAACTAACGTTGCTTTCACGAGGCCATTCTGAGAATTGCCACGTCTCGGAAAACAACAACCGGTACACAAATTCACGATAGAGTCAAAAAAAGGGACATTGTTTGTTAATCTATTTTAGGTTTGTCTATCGTTGGGCTCACATTCCTCTCCGGTCTTTTGAACAGGAGTAGAGGTTTATCCATTCTTTCCTGCTTATGATTTGGTTTCCGGTTCCTTCTAAAGCCTTTTCATTCTATTTCACTTCGGGTGCCCCCTTGTGTATTCACTTAGCCTTTACGAAATTTAGAAAAGGAAAATTTTCTTTCTGTTTTTTTTCTTGAGATATACGGAAACCATTACTCATATATCCGGGCTAGAGTTACGTGGCCTTGTTGGTGATGAATTATTTTCCGACCTGCCACTGCTTGACCATTGTTAACCTTTCACTATATCACTATTTCCATGGCAAATCCTAAACAGGAAGGAAACATGGGATAAACCTCTAAAGCTGTTCAAAAGACCAGATAGGATTGTGAATCGACTATCATCCGGCTAACACTCCTCCATTGTATTTTGAACAGAATTAGAGGTTTATCATTTGTTTCCTGTTTAGGATTCGGTTTCTGGTTCATTCTAAATTCTTTTCAACTCTATACTTCTAAGATCTCTGCCTAAACTCTAAAAATGTATTTATCCATTTATCTTCCTCAAGAGGAGTAGATAGAGGTGCTTATCGTCCGGTTTCTACTCCTCTCTGGTCTTCTGCAAGGAGGCTTATCATTTGTTTCCTGTTTAGGATTGGGTTTCCGGTTCCTTCAAAAGTCTGCTTCATCTCTATAATCCTAACGGTTGTCCTTTCCTGTACTAATATATCTCCACACAGTAACTACCTACCTTGAGTGGCTCTTGGGCCTTGTATTGGTTAAATATTATTAAACAAATATATATAATTGTAGTTTTAATTTTACTAATAGTCTTTTGTAAAATAAAATAGAAATGCTGTACAAAATTTTCTTTGAATGGTCTTGATAAAATGTATCGTAAAATATAATCACGGCTTAAGATTAATATATCACGATGCCAAAGAAGACTGGCGTCGGTACATTATTCATCACCCACCGGCTCCCCTCGGTAAATATTTCTCCTCGGCAATTAGTCTAAATGTCTTCAAAATGCGTGGGTGGAATACAGAAAGAAATGTTCGAAGAATCTCAGTTCCTCTTTGATACTTACCTCCGCAACAACACTGACCATTTTTTCTCTCCTCTTTCTCCGACATCCGAGAAAGTTTACATTACTCTTTGCTTCTGGCTGTCATGGCTTCCGAAATCAATAAGTCAGTCCATCACTGGCTTTCATAAGCAATTGATGATCGATTTTTCTAGGCAAAGAAAAAGGTTTGGGGGGAAAGGACGACCTGAAGAGTCCGGGCGAGCAAACGACTTTATTGGGGCAAGTATTATTTGCAGAAATTCTAAGTTTCTAAATATGGCTTAGTTGTGCCGGACTGGATCAACAATGTCATTGCGATGTCTGGATCTGTGGTGAAAACTACCCCACCAGACTTGGTATTCCCACTTTCCAAAGAGCGTGAAAAGAAGATACCCGTTAACATTAACCGATAATTGCATTTTTAAATTAATTTTAGCGTTTCTTTCAATTTATTTCTGCTGATGTTAATCTTCAATAAAAATTGTAGATCAGAAATAAAGCCGATATAAATCAAATCATATTCTTGTATCCAAATGTACATGTACCTAATTTCAAATTAGTCCTCATTCTGGTTTGTGAGGAATTCGTCACGATCAGTGAGAATTTTAGGCTGCAATAAGTTCAAGTGTCAGTTGCATTAGGCATTGTAACTTCTTTTCTCTGTCTTCCATTCTAAATAGTTACCATAAATTTGGTACTTCTCAGTCTGTAATGAATTTGTCAGGATTATTCAGGTTTTCATACTGAAACATGCTTATTAGTGGGTAAAATTGGGGATAGTTGGGAGAGCTATGAAGTCCAAGGAAAACCTTTTTTTTCCGATTTCTTCCTTCAAATTTCTTTCGAGGGAGTCAAAAGCATATACGGTACATGAAATACGGTAATAAAAAGATCATTTTTTTTATTTGGTTATTTCTAAAACTGAAAAATTATTGACCATGTCTCCAGGGGTGTATAATTGGCCAATTTCGTGTTGTTGAGGTTATTTAACCCATAGTTGGGGTGAACGCATGTTGACTCTGAGGAGTTCATCTGCCTCTTAACAGATCATTTTTGTGCTGCTGGAGTTCCTCTTACCGTCCTTACCAGCAGGTTTAGTTGCCGAACACTCAGATTTTGAATCTAGGTTTGTCCTTCTAGACCGGTTGCCACCCAAATCTGTCCTGCTATTTATCTATAGCTGGGGGGTAGGGGGGTTGAAGAGGAGAAAAGATGGATCTATACCTTTTCCAAAGCTATTTGCATATAAATGAATGTAGCAAAATCGACTCTCCGATTCCTCAATCCGAGCCGCTATCTACTAACTCGCATGTCTCCATCATGAAGAAATAAATTATTTTGTCTATAAAAATAATACATATGCACTACACTTCGAAAGTTTGAAGCCACCCTTGGTAATTTTTGAAATTAACCCCTAAATTAATTGTTTTGTACTTTAAATAAGAGAAAATTACTATACATAGTTAAGAAAAGTGAAGGATATTTTTTCTTTATTAATAATTTTATTATAACAAAAAGAAAAAAATGAATGTTATGATTAAGTTTTGCTCTCGTCAGAATATCCTCCTTTAGTCTTGATTACTGCAGCACAAAATTTTGCATTCGCTGATAAGTTTGATAATTGATTCTATTCCTTTTCCAATTATTGTAAGAGTTCTTTATATATATATATATATATATATATATATATATATATATATATATATATATATATATATATATATACATATATGTTATATTTTTTCATATAGACAAAAACAATTTACTCACTACAAAGATGCAACTTCGTTTCGGTGCATTTAGTTGCACATCGACTGGTGAGAACTTAAATGGTTATGAACAATTCTGTTTGTAAGCTTACAATTTGTCGTAAGAATCACTGAAAAACCTAGAAAGAGAACAGGTTAAATTGTTTTGTGTCAGCTCCACTGTGTCTTCCTAGGTATGCAATGGTGAGAGTAAAAGGAAAATTCAGGCTTCATTCTCTGGCTTTTATCTTCAAGATCATTCAAGAACCATCAAGAGAGCGGTGAATAAATTTAAAATATAGGGAATAGTAGAGAGGAAAACTGAATCAAGCTGTCATAATAACAAGAAGGATCGTCATTTCAACTTAGAGATAAATACATTCTTATCGTTCAAAGTAGATTCCAATAGTGTTATAAAAAACACGGATAATTCCAGTAAGATATCTTTAATCATTTGTACAACGATTCAAAGCTTAATCTAACAAATGAATAAGTTTACTGTTGCACGATTTTGACACTCCTGCAGTTACATCGAGTATATATAGGGTATATAATAAATACTTTTATAAACTTTGGTGCCACGGATCCTGCCTCGGTAAAGCAGTAGCAATGGTTGGATGATTCGGCTGCCTTCGGTCTGGAAACGCAACCCGATACAGTCGTACTACCTCTCGTCCATTACCATACACGCGGCCGTCTGTAAAAATCATATCTGCCTGCTCCCGATATGAATATCCTGCCGTTGTTAAACGGGACACTTCTCAGTTAACTCACTGCTACACATGTTAAACGTTGAAGAGAGACTAGCCGTAAATGTACAAGAATGACAAATGAAAACTAGTCTACACGGTAACACAGCGCCGTCTACCGTAAACTTACTTTAAACTTAATAAGTCAAAAACGAAAGATTTGCAGACATGTTTACATGAACTTTTGTCCTTGTTTTTGTGTAAGGAACGCCGCCCGCAAACCCTGTAAAAACATTTTTGATACACCATATATATATATATATATATATATATATATATATATATATATATATATATATATATATATATATATATGTCTGATGAATTGGATCGTATTTACGATTCCAATGGAATAAATTATGACCATGGAATATTAGTGTTTAAGCCTTTTTATTATATCCTTACTCTGTCCTGGGCATTGAGTTCTACCTGGATTCTATCCTCTCGGAATTTTTTTATTCTAAAATATACATGTGTATATATGCACCTGTGGATTTTGCATATATATGTATATTTACCACTAATATTATCTATCTATCTATCTATCTATCTCTCTCTCTCTCTCACTCTCTCTCTCTCTCTCTCTCTCTATATATATATATATATATATATATATATATATTACGAGTTTGCTTTGAGAATATGTTCCAGCAGATTTTACTGAAACTAACAGTAAATTTGGAATAAACGAAACATTAATTTTTTGAACAAAAAAGAGTAAAAACAAAAATAAAAAAAACAAAAAACAAAGCAAAAACAAAAAAAACCCCAAAAAACAAAGCATTTCTTAGATATTTCATTTGTTTCACCTTCGTATAAAAAAATATGTGGAACTACTTTTTAGGACATTTTAATGAACTGTTTTATTGTCATTATAATCAATTGCAATCTAACCTTTGACCTTTTATTCGGCGTAGATGGTTATTTCAGTTAGTAAAAATGATTACAGTTCTGCCCTCAAACTATCGAAATGTTTTAGGCTTCCGACCATATCACGTTGAAACACCGATTCTCGTACGATCACGAAAGTTAAGCAACGTCGATCCTGGTCAGTACTTAGATGGGTGACCACTTGAAAGCACCAGGTGCTGCAACTTTGAATGTGCGTGTGTTGCAATTAATAACCACTCTGAATTAGAAAACAGTGAATTCTGTTCCAATTCCAGTTGGGTTTGTTATATTCGCTTACGCGCGAATTTCTTTGCGAAAGGTATGAATCCACCGCTTTTGTACCCCAGTTATGGGTTAAATATAACACGGACGACTCGGCTCGATCCGGAGTCCCTCTCACGCTGGTCAGTACTATCTGCTTCTTTCTTCCCTCTGCTCTATCCCACGTTGTGTTATTTGATCATAGTGCAGCGAAGATCGACTTTCTGTCGGCACTTAAGTACTGAATCGAGGTGGTGGAACTTTGCTATGAAAAAGAACAAGTATGCTTTTACCGTTGAAGAAACAGAGATCAGAAGAAATGATGAAGAAAGCCTCTTGGTTAATTTTTTAAGGGTTTTCATAATCGTTCCCATTTGACTCTCTATCGTGACACCGAATTTCTTGCTGGTAAATCTTAGAATGGGATAAACAGTCACACGAGATGTTAGTTTCGGCTGGGCTTTGATGGCAGGTCGCATAGGTTAAAAGCCTTCCGGTAGGACTTGTATCAGTACATCATTATTATCTCCCCCCAAAAAATCATACAATTCAAAATATTTTCTGGATTTAAGTAACCTGGAAAGGGTTGATAAGCCGTAAAAATGAAAATCAAGCAATCAATCCCAATCTGTTTATATCTACGCATATTACCTAGACACGCATACATACACACATGTGCATAGATATATATTCAAAAACGTCGGGTTATATATAAAATCTATTAATTCCTTAGAAAGACTTTATTTACATTTCGAATACGAAAACTAAGTTATCAGATATGATCTTCGAGCGAATCCCAACGAGAGATGTTCATGTCAAAATTAGGTAATTGAACATGGCTTCAGTGTAAAAGACTTCTGCAGCTGAGTGGTCTAAAAGTTTTCTTGTCCTACAAGGGAGATACAGGTTCGAATTTTTATTGTTCCCTCATCTTATTAGTGTGTTTTCTCATATTCTCTCACGCTCAATAATCTCTTGAATCTTAGTGACTTTATTTCCTTTATTGGGGTTAAATGATTAAATATACATTTGTGTATATATGTACAATGACTATTTCAGCAGAAATATCCTTTTCCTATCTATCTATCTATCTATCTATCTATCTATCTCTCTCTCTCTCTCTCTCTATATATATATATATATATATATATATATATATATATATATATATAATACCAATTAGTAATTGGTAGGGATAATTCCAAAGATAAATCCAAAGAGAGTTCAATGGAAGTAACAGAGCAATATATTAATAATAAGATAATCCTTAAAATACCCTTTAGTCTGAATAGATGAATATTTAAATATATTCATGAAATATATTATAAATGAAATGGATTTTTAAGGATTATCTTTATATATATATATATATATATATATATATATATATATATATATATATATATATATATATATATATATTCAACTGCTGAAATCTCCTGAAGAGTGGATTGCACGATTACAAAAATGTTCATCTATGTGCTGAATATAATATCAATCAGCTAACAAATAATCTGTTGTGGTAGGATCCACCTAATTTGCATAGTGGAGTACCGACCATATAAATATGGTTGGTACCGGGAAGAGAGAGGAGGAATTGAGACATTCAACCAGAGACTCTGCCCGACTGCGACTCAGTCAACACACATTCCAGGAACAGTCTTCCCAGGAATATACCAAAGACTATATGTAAATATTGTGTACACTTTCTTGTTTCAATACATTTTGTTCTAAGTACATTTTATGTTGCATTATTATTCCAAGCATTGGTCAAGTTTCAACATAATCCCATATATATATATATATATATATATATATATATATATATATATATATATATAGGTAACTACACTCGTCTCAGTTTCTTGATTAGCTAATGGTCAAATCAATCTCGAAGGTAAAAAAGGTTTTAAAAAAGGAAAGAGCTATGAACATGAACGTCTGTCGAAAATAATCGGACAGCATACAGGTCCAAACCCCAAAGAAAAAAAACCCGATACGAGTAATCAAGTCACTTAAAAGTGCTCAAGACAAAAGTAGAGCAGACCTAGTCAAACAAAAGACCAAACAATTATCGCCTATAAGTATGCAGCTTTCTTTACCTCTTTAGCCAGCTTTCCCTTACGATCCGCTTAGGTGAAACCTTGGTAGGTTTGTCTGGCTCTCGAGGTTTGACTGACTATCTATCTATCTATCTATCTATCTATCTATCTATCTATATATATATATATATATATATATACGCTACGAAGACAACTAATATTAAAAAATTACATTATATTTATTAATATCTCTAAATTATTCACAAATTTAGACTCGTTTTGAATGTAGCAGTGGACTTAAGCGAGCGTCGTCGTCGATGAAAAGCTCTCTTTAAAGATAAAGAACACCTCGTTGTGCATTCTTTAATTGAAATATTCAAGCAAGTTATGACTTTTGAAATCCAAACCAATTTGTCATCAAAAGAAGAAAAGGCGTCCGAAGTCCTTCACTTGAAATGAAAGAAGATAAAACAATTTTCCCGTGTCTTTGCATTCGATATTCAAATCGTGATTGTATCTCCGATCAGGAAAATCTGAAAGTGATAAATGACTAGGAGTAAATTGAACTCAGAGCGAGATGTAAATGCACCTAGTAACAAGAAGGTCGCCTAACATCTCCATACACTTCAGAACATAGGCGTTCATGGCTCTCCACAGCTTCGCTTTTACTTTATTAACTGTGAATTACCATGGCTTCTTTGAAAAAATAGTGGATTGGATTCTCGTTGCCTTCAGAATTATGTGATCATGGCTCTCCACAGATTTTTTTTCATTACTATCTGTGAATAGCCATGACATCTTGCGAAAGATGATGAAGTCGTTTTCCATTGCCTTTGCAATGCTTTTTTATTTAAAAAAGTCAATTTCTTTGACTAGCTGCCATACAAGGCTTGAGAGACACACCTTCATTACTATTTAATCCATAGCTGATGGTACAAGGTGTAGGTTTATGGTTTTCCTAATGGCTAAATGAATAAAGAAAGGGAGCATGAAAGAGAGAGAAAGAAAGGCAGAAAGAACGTGTCTGTGTGTGTGAGAGAGAGAGAGCGAGAGAGAGAGAGAGGGGGAGGGAGATGAACAATTTGACATAGACATGAAGAGATTGAAATCTTTAAATAAGAAAAGCAGAAATATGAGAAGACATTAGTCTTATAAAAACTAAAAAAATGTATCACTAAGTTGATTCATAAATAATTTTCCGTTTTGATTTATCAACTTTATTCTTCAAAAAAGTACAATCACATTATTTACATTATCCTCATCTTCAAAGCCATATTGACAACGTTTCTTTAAGTAACTGGAACCCTTTATTTCGTCCAGCGGGATAGAGTGTTCTAGTTCCACGTTCCGTGCCTTTTCCTGGTGTTTTAGATCCTTTCCTTTTATTCAACTATCCAACTTTTATTTCACCACTGCTATTAAACTAACAAAGCTTTGGATTTAGTCACCGGATCGAACTAACATCTTTATCCACTAAGCCATGTGTCATTGAGAACACATGTGCGTGAATTTTTGGCACTTATAAACCCAATTTCTCAGCAACTGTTTTTTTAACCAGTGCTCATATTGCAATTCTTTTGTTATTAATTAAACCATTTTTTACAAGAGCTTATATTGCAATATTTGTTGTTATTCATTGTTTTTCTCTAGCACTCCTTATTACTGGTTCCCATATTGTATTCATTTCTATGCTTGGTCCGATCAGGAGATTTCTTGTGGCCTAGCATATCTGCTGATTCTTTAAGTTTTCGTATTTTCCAGTGATCTCACCTGAAGAATACCGGGGCGTACAACGGCCGAAACGTTGTGAATATGGCAATGAAGACGAGGATAACAGTTCGAATAATGTAAATAATGCAAATCATCATAATACCTCATCTCAGAGATATAGACAGATACAATGACATTTTATTCAGTTAATATTCACCATTGTTTGGAATCGCTTGTTGCCAGTTATCAGGCAGCCCTTCGATACTTTCTGAGTTAAATGCTGCAGTTTTTGATGTGAGAAAGTTCTTGACAAACTCTTGATTTTCCCTGTTATTACCTGACGTCTTCGCCCACATAAAGTTTGCAGCGATCAAAAAATGCAATATTCAGTTGGTGCAAGCTCAGTTGAATATCGCGGGCTTGGTAGAGTTTCAAATTTGTTATTCTTGCTGTATGGGGATCGTGCGTAGTAAATTTTTTTTTTTTATTGTAGGGTGGTTTACAAGAAAATTAAATTTTGGCATTAAATGACCCATAAGAATTTGATACCCCGTTAAACAAACAAATCAGTCTATCTTTCTTAAAATGGAAGTTTTCAGTGTATTAAAGGTTTAAAATAGAATCGGCGACCGGAGTTCTATTTCATTTCACAGTAATCCACTTGAGAAAGGTATAACTCCATCTTTTCTCCCCTCGGCTGTATTTACATAGCAGGGAAGTTTACGATATCTGGACAAGGTCTCATCAGCGAAATAAATAAACGGTAAGGAAAACTAGTATCCTTAGCCTTGGTTGGAAGCTACTCTAATAGAAAGATAATTCCGAATTCTAAAACTAGGAGAGGAATATAGTTGGGAGTAGGAAGTAGAAAAATGTCTGGTCGGGTCAGGTTAGTTAATTTTACGACATCATTTTATTTTCAATTACACTCTTGTGCAAATTAACCACTTTAGTTTCATTTTTTTCACAGTCAGTTTCAGACCCACTAGATTTCCAGGGTGTAATCGATTTGTGCAGTGATGTGCAGTAATATGCATCCATTTTCGGGGTCTATGATGAAATTTGTTTTACCTTGAAAAATATTGTGTCATCAGATTTTTATCACACCCAGACACTATTGTCTCGATTGTCGATTAGTTCTCCTACGGCCATTGTCTGCAATGGACGTTACTCCAAGGAAGCGTACGAAAATTGTAACCATGCCTGAACACACTGGCAAGCCTTACAAATGAGTAAATGAAAGTACTATAGACTGGCTCAGAAATTCTTTCGATTTAAATCCAATCGAGAATCTGTGGTCAATCTGCAAGGAAAGATTTCGTGGAATGGACATACGAAGTACTAACATGTCCACTGAGTCATGTTTGATTGGAAAAATAGGAAAAAAAGTAAATAATAACGGAATTATTCGTTTTGTTTCAATTAATTTACACAAGGGTGTATATCTGGGTCTACAAGCATTTATTTAGTTCGGACATAGGAAAATATTGATCTATAAGCAGTTACTTGGTTCGGAGATAGATAACTACTGATCATTGAAAAATATGTCTGTAAGTATTTACATGGTTCTGGGATAGGTCGTTATTGATCTTTATGAGAAAATCTATAGAATTTAGTTGATTCGAGTGTAAGTAGATATGAAAGTGTCTGTAAGCATTTTCAGGTTTCGGTTACGTAACGATTAGTCATTTATTATTGAGTATATAAGAAATTAACTGGTTCGGGAATAAGTAAATACTGGTCGTTTCCATTGTAATCTAGAAGCATTTACTTAGGGGATGGGTAAATACTAGTCGTTTACATTGAAATCAAGAAAAATTTACTTAGGGGATAGGTAAATACTGGCCGTTTACATTGTAATCTAGAAGAATTTACTTAGGGGATAGGTAAATACTGGTCCTTTCCATTGTAATCAAGAAGCATTTACTTAGGGGATAGGTAAATACTGGCCGTTGACATTGTAATCTAGAAGCATTTACCTAAGGGATACGTAAATACTGGCCGTTTACATTGTAATCTAGAAACATTTACTTAGTTGATATGTAAATACTGGTCGTTTCCAGTGTAATCTAGAAGCATTTACTCAGGGGATAGGTAAATACTGGTCGTTTACATTGTAATCTAGAAGCATTTACATAGGCGATAGGTAAATGCTGGTCGTTTACATTGTAATCTAGAAGCATTTACTCAGGGGATAGGTAAATACTGGTCGTTTACATTGTAATCTAGAAGCATTTACTTAGGGAATAGGTAAATACTAGTTATTTACATTGTAATCTAGAAGCATTTACTAAGGAGATAGGTATATACTGGACGTTTACATTGTAATTTAGAAGATTTTACATAGGCGATAGGTAAAAACTGGTCGTTTCTATTGTAATCTATAGGCATTTACTTAGTTGATATGTAAATACTGGTCCTTTCCATTGTAATATATAAGCATTCACTTAGGGGATATGTCAATACTGGTCATTTCCATTGTAATCTAAAAGCATTTACTCAGGGAATAGGTAAACACTGGCCGTTTCCATTGTAATCTAGAAGCATTTACTAAGGAGATAGGTAAATACTGGTCGTTTCAATTGTAATCTAGAAGCATTTACTTAAGGGATAAGTAAATACTGGCCGTTTACATTGTAATTTAGAAGCATTTACTAAGATGATATGTAAATACTGGTCGTTTTCATTGTAATCTATAAGCATTTACGCAAAGGATAGGTAAATGCTGGTCGTAAACATTGTAATCTAGAAGCATTTACTCAGGGGATAGGTAAATACTGGTCGTGTACATTGTAATCTAGAAGTATTTATATAGGCGATAGGTAAATGCTGGTCGTTTACATTGTAATCTAGAGGCATTTACTTAGGGGATATGTAAATACTGGTCGTTTCCATTGTAATCTATAAGCATTTACCTAGGGGATATGTCAATACTGGTCGTTTCCATTGTAATCTAGAAGCATTTACGCAAAGGATAGGTAAATGCTGGTCGTTTAAATTGTAATCTAGAAGCATTTACTCAGGTGATAGGTAAATACTGGTCGTGTACATTGTAATCTAGAAGCATTTATATAGGCGATAGGTAAATGCTGGTCGTTTTCATTGTAATCTAGAGGCATTTACTTAGGGGATATGTAAATACTGTTCGTTTCCATTGTAATCTATAAGCATTTACGCAAAGGATAGGTAAATGCTGGTCGTTTACATTGTAATCTAGAAGCATTTACTTAGGGGTTAGGTAAATACTGGCCGTTTATATTGTAATCTAGAAGCATTTACTTAGGGGATAGGTAAATACTGGTCGTTTCCATTGTAATCTAGAAGGATTTACTAAGGGGATAGGTAAATGCTTGCCGTTTACATTGTAATCTAGACGCATTTACTTACGGCATAGGTAAATACTAGTTGTTTACATTGTAATCTAGAAGAATTTACTTAGTTGATATGTAAATACTGGTCGTTTATATTGTAAACTAGAAGCATTTACTTAGGGGATAGGTAAATGCTGGTCGTTTACATTGTAATCTAGAAGCATTTACTTAGGGGATAGGTAAATACTGGTCGTTTCCATTGTAATCTAGAGGCATTTACCTAGGGGATAGGTAAAAACTGGTCGTTTACATTGTAATCTAGAAGCATTTACTAAGGGGATAGGTAAATAGTGGTCCTTTACATTGTAATCTAGAAGCATTTGCTAAGTGGATAGGTAAATACTGGCCGTTTACATTGTAATCTAGAAGCATTGACTTAGGGGGTAGGTAAATACTTGCCGTTTACATTGTAATCTAGAAGCATTTACTTAGGCGATAGGTAAATACTGGCGGTTTACATTGTAATCTAGAATAATTTACTCCGGGCATACGTAAATACTGGCCGTTTTCATTGTAATCTAGAAGCATTTACTTAGTTGATATGTAAATACTGGCCGTTTACATTGTAATCTAGATGCATTTACTTATGGCATAGGTAAATACTAGTTGTTTGCATTCTAATCTAGAAGCATTTACTTGGGGGATAGGTAAATACTGATCGTTTACATTGTAATCTTGAAGCATTTACTTAGGCGATAGGTAAATGCTGGTCGTTTCCTTTGTAATCTAGAAGCATTTACTAAGGGAATAGGTAAATGCTGGCCGTTTACATTGTAATCTAGAAGCATTTACTAAGGGCATAGGTAAATACTAGTTGTTTACATTGTAATCTAGAAGCATTTACTTAGTTGATATGTAAATACTGGTCGTTTCCATTGTAATCTAGAAGCATTTATTTAGTTGATATGTAAATACTGGTGGTTTACATTGTAATCTAGAAGCATTTACTAAGGGGATAGGTAAATTGTGGTCTTTTACATTGTAATCTAGAAGCATTTACATAGTTGATATGCAAATACTGGTCGTTTACATTGTAATATAGAAGCATTTACTCAGGGGATAGATAATACTAGTTATTTACATTGTAATCTATAAGCATTTCCTAAGGGGATAGGTAAATACTGCCCTTTACATTGTAATGTAGAAGCATTTACTTAGGGGATAGGTAAATGCTGGCCGTTTACATTGTAATCTAGAAGCATTTTCTAAGGGAATAGGTAAATACTGTTCGTTTCCATTGTAATCTAGAAGCATTTACTAAAGGGATAGGTAAATAGTGGTCGTTTACATTGTAATCTAGAAGCATTTACATAGTTGATATGTAAATACTGGTCGTTTACATTGTAATCTAGAAGCATTTACTTAGGCGATAGGTAAATACTGGCGGTTTACATTGTAATCTAGAAGCATTTACTTAGGCGATAGGTAAATACTGGCGGTTTACATTGTAATCTAGAATAATTTACTCCAGGCATACGTAAATACTGGCCGTTTACATTGTAATCTAGAACTATACGGCCTTTCAAGCTGGAAATCGTCTGTTCCAATTTAAACGAATACCCATGGGTTTTACTAACGAGGTTTCTGCCTCTCAGCGATTTATGAATTCTTTCATTTCTGATAACAAATTACCTGGAACCTTTTCGTATATAGATGATATAACTGTTTGCGGTAAAACCCAGGAGGAGCACGACGTCAATTTGGAATGTTTCTTAAAAGCTGCCTCGACATATAACCTCGAAATAAACCGGGAAAAATCAGAGTTTTCACTTCGTTCTATTAACGTGCTAGGATATCAAATTTGTAACGGAACTATCCAACCCGATCCTGAGCGTTTGAAGCCACTTTTGCAAATGCCTCCTCCTTCCGACTCAAATTCGTTGAAAAGGTGTCTTGGTATGTTTGCTTACTATGCGAAATGGATACCTAAATATTCACACAAAATTCGTCCACTGGTCGAAAATAAACAATTCCCTATGCCTCCTATAGTTATAAATTCTTTCGAAAAACTTAAGAAAGACATTGCCGAGTCATCTGTAAAAGTTATTGATGATGAATTGCCATTTACTATTGAAACCGATGCTTCAGAAAAGGCTATTGGAGGCACTCTTTTACAAGCTGAGCGACCTGTAGCATTCTTTTCTCGGTCGCTAAACCCCTCTGAAATACGACTTCATATAGTCGAAAAAGAAGCATATGCCATAGTCGAATGCGTTCGTAAATGGAGAGACCTCCTTGCCGGGAAACATTTTACTATTATTACTGATCAACAAGCCGTATCTTTTATGTTTAAACCTGCTAATCGCGGAAAAATTGAAAACGATAAAATTATACGGTGGAAAATGGAACTTCTTCCCTTTTCATACGACATAAAACACCGTCCTGGAAATGAAAACACAGTTGAGGATACCTTATCCAGAGTATGTGGTGCTGCTGCGTCTTCCTTGAAGGAACTTAAATCGATACACGATTCCTTAATACATCCTGGGGTACAGCGCTTTTGGCATTTTGTAAGGTCTCAGAATATGCCTTATTCGCTTGATGAAGTCCGACGTATGACTTCTGAATGTACGACCTGTGCCAAAATAAAACCCCAATTCTTCGATTCTGCTAGTAATGTTCTGATCCGTTCTACTGCGCCATTTCAGCGTCTTTCCATAGACTACAAAGGGCCTGTCCCGGTATCTCCGACAGGTTACCGATATATATTTACTGTTATCGACGAATATAGTCGATTTCCCTTTGCCTTTCCTTGCCGCAATTGCTCTTCGCAAACTGCTATTCAGTGCCTGACAAGTATTTTCTCCATTTTCGGGATTCCCTCGTTCATTCACTCCGATCGAGGAACTTCGTTTATGTCGGGAGAATTTAAACAATTTCTAACATGACTTGGAATTGGATGCAGTAATACTACTGCTTATAACCCTAGAGGCAATAGCCAATGCGAACGTTACAACGGCATAATTTGGAATACCATATTATTGGCCCTGGAATCGAAACAGTTACCAATTAGTGCTTGGCAGGATGTTCTACATGATGTGTTAAATGCTATCCGCTCCCTGCTATGCACCACTACGAATGCAACCCCCCACGAACGAATGTTCAATTTTGAAAGGCGGTCCTCCTCCGGTACTGCGTTGCCTGTTTGGCTCTGTGAGCCTGGAGAGGTATTATTAAAACGATTCGGTGGCAGAGGTAAATATGACCCTATCGTTGAGGTGGTGGAACTCCTTGAGGCCAACCCTACGCATGCCAAAATACGTCACAATGATGGCCGGGAAGATTCGGTGGCGCTGAGACGGTTGGCACGTTTTCCACGCCCGGATGGACCTCAAAATGGACCTGAAAATACTCAACCCGACGTGGACCATGCAGATTCAACCCTTTTGCCTGATACAGGTCCCGTTAATATTTCTTCACCTTATACAGAAAATGAATCTGTGAATAATAGTCAGAATCCTGAAAGTCAGCCTTCTCAGAGGTCTGGCTCTTCCAGTGGTGAACTACCTCCACGCCGGTCTAGCAGGATTCGTAGACCAATCCAACGACTGGATTTATAAAACTTTTTCAATCTCTTTATCAAGTGGGGGAGAATGTTATATTTTCGTAAAAAAAAAAGGAAACTAACTTTCTTGCCAACGTGACTTTTCACACGTTCCCTTCCCTCTTTAAAAGCTGCGTTCTTCTTCCTTTTCATTCTGAATTCTCTCCTTTGTTGATTACTGACTGCTGTGAATTAAGTTCAGTAGAGCCTTAAGAAAAGGTTATTCTATCCTTGCTTTCTTCTCTTTACAACGTAACAGATTTACTGAGTGGATAGGTAAATAATGGTCGTTTACATTGTAATCTAGAAGCATTTACTTAGGGGATAGGTAAATGCTGGTCGTTTACACTGTAATCTAGAAGCATTTACTTATGGCATAGGTAAATACTAGTTGTTTGCATTCTAATCTAGAAGCATTTACTTGGGGGATAGGTAAATACTGGTCGTTTACATTGTAATCTTGAAGCATTTACTTAGGCGATAGGTAAATGCTGGTCGTTTCCTTTGTAATCTAGAAGCATTTACTAAAGGAATAGGTAAATGCTGGCCTTTTACATTGTAATCTAGAAGCCTTTACTCAGGGGATAGTTAAATACTGGTCGTTTACATTGTAAGCTAGAAGCATTTACTAAGGGCATAGGTAAATACTAGTTGTTTACATTTTAATCTAGAAGCATTTACTTAGTTGATATGTAAATACTGGTCGTTTCTATTGTAATCTAGAAGCATTTACTTAGTTGATATGTAAATACTGGTAGTTTCCATTGTAATCTAGAAGCATTTACTTAGTTGATATGTAAATACTGGCCGTTTACATTGTAATCTAGAAGCATTTACTTAGTTGATATGTAAATACTGGTCGTTTCCATTGTAATCTAGAAGCATTTACTTGGGGGATAGGCAAATACTGGTCGTTTACATTGTAATCTAGAAGCATTTACTTATGGCATAGGTAAATACATGTTCTTTGCATTGTAATCTAGAAGCATTTACTTGGGGGATAGGCAAATACTGGTCGTTTCCATTGTAATCTAGAAGCATTTACTTAGTTGATAGGTAAATACAGGTCGTTTCCATTGTAATCTATAAGTATTTACTTAGGGGATAGGTAAATGATGGCCGTTTACATTTCAATCTAGAAGCATTTACTTAGGGGATAGGTAAATGATGGCCGTTTACATTGTAATCTAGAAGCATTTATTTAGGGCATAGGTAAATACATGTTCTTTGCATTGTAATCGAGAAGCATTTACTTAGTTTATATGTAAATACTGGTCGTTTACATTGTAATCTAGATGCATTTACTAAGGGGATAGGTAGATACTGGTCGTTTCCTTTGTAATCTAGAAGCATTTACTTAGTTGATAGGTAAATACTAGGTGTTTATATTGTAATCTAGAAGCATTTACTCAGGGGATAGATAATACTAGTTATTTACATTGTAATCTACAAGCATTTACTAAGGGGATAGGTAAATACTGGCCTTTACATTGTAATGCAGAAGCATTTACTTAGGGGATAGATAAATGCTGGCCGTTTACATTGTAATCTAGAAGCATTTACTAAGGGGATAGGTAAATAGTGGTCGTTTACATTGTAATCTAGAAGCATTTACATAGTTGATATGTAAATACTGGTCGTTTACATTGTAATCTAGAAGCATTTACTTAGGCGATAGTTAAATACTGGCGGTTTAGATTGTAATCTAGAAGCATTTACTTAGGCGATAGGTAAATACTGGCGGTTTACATTGTAATCTAGAATAATTTACTCCAGGCATACGTAAATACTGGCCGTTTACATTGTAATCTAGAACGATTTACTTAGTGGATAGGTAAATACTGGTCGTTTACATTGTAATCTGGAAGCATTTACTTAGTGGATAGGTAAATACTGGTAGTTTACATTGTAAGCTAGAAGCATTTACTAAGGGCATAGGTAAATACTAGTTGTTTACATTTTAATCTAGAAGCATTTACTTAGTTGATATGTAAATACTGGCCGTTTACATTGTAATCTAGAAGCATTTACTCAGGGGATAGGTAAATACTGACCGTTTACATTGTAATCTAGAAGCATTTATTTGGGGGATTGGCAAATACTGGTCGTTTCCATTGTAATCTATAAGCATTTACTTAGGGGATAGGTAAATGATGGCCGTTTACATTGTAATCTAGAAGCATTTATTTAGGGCATAGGTAAATACTAGTTGTTTGCATTGTAATCGAGAAGCATTTACTTGGGGGATAGGTATATACTGGTCGTTTACATTGTAATCTTGAAGCATTTACTTAGGCGATAGGTAAATGCTGGTCGTTTCCTTTGTAATCTAGAAGCATTTACTAAGGGAATAGTTAAATGCTGGCCGTTTACATTGTAATCTAGAAGCCTTTACTCAGGGGATAGTTAAATACTGGTAGTTTACATTGTAAGCTAGAAGCATTTACTAAGGGCATAGGTAAATACTGGTCGTTTATATTGTAATCTAGAAGCATTTACTTAGTTGATAGTAAATACAGGTCGTTTCCATTGTAATCTATAAGCATTTACTTAGGGGATAGGTAAATGATGGCCGTTTACATTGTAATCTAGAAGCATTTATTTAGGGCATAGGTAAATACTAGTTGTTTGCATTGTAATCGAGAAGCATTTACTTAGTTGATATGTAAATACTGGTCGTTTACATTGTAATCTAGATGCATTTACTCAGGGAATAGGTAAATGCTGGCCGTTTACATTGTAATCTAGAAGCATTTACTTAGGGCATAGGTAAATACTAGTTGTTTGCATTGTAATCTAGAAGAATTTACTTAGGGGATAGTTAAATACTGGCCGTTTACATTGTAATCTAGAAGCATTTACTCAGGGGATAGGTAAATACTTGACGTTTATATTCGTGTCCTATGGCCGGTATAAAATTTTATCAATGCTATAAAAACGGCCATATTAAAATCGCATATAAAAAATAACAACAAATGTGGGACGAAAAACAGGGAAAATAAAATAAATCACCGTAAATAGAATCAAAACAATATCAACAAATATATTACTAGATTAGCGACTAGGTCTCATCTTTCAGGAATTGAATTGCCTAGATGTAACCCTAAGTTTTATGCTAATAGTCTCTTCTCTCGCAATTCCTGTTTGTACAATTATCTTCCGTTTTCTTGTTTTCAAACCAACTTTGATCTTCAGAAATCTAAATGCTATGTCAGTCGTTATCGTCTGTCCTTTTAATTCTTCTTCTTTTATTGCTCTCTCTCCTCAAAAAAAAATGTTTTTCTTTTTCTCATTCTTTCCCCTGAACGCAAGCCACCAATCTACCACTGGGTTGCATGCTGGTGGCCCTCTGCCTTGGTAATATTACCACTGGCGGATCGCTAGTGGCCCACCAGTGGCCCACCGCTGGTTGCCACCAGAGGACCGCTGGCGTTGCCATCGGGCCACTAGCGACTTGCGTATAGGGTCACACTCAGTAAACCCTTGCGTCTTAGTGGTTTTATTGCATTCCTTCGAGTGAAAAGATTAAAAAAGTAGGAAAGATATACTTTATTTTTATGTCGTTTTATAGCATTAATATTTGCGTCTATAAATATTTACTTGATTCGGGAATAGCGAAATAATGGCCGTTTCAATATATGAGAATATTAGCAATATTTGGTCGGGTAGGTATATCAGACAATTACGTGCCATGCCTGATACACGCGTAGGCGATCATGTATCTTTCGATACATGACTGGCGAAGCAGTTTTTTTTCCCGCAATAGGTTTCCATTTCTTTCTGCGGTAGACCAATTGCCATACAAGGCTATAGAACCCGGTTTGTTCTGCCTATCAGGGGGCAGAAGAAGAGGATTCATACCTTTCCCAAGGGTATTAGCACTTAAGTGAATGTAATGGATTCGACTAGTAGGTATGTAGTGATCGTTTATTTTTGAGTCTATAAGCATTTACTTGATTCGGGGATACGTAAATATTGATCATTTATCTTTGAGTGTGTAAGCATTTACTTAGTCTGGCAATAGGACAATATTGGTTGTTTACATTTGAGTCTTTAATAACTTAAATGGTGCGCAAATAAGTAAATACTGCTCGTTAATATATGTCTATTATTATGTTTGGTCGAGTGGTTCGCTTTCGGGCCATGAGACTCGGGTTCAAATCCCAATATGGTCAATTTGTCAGGAAGCTGACTTCTAGATGTCAGCATCTTCTGTAGAGTTGATTATCAAGCATATATCACTGGTCGATCCAGACCTTGTGTGTGAAATTGGGTAGACAGAACTACTTGGGAGACATCGGTGGTTGAGCTAGCATAAAGTCGTAAGTCATCGTGGAAGAGGGTTTGAGCGTACGGGCTTTTTCCAGACTGTTGATCACGCCAGATAAATACGCTGTCACCTAGAAACTGTATAAACCACAGGTGGGCTCTGCATGTGTTGAACAAACAAAAATGTGCCCGAGTAGGCGCCTGCAATAGGAATTGGCTAACGGCCAGCTATTATTATATTTATTTACTTAGGGGTCATATAAGGCGCCACAATGTCACATTGCATGGCATAACTAAAAAAAAAAAAAAAATGACAGATAAAGCATTTTTAAGATCAGCTGACGATTTGGTTCTGTAAACATTTATTTGGTAGGTGCTCCCTTTGGGGAGATCCTATACCTCTACAGGGGAGGCCAAGAGCATCAAAAAGTCACGGTGTGATTAGCAATCCCATTACAAAAGCTTATTCACATGAGATAATCTGCGCGCACTGACAAGGATCAAGAATTTCGCAATTAGAGTTTAATGAAGAATCTGTTCTTGACTTTACTAAGCGGATATAGAAAACCTGAGCTCAAATTCGTACTCGCTTCCTCATTTGCATTTTGGGCATCGATCCGCTCGTCATTAATCTACTTTATCGATAATTGTTCACTAAGTAAGCGTTGGATTCGAACACTACAGAATAAATATATAAAAATGCTCCAATACTGAAAGGAAATCATTCTATGCGCTAAATTCTTCAGAAGACATCTTCTTTCCCCGCACTGAAGACCTACAGAGTCAAAAAAAAAAAAAAATACCATTTGTGATTTGATGTAACAAAGGGAAGTTCATAGAAAACAAAACTGACCAATCGTAATCGGCAATAGACAAAGTCGCAGGTCACGTGTAATCACTCAAAAAAAATTGTCAGCCAATGATGTAAATTTATCAAGCGAAAGCCGTAGGCTGTGTAATTATTTGAGGATTAGACACCGTGTTTGCTTAGAGATGAAAGGAAAGACGAACATTTAAAAGGAAAACAAAAATACAAAGAAGAGGACTCGTTCAGCAGTTATTAATGAGAATCATATAAGTAAAAAGTAGATTCTGTGCAAACACACACATATATGCGTGGGTACTTATATAAAACTGTATATGATATTACGCATAAAATATCTACCTACGAATCTATAAAATAATTTACAGATAATTATGCAAGATGGTATGCAGAAAAGTTCTCAGTCCAGTACAATTCCCAAAATCAGAATGAACTTTTAAGAGCCTTTTGATCAGGCCGAGAATCTTCCAATACAACTCTTAGATCTACTTATCTGTAATAGATAGATAGATAGATAGATAGATAGATAGATAGATATGAACAGAATGAGATAGATAGATAGATATGAACAGAATGAGATAGATAGATAGATATGAACAGAATGAGATAGATAGATAGATAGATAGATAGATATGAACAGAATGAGATAGATAGATAGATAGATATGAACAGAATGAGATAGATAGATAGATATGAACAGAATGAGATAGATAGATAGATAGATAGATAGATAGATATGAACAGAATGAGATAGATAGATAGATAGATAGATAGACAGATATGAACAGAATGAGATAGATAGATAGATAGATAGATAGATAGATAGATAGATAGATAGATGTGAACAAACTGAGATAGATAGATAGAACATGAACAAATTGAGATAGATAGATAGATATGAACAGAATGATATAGATAGATATGAACAAACTGAGATAGATAGATAGATATGAACAGAATCAGATAGATAGATATGAACAAACTGAGATAGATAGATGGATAGATAGATGGATAGATAGATAGATAGATAGATAGATAGATAGATAGATATGAACAGAATCAGATAGATAGATAGATATGAACAAACTGAGATAGATAGATAGATAGATAGATAGATAGATATGAAAAGAATGTGGTAGATAGACAGAGATATATGAAGGAATGTGATAGATAGATATGAAAAGAATGTGGTAGATAGATGCGAAAAGAGTTCACACACACACACACATATATATATATTGTTTGGTTATTTACACTATTCATAGTCCTTATCTTTATTAAGCTAGAGTTCGGTCATAGAAAAAATGTCACATAGTGACTATCAGTTTCACACCTTAATGATAAAAATATATTTTTCAGTATGCTATATTATGGGTTAACATTTCAATATCAGAGATAGAATGTGTGCAAATACAAAAGTGAACAGTGATTTCAACATGGCATAAAGATTGTGTTTAACCATGAAACAGACTATCACCACTTATTTTTATTCACATATGATTCCCTTAAAGATGGAGAATGAAAAGTTGCACTTTCGCCATATTTTGATCTATGAATTTAGAAAAGGATTAAGCGTCATGACCGAGACAAAAACAAAAACAAAAAACAAAAAACACTTTCAGAACGTTTGGATCGGGTTCCAGTACTTCGGACTGTCAAAAAGTGGTTTGGCAGAATACATCAGGGTGATTTTAACCTAAACGGCCAACCACGCCCCTGGCGATCTTCCAATGGCGGTGAAGACCTTCTGCTTGCCACCGTGGAGAATAAACCGAAGAGATTGTTAAAAGTTCGACAATCGATATCTCAACTGCCTATCGCCTTTCGAAATCTTGGGTTAATCTTGGCAAATCGAAAATATGTAATTTTCCACCACGACAATGGCAGACCACATGTTGTCAAACAGACTTTGTTTAGGAGTTGAAATGGGACGCCACCCTCCAGCACTCACCGTATTCGCCTGACTTGGCTCTTTCGGATTTTCATTTGTTCCAGTCTCTACAGAACAATTTAAATGACAAAATTTTTGACTCAAGTACTACAGTCAGTGGAAAACTACCCGGCAACCTTCAACTATCAAAGAACTCGAAGTTTCTACGAAAATGGTATCAACAATCTTGTAGAACGATGGGATACAGTTGCTAAGGACAATGGCAGCTATATACTTGACTAATAAACGATTTTTGTGAGTTTATGAGTATGTAAATTGTTTTAATCATTCCACCCCAAGTAAGGCAATAAAGGTACTAAGACGCAAAGAGTTACTGAGTGTTAGAGAATATGAGAGAAAAAAAACACTATTACGAAGGGAGGACATTAAAAGAACAAGTATCAAGAAGACAGTAGATAACGATTGACATTATCTTTAAAAGTTTTGACGCTCAAAGTTGACTGGGAAGCAAGAAGCCGGAAGAGTTTTCCACAAGCGAGATGTGAGATAGAAGAAACTGTAAACATAGAACTTACGGTTGCATCTAACCATTTCAACTATAAAATGATGAGTCTTTGCCACCACTCTAGTATTGCGCTGAAATTCATCAAATCTAGGTACTATATCGGAAAATTCACCAGAACAATTATAAAAAAAAGTATTTTTAGAAAAGGCACAAAGAAGCTACATTACGGCGGTGGGTGAGTGACTGAAGCCGAGATGCCAGGTCAGGACCAATAATATTACAGATTCTTCTTTGGATTTGATAAAGAATCTCTAAATATATAGCAGGACCAGATGTGGCAGCAATATTCAAAGCAAGGGCGAACGGTAAATATGTAAGATAGATTCTGGTAAGAAAAATTGTCTAACACTCCATAGTGAACGAATTTTCTTGGTTGCAGACTTAGCAATTGATTCAATATACTTTTTTCATTTCATATCACATGAAAACTTAACTTTGAAAAAGCACAATATGAGTCACGCTCCAGGAGATTAGCACCAACCATGCTGATGGAAGTTAGAAAGGCTTGCCGTCAGATTTTTTGAGATCAGCTGCCAAGTTGACCATATCGAATAACCACCATTAGTATTAAGACAAAAGTAAACAATTGTTTTATCAGCATACATAGTGAGTTTGGAACTGATGACATTAGGAAGTTCATTTATGAAAATTAGAAACAACGTAGGTTCAAACATAGAGTCCTGGGGAAGAGCTGCATTTGTGCAAAAAGATCTAGAAGAGTGGCCATTCAAGATAACTCTTATTTCACGATTTGATAAGAAAAAATGAATCAGTTCAAATATTCGTCCAGAAATAACCTTTCAACTTGTGAAGACGACCAGTATGCCAAACCCTGTCAAATGTCTTTGAGATGTGTCCAAAGCAGCAGCCCGAGTTTCACCATTCTTAGCTAAAGCTTCATAACTATTTCCCCAATAATCATTAACACATTAGCAGTTGGCCTAGAGAAGAGATAGTCATATTGTTTATTCGAAAGAAAACCCTTTGACGTTAGATGCTTAACTAATTTAAAATAACTAATAATTTAATTAGAGCATCTAGTACGATGCCAAAATAACGTAGAAGGCTAATAGGCCGATAGTTAGATGGGTCAGATGTTTCGTCTGTGTTCATAAAGAATGGAACTATAGAAGAAGATTTCCAACAAGCGGGACAACAAGAAGCAGCAAGGCATTTATTGTAGTTTAGAGAGAACAGCAGTCAGTTCAAGAGCATATTTCTTAAGGACTATTGATGGGATGCCATCAAGTTTTGTGAGGATACATTTGAAAGATGATAGCAGAAACCAAGGACAGAGTTATATGGATATCACTCAATACAGACGAAAGAGGAAAGTCAGACAAAGGTACTCCAGATAAGTCAAGACTCATATTGCTTATCTGAAAGAAGACTCTGTGATGTAAGATGCTTAACCAATTCGGAGTTAATTAGAGGTTCTAGCACGTTCTCAAAAGGAAGTAGAAGGCTAATATGCTGGTAGCTAAAAGAATCAGGGGCTTCGTCTGTATTTTTAATGACTGGAACTACAGAAGAGGATTTCCAACAAGCAGGGAGGCAAGAAGCAGGAAAGCGTGAAGAAGCAAGGCCTTTATTGTAGAGTTTAGAGAGAACAAGAGACAGTTCGGGAGCACCCCCTTAAGGACTATTGCAGGGATACCATCAAGTCCACAGGCTTTGTGAGTATCTCCTTTAGAAATCCTAGAAACCAAGGATGGAGTTATATATAAGTTCTAAGTGGAAAGTCAGGCACAGGTACTGTTGGGATTTTCCCCGGCCACGTGTGTGGTTGTGCTCGGCAGTGTGAGTGGAATGGGCAAAAAAAACCCCCAAAAGCTTGAATAAGATTTGTTCAAACATCTTTTATTTAGATGAAAAAGAAGTACAAACTATTAGGAATTTACTGGGGGGAAAAGAGTTTTGCCAGTTAACAATGTTCTAAAGAAAGTAGTAATTGTTTGTAGAGAGAGATTTCTCCGTAAGTTTCCATGGGAGGAATGAAGAATCCAAGTGTGAAACTGCTAGGACACACCTCGTTTTTCCAGCAAGTAGTTGATTGTAGTTTCCTTTGGTGTGTTTGAAAGGGATATTTCTCCGATGGTTCTTGCGGGAGAAATGTAACGTCAATCTGCCAAGACAGACCTTGTCTTCTGCAAAGTGAGAAAATGAAAAAGAGAGAAGAGCAGTTATCCGTGGATGTAGAGGCAGCCTAATAAGGCTCGGTCAAAGTTTTTATAACCTCAAGGACTTTCGGTTGTACCCTGCTGATTATTTCCACTGCTGTTGCTGAATCGAGCAAAGTAAGGAAGCCCCAACATACCACAATAGCCAACAAGTGACATAGTTTCTATAGTGTCCCAGATGAATCAAAAGTAGATTTTGAAGAGAATTTACAAGCAAAACATTCTGTTATTCCGTAGCCGCAATTAGTTATATGAACTAACCTTGTTAAAGGCTATACGGTGTCTCATTCTATCAGGGAACAAAGACTTAGCCTCTCTGAGGACACGTTTACAATTATTTCGAGCAGTCACAAATAGGCGTCTGATAGGGATTATCACGCTGGAAGACTCGGAAAAAATGATTCCAATGGGCTATAGCGGCTGAAGCAAGAAGAAGATTGTGCTTTAACCTGATATTTGCGAGAATGTGCAAATGCATCAATAACGACTTTAAGCTAAAAAGAAAAATTGTCAATAGAAAGGTTAAGAGTATCAATTCAAAGGGCATCTTTAATATAAAAAACTGCAGACGGTTGTTAGGGGACCCTGTGTCATACTGTGCGCCAGTTGTCTGTATTTGGCTCTTCGAAAAAGTTTGGTTCGTTCTGCACAAGCCTTCAACACTATGATCAAATGATATGTACGAGTAGTCTGGCTCTCAGTACTAAGAACTGAGCTGCTTGATCCGAGTCCAGTATACATATACAGTCACCTCTAAAAGTATTGGAACGCCAATGCCAATTTTGCTGTTCCCTGAAGACATTTAGGTTTAAGATTAAATGATGAATGAGACAAGTATTTAGGATTTCAGCTTTTATTTCCTGATTCTTAATTTTAGATGTTTTAAACAACTTAGGACATACCATCTTTTGTTTGAATCCACCCATTTTTTAAATGCGTAAAACTATTGGAACACGTGACTGACATATGTTTCATGTTACCCAGTTGTTGCCTTTTACATCGATTATTTAAACATAAAATAGCTCTGAATGACTACTCTTAGTTTTAGCCCCGGTTTCAACCTGTAAAGACTGCATTTCTTGCGAAAAAGGATAAATCAAAATGAAAACGAGTGAGCTGTGCATGGGAGAAAAGTGGGACATTTTGAAGCTTAGAAAAGAAGGAGAAATGATTAAAGCCATTGGATATAGTCAACACAACACGTTGGAATGTCCTGAAAAAGTAATACTGGTGTACTGAGAAACAGACATAGAACAGATCGACCCAAGAAAACAACAGCAATTTATGACAGAAACATGAGTGCTGTGAGGAAACGCCCTAAAGCAACAGTCTGTGACATCACCAACAACCTCCGCAGTGCAAAGGTGAAGGCTTCACAATCCACCATTCAAAGAAGAGTTTGAGAGCCGAAATATAGAGGCCATACCACAAGATGCAAATCACTCATCATCAGTAAGAATTGGAAGGCCAGAATGCAATTTACAAGTGTTGTGGATTCCGGGATGAAATCCGGTCTCAAAATGAATGACAAACGCAGGAATGAAATATAACAAATAAATGTATTGACGCCATAATACAATTGGTAAATACGGTTAGTAGATCCAGAAATGCGGTTAGTAGCAATATATATATATATATATATATAATCTGGGAAATTCAGTATCGAAGTATGGCTTCCTTCTGAGTTTACGTGCTCGCAAGTGTGACTCCTACAAAGCGGTTACCTCACACTCTTACTCTCTCACTCTCTCACGGTATCACTCTCTGGGTATTCAGCGGCAGCAGTACAAGTACACACTTGGCAAGTGCACTTGTATAAAAAGGGTTGGACAGCAAGGAAGTACAGAGATGAGTGACAAAATGTCTAGAAGAAATTTTTATGGACTGATGAGGTTAAGATTAATGTCTACCAAAGTGATAGAAATGCCGAAGTATGGAGAAAGAAAGGATCTTCTTATGATCCAAAGTTCATCTGTGAATCATGGTGGATGCAGTTACTTGACTTGGGCGTGTATGGCTGCTTCTGAAACAAGATCATTCATATTTATTGATAATGGTAACATCATAATTGTTATGGTCCGGTTCATTGTACCACGTTGATAGTCCAAGGTAGAACCAAATAAAGAAGAACTCGAACCCGGATATGGAATAACACAGATATATTACAAACAGGAATATATACAGAGAATTAGAAAGTGTTAGTACGAACAATCAGGTTTAGTAGTAATTGTCTGAACGCGACTCTGTTTCGGACTGCCTCTGACTCGACTGATTGACTCCAGACGGACTTCACTCCAGACTTCAGACGGAATTCTCTCTGTGCTTCCTCTTGAGGCGCAGTATTTATTACGTATGGAATAGTCCATTATGTTATTATGGGTTAGTTTCCCTAAAAATAATGAATTCAGAATTCTTGGGAAACATTTTGTCTGCATTGAGAAATGCATCCAAACTAATCAGGAAGAAGTTTATCATGCAGCAGAACAATGACCTCAAATATACAGTTAAACACAACAAAGGACTTCATTAGGGGAAAAGAGGGGACAGTTTTAGAGTGGCCAAGGCAATCACCAATCACCCAATAGAGCATCCATTTCATCTCCTGAAGAAGAAACCTCCCAAAGCAAACAAGAAGTGAAAGTGCCTGAGCTAAAAGTATAGAAATGCATGCCAAATGAAAAATGCAACCAGTTTGTTGACGTCAATGAGTTATACAGGTTTGATGCAGTTATTGTAAGCAATATATTAACATTATTTACATTAATTCTATATGTTCCTTTGCTTTTGATTACTTAAAAATCGGGGGATCTGATAGAAAAGGTGTTATGACCCAAGCTGTTTCACATATTTAAATGTAAATAGAAGGTGAAATTCTGAACTCTTCTCTCATTTTTATATTTTGCTCTTAAGCCCAAATATCTTCCGTGAACAACAAAAACAAAAGAATTGGCCTTGGCGTTCCAATACTTCTGGAGGAAACTGTATATGTTTGGCGATATCTGTAAAGCAATGAACCAAGTCATGAAATCATATCTACCCTCAAAATACAGCATTTTCATATAATTTAATGCAAATCCTCAAAAGTAATAAAACCTAACAACGGTACATTAGCATCATCGGGCAACAAAACCTCATTCACTGACGTTCGTATTATTATCATTATTATTATTATTATTATTATTATTATTATTATTATTATTATTAATGAGATTAACATTAAATTTGATGTTCGTTCCTAAATTTGATTCTTTTATTCTTTCTTGAATGAAAAAAATAATTTACATTTTTTTCTTTTTTTCTTTCTTTTTTTCTTTGCTATTGTCCCCATCAGTTTGTCTCTTCTCTCATCTTCCTTTTTTCCTTCTTTCTATATTTCTGTATATATTTAAATTCATTTATTCTTTATTTCAATTTTCCTTATCAGTTTGACACTTAACTCGTCTTTCTTTCTTTCTTTCTTTCTTTCTTTCTTTGCTGTTTTCCTTATCAGTTCGTCATTTCGATCGTCTTACTTTCTGTAATTAATTAAAATCTTTCTTTCTTATTTACATAAGGCGTTTTCTTCCATATATATAACTATACATCTTATCTCTTTATTTTTTCTTTCCTTACTTATTTAAAAGTATTTTTCATTCATTTTTTCTTTCTTTATAGTTTACGTTTTCATTAAGTGTTATTTTCTTTGACGACCATTTTTACTTCATTTTGATCTTTCTTCCGTGAAAGAAAGAAAAAAAAGAACATGAAAGTAATTTAAAATATCAATGAATGAAAGAAAAAACAAAAGAAAAAAGATGAAAGATGAATTATCAAAGAAAAAAAGAAGAAAATGATTAAAGTAATTGTCAAAGAAAGAAAGAAACACAGAAAGAAAGAAAGGAAGAAAACATGAAAGTAAGATGAGATGTCAAAGAAAGAAAGAAAGAAAGAAAGAAATATAGAACAAAAGACAGAAAACATGAAAAAAAGATGATTTGTCAAAGAAAAAAAAGACGAATTCTTAAAGAAGAAGAAAACGAAGGAAAAAAACATGTCAGTAAGATGAACTGTGAAAGAAAGAAATATGAATTTTCAAAGAAGAGAATAAAGAAAGAAAAATAAATTGAGAAAGAAGGAGATAACGAAAAAAAGCAAGAAATCATGAAACAAAAATGAATTGTAAAAGAAAGAAAACATGAAAGAAAGATGAATTATAAAAGGAGAAAAGAAAGAAAAAAAGCAAGAAAAAAAACATAAAGAAAGATGAATTGTCAAAGAAGGAAAAACAGATAGAAAGAAAGAAGGAAAGAAAGTAAACATGAAAGTAAAAAGAAAGATGAATTATTAAAGAAAGAAAGAAGACATTAAAGTAAGAAGAATTTTCAAAGAAGAAAACAAAGAAAGAAAACAAAGAAAGAAAGAAAACATGAAAGTAAGGTGAATTGATGAAGAAAGAATCACGGGAGAAGTGAATTGTGAAAAAAGAAAGACAGAAAATATGAAAAGAAGATGGGCTGTCAAAGAAAGAAAGAAAGAAAGAAAATATGAAAGTAAGATGGACTGTCAGACAAAGAAAGAAAGAAAGAAAATATGAAAGTAAGATGGTCTGACAAAGAAAGACTGAAAGAAAGAAAGTAAATATGAAAGTAAGATGGTCTGACAAAGAAAGAAAGAAAGAAAGAAATAAAATATGAAAGTAAGATGGGCTGTCAAAGAGAGAAAGAAAGAAAGAAAGAATGAAAGCATATATGAAAGTAAGATGGGCTGTCAAAGAAAGAAAGAAAGAAAGAAAGGAAGAAAGAAAGAAAGAAAGAAAATATGAAAGTAAGATGGACTGTCAGAGAAAGAAAGAAAAAAGTATGAAAGAAAGATGGGCTTTCAAAGAAAGAAAGAAAGAAACAAAGAAAGAAAGAAAGAAAGAAAGAAAATATGAAAGTAAGATGGGCTGTCAAAGAAAGAAAGAAAGAAAGAAAGAAAGAAAATATGAAAGTCAGATTGGCTGTCAAAGAAAGAAAGAAAGAAAGTACAAATGAAGGAAAGAAAATATGAAAGTAAGATGGGCTGTCAAAGAAAGAAAGAAAGAAAGAAAGAAAGAAAGAAAGAAAATATGAAAGCAAGATGGGCTGTCAAAGAAAGAAAGAAAGAAAGAAAGAAAGAAAGAAGGAAAATATGAAAGCAAGATGGGCTGTCAAAGAAAGAAAGAAAGAAAGAAAGAAAATATGAAAGTAAGATGGGCTGTCAAAGAAAGATAGAAAGAAAGAAAATATGAAAGGAAGATGGCCAGTCAAAGAAAGAAAGAAAGAAAGAATGAAAGAAAGAAAGTAAATATGAACGTAAGAT
>OZ010612.1:45967562-46035562 GCA_963932145.1 Acanthosepion lycidas
GGGCTGTCAAAGAAAGAAAGAAAATATGAAAGCAAGATGGGCTGTCAAAGAAAGAAAGAAAGAAAGAAAGAAAGAAAGAAAGAAAGAAAGAAAATATGAAAGCAAAATGGGCTGTCAAAGAAAGAAAGAAAGAAAGAAAGAAAGAAAGAAAGAAAGAAAATATGAAAGTAAGATGGGCTGTCAAAGAAAGAAAGAAAGAAAGAAAGGAAGAAAATATGGAAGTAAGATTGTCTGTCACAGAAAGAAAGAAAGAAAGAAAGAAAGAAAGAAAGAAAGAAAATATGAAAGCAAGATGGGCTGTCAAAGAAAGAAAGAAAGAAAGAAAATATGAAAGTAAGATGGGCTGTCAAAGAAAGAAAGAAAGAAAGAAAATATGAAAGGAAGATGGCCAGTCAAAGAAAGAAAGAAAGAAAGAATGAAAGAAAGTAAATATGAACGTAAGATGGTCTGTCAAAGAAAGAAAGAAAATATGAAAGTAAGATGGGCTGTCAAAGAAAGAAAGTAAATATGAACGTAAGATGGGCTGTCAAAGAAAGAAAGAAAATATGAAAGGAAGATGGGCTGTCAAAGAAAGAAAGAAAGAAAGAAAGAAAGAAAGAAAATATGAAAGTAAGATGGGCTGTCAAAGAAAGAAAGAAAGAAGGAAAGAAAATATGAAAGCAAGATGGGCTGTCAAAGAAAGAAAGAAAGAAAGAAAGAAAGAAAATATGAAAGTAAGATGGGCTGTCAAAGAAAGAAAGAAAGAAAGAAAGAAAGAAAGAAGAAAACGAAGGAAAAAAAACATGTCAGTAAGATGAACTGTGAAAGAAAGAAATATGAATTTTCAAAGAAGAGAATAAAGAAAGAAAAATAAATTGAGAAAGAAGGAGATAACGAAAAAAAGCAAGAAATCATGAAACAAAAATGAATTGTAAAAGAAAGAAAACATGAAAGAAAGATGAATTATAAAAGGAGAAAAGAAAGAAAAAAAGCAAGAAAAAAAACATAAAGAAAGATGAATTGTCAAAGAAGGAAAAACAGATAGAAAGAAAGAAGGAAAGAAAGTAAACATGACAGTAAAAAGAAAGATGAATTATTAAAGAAAGAAAGAAGACATTAAAGTAAGAAGAATTTTCAAAGAAGAAAACAAAGAAAGAAAACAAAGAAAGAAAGAAAACATGAAAGTAAGGTGAATTGATGAAGAAAGAATCACGGGAGAAGTGAATTGTGAAAAAAGAAAGACAGAAAATATGAAAAGAAGATGGGCTGTCAAAGAAAGAAAGAAAGAAAGAAAGAAAGAAAGAAAGAAAGAAAATATGAAAGTAAGATGGACTGTTAGACAAAGAAAGAAAGAAAGAAAATATGAAAGTAAGATGGTCTGACAAAGAAAGACTGAAAGAAAGAAAGTAAATATGAAAGTAAGATGGTCTGACAAAGAAAGAAAGAAAGAAAGAAAGAAAATATGAAAGTAAGATGGGCTGTCAAAGAGAGAAAGAAAGAAAGAAAGAATGAAAGCATATATTAAAGTAAGATGGGCTGTTAAAGAAAGAAAGAAAGAAAGAAAGAAAGAGAGAAAGAAAGAAAATATGAAAGCAAGATTGGCTGTCAAAGAAAGAAAGAAAGAAAGAAAGAAAGTACGAAAGAAAGAAAAAAAATATGAAAGTAAGATGGGTTGTCAAAGAAAGAAAGAAAGAAAGTATGAAAGGTAGATGGGCAGTAAAAGAAAGAAAGAAAGAAAGAAGGAAAATATGAAAGTAAGATAGGCTGTCAAAGAAAGAAAGAAAGAAAGAAAGAAAGAAAGAAAGAAAGAAAGCAAATATGGAAGTAAGATTGGCTGTCAAAGAAAGAAAGAAAGAAAGTACAAATGAAGGAAAGAAAATATGAAAGTAAGATGGACTGTTAAAGAAAGAAAGGAAGAAAGAAAAAAAGAAAGAATGTACGAAAGAAAGAAAGAAAGAAAGAAAGGAAATATGAAAGTAAGATGGGCTGTCAAAGAAAGAAAGAAAGAAAATATGAAAGTAAGATGGGCTGTCAAAGAAAGAAAGAAAGAAAATATGAAAGTAAGATGGGCTGTCAAAGAAAGAAAGAAATAAAGAAAGAAAGAAAATATGAAAGTAAGAAGGTCTGTCAAAGGAAGAAAGAAAGAAAGAAAGAAAATATGAAAGTAAGATGGGCTGTCAAAGAAAGAAAGAAAGGAAATATGAAAGTAAGATGGGCTGTCAAAGAAAGAAAGAAAGAAAGAAAGAAAGAAAGAAAGTAAGATGGGCAGTCAAGGAAAGAAAGAAAGAAAGAAAAAAAGAAAGAAAGAAAGAAATATAGAAAGAAAATATGAAAGTAAGATAGGTTGTCAAAGAAAGAAAGAAAGTATGAAGGAAAGATGAGCAGTCAAAGAAAGAAAGAAAGAAAATATGAAAGTAAGATGGGCTGTCAAAGAAAGAAAGAAAGAAAGAAAATATGAAAGTAAGATGGTCTGTCAAAGGAAGAAAGAAAGAAAGAAAGAAAATAAGAAAGTAAGATGGGCTGTCAAAGAAAGAAAGAAAGAAAGAAAGAAAGAAAATATGAAAGTAAGATGGGCTGTCAAAGGAAGAAAGAAAGAAAGAAAGAAAATAAGAAAGTAAGATGGGCTGTCAAAGAAAGAAAGAAAGAAAATATGAAAGTAAGATGGGCTGTCAAAGAAAGAAAGAAAGAAAATATGAAAGTAAGATGGGCTGTCAAAGAAAGAAAGAAATAAAGAAAGAAAGAAAATATGAAAGTAAGAAGGTCTGTCAAAGGAAGAAAGAAAGAAAGAAAGAAAATATGAAAGTAAGATGGGCTGTCAAAGAGAGAAAGAAAGAAAGAAAGAAAGAAAGAAAATATGAAAGTAAGATGGGCTGTCAAAGGAAGAAAGAAAGAAAGAAAGAAAATAAGAATGTAAGATGGGCTGTCAAAGAAAGAAAGAAAGAAAATATGAAAGTAAGATGGGCTGTCAAAGAAAGAAAGAAAGAAAATATGAAATTAAGATGGGCTGTCAAGGGAAGAAAGAAAGAAAGAAAGACAATAAGAAAGTAAGATGGGCTGTCAAAGAAAGAAAGAAAGAAAATATGAAAGTAAGATGGGCTGTCAAAGGAAGAAAGAAAGAAAGAAAGAAAATAAGAAAGTAAGATGGGCTGTCAAAGAAAGAAAGAAAGAAAATATGAAAGTAAGATGGGCTGTCAAAGAAAGAAAGAAAGAAAATATGAAAGTAAGATGGGCTGTCAAAGAAAGAAAGAAAGAAAATATGAAAGTAAGATGGGCTGTCAAAGAAAGAAAGAAATAAAGAAAGAAAGAAAATATGAAAGTAAGAAGGTCTGTCAAAGGAAGAAAGAAAGAAAGAAAATATGAAAGTAAGATGGGCTGTCAAAGAAAGAAAGAAAGAAAGAAAGAAAGAAAGAAAATATGAAAGTAAGAAGGTCTGTCAAAGGAAGAAAGAAAGAAAGAAAGAAAATAAGAAAGTAAGATGGGCTGTCAAAGAAAGAAAGAAAGAAAATATGAAAGTAAGATGGGCTGTCAAAGAAAGAAAGAAAGAAAATATGAAAGTAAGATGGGCTGTCAAAGAAAGAAAGAAAGAATACATGAAAGTAAGATGGGCTGTCAAAGAAAGAAAGAAAGAAAGAAAGAAAATATGAAAGTAAGATAGGCTGTCAAAGAAAGAAAGAAAGAAAGAAAGAAAATATGAAAGTAAGATGAGCTGTCAAAGAAAGAAAGAAAGAAAATATGAAAGTAAGATGGGCTGTCAAAGAAAGAAAGAAAGAAAGAAAGAAAATATGAAAGTAAGATGGGCTGTCAAAGAAAGAAAGAAAGAAAATATGAAAGTAAGATGGTCTGTCAAAGGAAGAAAGAAAGAAAGAAAGAAAATATGAAAGTAAGATAGGCTGTCAAAGAAAGAAAGAAAGAAAGAAAGAAAATATGAAAGTAAGATGGTCTGTCAAAGAAAGAAAGAAATAAAGAAAGAAAGAAAATATGAAAGTAAGAAGGTCTGTCAAAGGAAGAAAGAAAGAAAGAAAGAAAGAAAATATGAAAGTAAGATGGGCTGTCAAAGAAAGAAAGAAAGAAAGAAAGAAAGAAAGAAAGAAAGAAAATATGAAAGTATGATGGGCTGTCAAAGAAAGAAAGAAAGAAAATATGAAAGTAAGATGGGCTGTCAAAGAAAGAAAGAAATAAATAAAGAAAGAAAATATGAAAGTAAGAAGGTCTGTCAAAGGAAGAAAGAAAGAAAGAAAGAAAATAAGAAAGTAAGATGGGCTGTCAAAGGAAGAAAGAAAGAAAGAAAGAAAATAAGAAAGTAAGATGGGCTGTCAAAGGAAGAAAGAAAGAAAGAAAGAAAATATGAAAGTAAGAAGGTCTGTCAAAGGAAGAAAGAAAGAAAGAAAGAAAATAAGAAAGTAAGATGGGCTGTCAAAGGAAGAAAGAAAGAAAGAAAGAAAATAAGAAAGTAAGATGGGCTGTCAAAGGAAGAAAGAAAGAAAGAAAGAAAATATGAAAGTAAGATAGGCTGTCAAAGGAAGAAAGAAAGAAAGAAAGAAAATAAGAAAGTAAGATGGGCTGTCAAAGGAAGAAAGAAAGAAAGAAAGAAAATATGAAAGTAAGATGGGCTGTCAAAGAAAGAAAGAAAGAAAATATGAAAGTAAGATGGTCTGTCAAAGAAAGAAAGAAAGAAAGAAAGAAAATATGAAAGTAAGATGGTCTGTCAAAGAAAGAAAGAAAGAAAATATGAAAGTAAGATGGTCTGTCAAAGGAAGAAAGAAAGAAAGAAAGAAAATATGAAAGTAAGATGGGCTGTCAAAGAAAGAAAGAAAGAAAATATGAAAGTAAGATGGTCTGTCAAAGAAAGAAAGAAAGAAAGAAAGAAAATATGAAAGTAAGATGGTCTGTCAAAGAAAGAAAGAAAGAAAGAAAATATGAAAGTAAGATGGGCTGTCAAAGAAAGAAAGAAATAAAGAAAGAAAGAAAATATGAAAGTAAGAAGGTCTGTCAAAGAAAGAAAGAAAGAAAGAAAGAAAATATGAAAGTAAGATGGTCTGTCAAAGAAAGAAAGAAAGAAAGAAAGAAAATATGAAAGTAAGATGGGCTGTCAAAGAAAGAAAGAAAGAAAATATGAAAGTAAGATGGTCTGTCAAAGGAAGAAAGAAAGAAAGAAAGAAAATATGAAAGTAAGATAGGCTGTCAAAGAAAGAAAGAAAGAAAGAAAGAAAATATGAAAGTAAGATGGGCTGTCAAAGAAAGAAAGAAAGAAAATATGAAAGTAAGATGGTCTGTCAAAGGAAGAAAGAAAGAAAGAAAGAAAATATGAAAGTAAGATGGGCTGTCAAAGAAAGAAAGAAAGAAAGAAAGAAAATATGAAAGTAAGATAGGCTGTCAAAGAAAGAAAGAAAGAAAGAAAGAAAATATGAAAGTAAGATAGGCTGTCAAAGAAAGAAAGAAAGAAAATAAAAAAGGAAGATGGTCTGTCAAAGGAAGAAAGAAAGTATGAAAGAAAGAAAGAAAATATGAAAGTAAGATAGACTGTCAAAGAACGAAAGAAAGAAAGAAAGAAAATATGAAAGTAAGATAGGCTGTCAAAGAAAGAAAGAAAGAAAGAAAGAAAGAAAATATGAAAGTAAGATAGGCTGTCAAAGAAAGAAAGAAAGAAAATAAAAAAAGTAAGATGGTCTGTCAAAGGAAGAAAGAAAGTATGAAAGAAAGATGAGCAGTCAAAGAAAGAAAGAAAGAAAATATGAAAGTAAGATGGTCTGTCAAAGGAAGAAAGAAAGTATGAAAGAAAGATGAGCAGTCAAAGAAAGAAAGAAAGAAAATATGAAAGTAAGATAGGCTGTCAAAGAAAGAAAGAAAGAAAATATGAAAGTAAGATGGTCTGTCAAAGAAAGAAAGAAAGAAAATATGAAAGTAAGATGGGCTGTCAAAGAAAGAAAGAAATAAAGAAAGAAAGAAAATATGAAAGTAAGAAGGTCTGTCAAAGGAAGAAAGAAAGAAAGAAAGAAAATATGAAAGTAAGATGGGCTGTCAAAGAGAGAGAGAAAGAAAGAAAGAAAGAAAATATGAAAGTAAGATGGTCTGTCAAAGGAAGAAAGAAAGAAAGAAAGAAAATATGAAAGTAAGATGGGCTGTCAAAGAAAGAAAGAAAGAAAGAAAGAAAATATGAAAGTAAGATGGGCTGTCAAAGAAAGAAAGAAAGAAAATATGAAAGTAAGATGGGCTGTCAAAGAAAGAAAGAAAGAAAATATGAAAGTAAGATGGGCTGTCAAAGAGAGAGAGAAAGAAAGAAAGAAAGAAAGAAAGAAAGAAAGAAAGAAAGAAAGAAAGAAAATATGAAAGTAAGAAGGTCTGTCAAAGGAAGAAAGAAAGAAAGAAAGAAAATATGAAAGTAAGATGGTCTGTCAAAGGAAGAAAGAAAGAAAGAAAGAAAATATGAAAGTAAGATGGGCTGTCAAAGAAAGAAAGAAAGAAAGAAAGAAAATATGAAAGTAAGATGGGCTGTCAAAGAAAGAAAGAAAATATGAAAGTAAGATGAGCTGTCAAAGAAAGAAAGAAAGTATGAAGGAAAGATGAGCAGTCAAAGAAAGAAAGAAAGAAAATATGAAAGTAAGATAGGCTGTCAAAGAAAGAAAGAAAGAAAGAAAGAAAATATGAAAGTAAGATGGGCTGTCAAAGAAAGAAAGAAAGAAAATATGAAAGTAAGATGGGCTGTCAAAGAAAGAAAGAAAGAAAGAAAGAAAATATGAAAGTAAGAAGGTCTGTCAAAGGAAGAAAGAAAGAAAGAAAGAAAATATGAAAGTAAGATGGGCTGTCAAAGAAAGAAAGAAAGAAAGAAAGAAAGAAAGAAAATATGAAAGTAAGATGGGCTGTCAAAGAAAGAAAGAAAGAAAATATGAAAGAAAGACGGGCTGTCAAAGAAAGAAAGAAAGAAAATATGAAAGTAAGATGGGCTGTCAAAGAAAGAAAGAAAGTATGAAGGAAAGATGAGCAGTCAAAGAAAGAAAGAAAGAAAATATGAAAGTAAGATGGGCTGTCAAAGAAAGAAAGAAAGTATGAAGGAAAGATGAGCAGTCAAAGAAAGAAAGAAAGAAAATATGAAAGTAAGATGGGCTGTCAAAGAAAGAAAGAAAGAAAGAAAGAAAGAAAATATGAAAGTAAGATAGGCTGTCAAAGAAAGAAAGAAAGAAAATATGAAAGTAAGATGGGCTGTCAAAGAAAGAAAGAAAGAAAATATGAAAGTAAGATGGGCTGTCAAAGAAAGAAAGAAAGAAAGAAAGAAAGAAAATATGAAAGTAAGAAGGTCTGTCAAAGGAAGAAAGAAAGAAAGAAAGAAAATATGAAAGTAAGATGGGCTGTCAAAGGAAGAAAGAAAGAAAGAAAGAAAATATGAAAGTAAGATGGGCTGTCAAAGAAAGAAAGAAAGAAAGAAAGAAAATATGAAAGTAAGATGGGCTGTCAAAGAAAGAAAGAAAGAAAGAAAGAAAATATGAAAGTAAGATGGGCTGTCAAAGAAAGAAAGAAAGAAAATATGAAAGTAAGATGGGCTGTCAAAGAAAGAAAGAAAGAAAATATGAAAGTAAGATGGGCTGTCAAAGAGAGAGAGAAAGAAAGAAAGAAAGAAAGAAAGAAAGAAAATATGAAAGTAAGAAGGTCTGTCAAAGGAAGAAAGAAAGAAAGAAAGAAAATATGAAAGTAAGATGGTCTGTCAAAGGAAGAAAGAAAGAAAGAAAGAAAATATGAAAGTAAGATGGGCTGTCAAAGAAAGAAAGAAAGAAAGAAAGAAAATATGAAAGTAAGATGGGCTGTCAAAGAAAGAAAGAAAATATGAAAGTAAGATGAGCTGTCAAAGAAAGAAAGAAAGTATGAAGGAAAGATGAGCAGTCAAAGAAAGAAAGAAAGAAAATATGAAAGTAAGATAGGCTGTCAAAGAAAGAAAGAAAGAAAGAAAGAAAATATGAAAGTAAGATGGGCTGTCAAAGAAAGAAAGAAAGAAAATATGAAAGTAAGATGGGCTGTCAAAGAAAGAAAGAAAGAAAGAAAGAAAATATGAAAGTAAGAAGGTCTGTCAAAGGAAGAAAGAAAGAAAGAAAGAAAATATGAAAGTAAGATGGGCTGTCAAAGAAAGAAAGAAAGAAAGAAAGAAAGAAAGAAAATATGAAAGTAAGATGGGCTGTCAAAGAAAGAAAGAAAGAAAATATGAAAGAAAGACGGGCTGTCAAAGAAAGAAAGAAAGAAAATATGAAAGTAAGATGGGCTGTCAAAGAAAGAAAGAAAGTATGAAGGAAAGATGAGCAGTCAAAGAAAGAAAGAAAGAAAATATGAAAGTAAGATGGGCTGTCAAAGAAAGAAAGAAAGTATGAAGGAAAGATGAGCAGTCAAAGAAAGAAAGAAAGAAAATATGAAAGTAAGATGGGCTGTCAAAGAAAGAAAGAAAGAAAGAAAGAAAATATGAAAGTAAGATAGGCTGTCAAAGAAAGAAAGAAAGAAAATATGAAAGTAAGATGGGCTGTCAAAGAAAGAAAGAAAGAAAATATGAAAGTAAGATGGGCTGTCAAAGAAAGAAAGAAAGAAAGAAAGAAAGAAAATATGAAAGTAAGAAGGTCTGTCAAAGGAAGAAAGAAAGAAAGAAAGAAAATATGAAAGTAAGATGGGCTGTCAAAGGAAGAAAGAAAGAAAGAAAGAAAATATGAAAGTAAGATGGGCTGTCAAGAAAGAAAGAAAGAAAGAAAGAAAATATGAAAGTAAGATGGGCTGTCAAAGAAAGAAAGAAAATATGAAAGTAAGATGAGCTGTCAAAGAAAGAAAGAAAGTATGAAGGAAAGATGAGCAGTCAAAGAAAGAAAGAAAGAAAATATGAAAGTAAGATAGGCTGTCAAAGAAAGAAAGAAAGAAAGAAAGAAAATATGAAAGTAAGATGGGCTGTCAAAGAAAGAAAGAAAGAAAATATGAAAGTAAGATGGGCTGTCAAAGAAAGAAAGAAAGAAAGAAAGAAAATATGAAAGTAAGAAGGTCTGTCAAAGGAAGAAAGAAAGAAAGAAAGAAAATATGAAAGTAAGATTGGCTGTCAAAGAAAGAAAGAAAGAAAGAAAGAAAGAAAGAAAGAAAGAAAATATGAAAGTAAGATGGGCTGTCAAAGAAAGAAAGAAAGAAAATATGAAAGAAAGATGGGCTGTCAAAGAAAGAAAGAAAGAAAATATGAAAGTAAGATGGGCTGTCAAAGAAAGAAAGAAAGTATGAAGGAAAGATGAGCAGTCAAAGAAAGAAAGAAAGAAAATATGAAAGTAAGATGGGCTGTCAAAGAAAGAAAGAAAGTATGAAGGAAAGATGAGCAGTCAAAGAAAGAAAGAAAGAAAATATGAAAGTAAGATGGGCTGTCAAAGAAAGAAAGAAAGAAAGAAAGAAAGAAAGAAAGAAAGAAAATATGAAAGTAAGATAGGCTGTCAAAGAAAGAAAGAAAGAAAATATGAAAGTAAGATGGGCTGTCAAAGAAAGAAAGAAAGAAAATATGAAAGTAAGATGGGCTGTCAAAGAAAGAAAGAAAGAAAGAAAGAAATAAAATATGAAAGTAAGAAGGTCTGTCAAAGGAAGAAAGAAAGAAAGAAAGAAAATATGAAAGTAAGATGGGCTGTCAAAGAAAGAAAGAAAGAAAGAAAGAAAATATGAAAGTAAGATAGGCTGTCAAAGAAAGAAAGAAAGAAAATATGAAAGTAAGATGGGCTGTCAAAGAAAGAAAGAAAGAAAATATGAAAGTAAGATGGGCTGTCAAAGAAAGAAAGAAAGTATGAAGGAAAGATGAGCAGTCAAAGAAAGAAAGAAAGAAAATATGAAAGTAAGATAGGCTGTCAAAGAAAGAAAGAAAGTATGAAGGAAAGATGAGCAGTCAAAGAAAGAAAGAAAGAAAATATGAAAGTAAGATAGGCTGTCAAAGAAAGAAAGAAAGAAAGAAAGAAAGAAAGAAAGAAAATAGGAAAGTAAGATGGGCTGTCAAAGAAAGAAAGAAAGAAAGAAAGAAAATATGAAAATAAGATAGGCTGTCAAAGAAAGAAAGAAAGAAAATATGAAAGTAAGATGGGCTGTCAAAGAAAGAAAGAAAGAAAATATGAAAGTAAGATGGGCTGTCAAAGAAAGAAAGAAAGAAAGAAAGAAAATATGAAAGTAAGATGGGCTGTCATAGACAGAAAGAAAGAAAATATGAAAGTAAGATGGGCTGTCAAAGAAAGAAAGAAAGAAAGAAAGAAAATATGAAAGTAAGATGGGCTGTCAAAGACAGAAAGAAAGAAAATATGAAAGTAAGATGGGCTGTCAAAGAAAGAAAGAAAGAAAGAAAATATGAAAGTAAGAAGGTCTGTCAAAGGAAGAAAGAAAGAAAGAAAGAAAATATGAAAGTAAGATGGGCTGTCAAAGAGAGAAAGAAAGAAAGAAAGAATGAAAATATGAAAGTAAGATGGGCTGTCAAAGAAAGAAAGAAATAAAGAAAGAAAGAAAATATGAAAGTAAGAAGGTCTGTCAAAGGAAGAAAGAAAGAAAGAAAGAAAATATGAAAGTAAGATGGGCTGTCAAAGAGAGAAAGAAAGAAAGAAAGAAAGAAAATATTAAAGTAAGAAGGTCTGTCAAAGGAAGAAAGAAAGAAAGAAAGAAAATAAGAAAGTAAGATGGGCTGTCAAAGAAAGAAAGAAAGGAAATATGAAAGTAAGATGGGCAGTCAAGGAAAGAAAGAAAGAAAGAAAGAAAGAAAGAAAGTAAGATGGGCAGTCAAGGAAAGAAAGAAAGAAAGAAAAAAAGAAAGAAAGAAAGAAATATAGAAAGAAAATATGAAAGTAAGATGGGCTGTCAAAGAAAGAAAGAAAGAAAATATGAAAGTAAGATGGGTTGTCAAAGAAAGAAAGAAAGTATGAAGGAAAGATGAGCAGGCAAAGAAAGAAAGAAAGAAAATATGAAAGTACGATGGTCTGTCAAAGGAAGAAAGAAAGAAAGAAAATATGAAAGTAAGATGGGCTGTCAAAGGAAGAAAGAAAGAAAGAAAATAAGAAAGTAAGATGGGCTGTCAAAGAAAGAAAGATAGAAAATATGAAAGTAAGATGGGCTGTCAAAGGAAGAAAGAAAGAAAGAAAGAAAATAAGAAAGTAAGATGGGCTGTCAAAGAAAGAAAGAAAGAAAATATGAAAGTAAGATGGGCTGTCAAAGGAAGAAAGAAAGAAAGAAAGACAATAAGAAAGTAAGATGGGCTGTCAAAGAAAGAAAGAAAGAAAATATGAAAGTAAGATGGGCTGTCAAAGGAAGAAAGAAAGAAAGAAAGAAAATAAGAAAGTAAGATGGGCTGTCAAAGAAAGAAAGAAAGAAAATATGAAAGTAAGATGGGCTGTCAAAGAAAGAAAGAAAGAAAATATGAAAGTAAGATGGGCTGTCAAAGAAAGAAAGAAAGAAAATATGAAAGTAAGATGGGCTGTCAAAGAAAGAAAGAAATAAAGAAAGAAAGAAAATATGAAAGTAAGAAGGTCTGTCAAAGGAAGAAAGAAAGAAAGAAAATATGAAAGTAAGATGGGCTGTCAAAGAAAGAAAGAAAGAAAGAAAGAAAGAAAGAAAGAAAGAAAGAAAGAAAATATGAAAGTAAGAAGGTCTGTCAAAGGAAGAAAGAAAGAAAGAAAGAAAATAAGAAAGTAAGATGGGCTGTCAAAGAAAGAAAGAAAGAAAATATGAAAGTAAGATGGGCTGTCAAAGAAAGAAAGAAAGAAAATATGAAAGTAAGATGGGCTGTCAAAGAAAGAAAGAAAGAAAATATGAAAGTAAGATGGGCTGTCAAAGAAAGAAAGAAAGAAAGAAAGAAAATATGAAAGTAAGATAGGCTGTCAAAGAAAGAAAGAAAGAAAGAAAGAAAATATGAAAGTAAGATGAGCTGTCAAAGAAAGAAAGAAAGAAAATATGAAAGTAAGATGGGCTGTCAAAGAAAGAAAGAAAGAAAGAAAGAAAATATGAAAGTAAGATGGGCTGTCAAAGAAAGAAAGAAAGAAAATATGTAAGTAAGATGGTCTGTCAAAGGAAGAAAGAAAGAAAGAAAGAAAATATGAAAGTAAAATAGGCTGTCAAAGAAAGAAAGAAAGAAAGAAAGAAAATATGAAAGTAAGATGGGCTGTCAAAGAAAGAAAGAAAGAAAGAAAGAAAGAAAGAAAGAAAGAAAATATGAAAGTATGATGGGCTGTCAAAGAAAGAAAGAAAGAAAATATGAAAGTAAGATGGGCTGTCAAAGAAAGAAAGAAAGAAAATATGAAAGTAAGATGGGCTGTAAAAGAAAGAAAGAAATAAATAAAGAAAGAAAATATGAAAGTAAGAAGGTCTGTCAAAGGAAGAAAGAAAGAAAGAAAGAAAATATGAAAGTAAGATGGGCTGTCAAAGGAAGAAAGAAAGAAAGAAAGAAAATATGAAAGTAAGATGGGCTGTCAAAGAAAGAAAGAAAGAAAATATGAAAGTAAGATGGTCTGTCAAAGAAAGAAAGAAAAACAAAAAGAAAATATGAACGTAAGATGGGCTGTCAAAGAAAGAAAGAAAGAAAATATGAAAGTAAGATGGTCTGTCAAAGGAAGAAAGAAAGAAAGAAAGAAAATATGAAAGTAAGATGGGCTGTCAAAGAAAGAAAGAAAGAAAATATGAAAGTAAGATGGTCTGTCAAAGAAAGAAAGAAAGAAAGAAAATATGAAAGTAAGATGGTCTGTCAAAGAAAGAAAGAAAGAAAGAAAGAAAATATGAAAGTAAGATGGGCTGTCAAAGAAAGAAAGAAATAAAGAAAGAAAGAAAATATGAAAGTAAGAAGGTCTGTCAAAGAAAGAAAGAAAGAAAGAAAGAAAATATGAAAGTAAGATGGTCTGTCAAAGAAAGAAAGAAAGAAAGAAAGAAAATATGAAAGTAAGATGGGCTGTCAAAGAAAGAAAGAAAGAAAATATGAAAGTAAGATGGTCTGTCAAAGGAAGAAAGAAAGAAAGAAAGAAAATATGAAAGTAAGATGGGCTGTCAAAGAAAGAAAGAAAGAAAATATGAAAGTAAGATGGTCTGTCAAAGGAAGAAAGAAAGAAAGAAAGAAAATATGAAAGTAAGATGGGCTGTCAAAGAAAGAAAGAAAGAAAGAAAGAAAGAAAATATGAAAGTAAGATAGGCTGTCAAAGAAAGAAAGAAAGAAAGAAAGAAAATATGAAAGTAAGATAGGCTGTCAAAGAAAGAAAGAAAGAAAATAAAAAAAGTAAGATGGTCTGTCAAAGGAAGAAAGAAAGTATGAAAGAAAGAAAGAAAATATGAAAGTAAGATAGGCTGTCAAAGAACGAAAGAAAGAAAGAAAGAAAATATGAAAGTAAGATAGGCTGTCAAAGAAAGAAAGAAAGAAAGAAAGAAAGAAAGAAAGAAAATATGAAAGTAAGATAGGCTGTCAAAGAAAGAAAGAAAGAAAATAAAAAAAGTAAGATGGTCTGTCAAAGGAAGAAAGAAAGTATGAAAGAAAGATGAGCAGTCAAAGAAAGAAAGAAAGAAAATATGAAAGTAAGATGGTCTGTCAAAGGAAGAAAGAAAGTATGAAAGAAAGATGAGCAGTCAAAGAAAGAAAGAAAGAAAATATGAAAGTAAGATAGGCTGTCAAAGAAAGAAAGAAAGAAAATATGAAAGTAAGATGGTCTGTCAAAGAAAGAAAGAAAGAAAATATGAAAGTAAGATGGGCTGTCAAAGAAAGAAAGAAAAAAATAAAGAAAGAAAATATGAAAGTAAGAAGGTCTGTCAAAGGAAGAAAGAAAGAAAGAAAGAAAGAAAATATGAAAGTAAGATGGGCTGTCAAAGAGAGAGAGAAAGAAAGAAAGAAAGAAAATATGAAAGTAAGATGGTCTGTCAAAGGAAGAAAGAAAGAAAGAAAGAAAATATGAAAGTAAGATGGGCTGTCAAAGAAAGAAAGAAAGAAAGAAAGAAAATATGAAAGTAAGATGGGCTGTCAAAGAAAGAAAGAAAGAAAATATGAAAGTAAGATGGGCTGTCAAAGAAAGAAAGAAAGAAAATATGAAAGTAAGATGGGCTGTCAAAGAGAGAGAGAAAGAAAGAAAGAAAGAAAGAAAGAATATATGAAAGTAAGAAGGTCTGTCAAAGGAAGAAAGAAAGAAAATATGAAAGTAAGATGGTCTGTCAAAGGAAGAAAGAAAGAAAGAAAGAAAGAAAGAAAATATGAAAGTAAGATGGGCTGTCAAAGAAAGAAAGAAAGAAAGAAAAAAAGAAAGAAAATATGAAAGTAAGATGGGCTGTCAAAGAAAGAAAGAAAATATGAAAGTAAGATGAGCTGTCAAAGAAAGAAAGAAAGTATGAAGGAAAGATGAGCAGTCAAAGAAAGAAAGAAAGAAAATATGAAAGTAAGATAGGCTGTCAAAGAAAGAAAGAAAGAAAGAAAGAAAATATGAAAGTAAGATGGGCTGTCAAAGAAAGAAAGAAAGAAAATATGAAAGTAAGATGGGCTGTCAAAGAAAGAAAGAAAGAAAGAAAGAAAGAAAATATGAAAGTAAGAAGGTCTGTCAAAGGAAGAAAGAAAGAAAGAAAGAAAATATGAAAGTAAGATGGGCTGTGAAAGAAAGAAAGAAAGAAAATATGAAAGTAAGATGGGCTGTCAAAGAAAGAAAGAAAGAAAATATGAAAGAAAGATGGGCTGTCAAAGAAAGAAAGAAAGAAAATATGAAAGTAAGATGGGCTGTCAAAGAAAGAAAGAAAGTATGAAGGAAAGATGAGCAGTCAAAGAAAGAAAGAAAGAAAATATGAAAGTAAGATGGGCTGTCAAAGAAAGAAGGAAAGTATGAAGGAAAGATGAGCAGTCAAAGAAAGAAAGAAAGAAAATATGAAAGTAAGATGGGCTGTCAAAGAAAGAAAGAAAGAAAGAAAGAAAGAAAGAAAGAAAGAAAATATGAAAGTAAGATAGGCTGTCAAAGAAAGAAAGAAAGAAAATATGAAAGTAAGATGGGCTGTCAAAGAAAGAAAGAAAGAAAATATGAAAGTAAGATGGGCTGTCAAAGAAAGAAAGAAAGAAAGAAAGAAAGAAAATATGAAAGTAAGAAGGTCTGTCAAAGGAAGAAAGAAAGAAAGAAAGAAAATATGAAAGTAAGATGGGCTGTCAAAGAAAGAAAGAAAGAAAGAAAGAAAATATGAAAGTAAGATAGGCTGTCAAAGAAAGAAAGAAAGAAAATATGAAAGTAAATGGGCTGTCAAAGAAAGAAAGAAAGAAAGTATGGAAGTAAGATGGGCTGTCAAAGAAAGAAAGAAAGTATGAAGGAAAGATGAGCAGTCAAAGAAAGAAAGAAAGAAAATATGAAAGTAAGATAGGCTGTCAAAGAAAGAAAGAAAGAAAGAAAGAAAGAAAATAGGAAAGTAAGATGGGCTGTCAAAGAAAGAAAGAAAGAAAGAAAGAAAGAAAATATGAAAATAAGATAGGCTGTCAAAGAAAGAAAGAAAGAAAATATGAAAGTAAGATGGGCTGTCAAAGAAAGAAAGAAAGAAAGAAAGAAAATATGAAAGTAAGATGGGCTGTCAAAGAAAGAAAGAAAGAAAGAAAGAAAATATGAAAGTAAGATGGGCTGTCAAAGACAGAAAGAAAGAAAATATGAAAGTAAGATGGGCTGTCAAAGAAAGAAAGAAAGAAAGAAAGAAAATATGAAAGTAAGATGGGCTGTCAAAGACAGAAAGAAAGAAAATATGAAAGTAAGATGGGCTGTCAAAGAAAGAAAGAAAGAAAGAAAATATGAAAGTAAGAAGGTCTGTCAAAGGAAGAAAGAAAGAAAGAAAGAAAATATGAAAGTAAGATGGGCTGTCAAAGAGAGAAAGAAAGAAAGAAAGAATGAAAATATGAAAGTAAGATGGGCTGTCAAAGAGAGAAAGAAAGAAAGAAAGAATGAAAATATGAAAGTAAGATGGGCTGTCAAAGAAAGAAAGAAAGAAAGAAAGAAAATATGAAAGTAAGATAGGCTGTCAAAGAAAGAAAGAAAGAAAATATGAAAGTAAGATGGTCTGTCAAAGGAAGAAAGAAAGTATGAAAGAAAGATGAGCAGTCAAAGAAAGAAAGAAAGAAAATATGAAAGAAAGATGGGCTGTCAAAGAAAGAAAGAAAGAAAATATGAAAGTAAGATGGGCTGTCAAAGAAAGAAAGAAATAAATAAAGAAAGAAAATATGAAAGTAAGAAGGTCTGTCAGAGGAAGAAAGAAAGAAAGAAAGAAAATATGAAAGTAAGATGGGCTGTCAAAGAGAGAAAGAAAGAAAGAAAGAAAGAAAGAAAGACAATATGAAAGTAAGAAGGTCTGTCAAAGGAAGAAAGAAAGAAAGAAAGAAAATATGAAAGTAAGATGGGCTGTCAAAGAAAGAAAGAAATACAGAAAGAAAGACAATATGAAAGTAAGAAGGTCTGTCAAAGGAAGAAAGAAAGAAAGAAAGAAAATATGAAAGTAAGATGGGCTGTCAAAGAAAGAAAGAAAGAAAGAAAGAAAATATGAAAGTAAGATAGGCTGTCAAAGAAAGAAAGAAAGAAAATATGAAAGTAAGATGGGCTGTCAAAGAAAGAAAGAAAGAAAGAAAGAATGAAAATATGAAAGTAAGATGGGCTGTCAAAGAGAGAAAGAAAGAAAGAAAGAATGAAAATATGAAAGTAAGATGGGCTGTCAAAGAGAGAAAGAAAGAAAGAAAATATGAAAGTAAGATGGGCTTTCAAAGAAAGAAAGAAAGAATGAAAATATGAAAGTAAGATGGGCTGTCAAAGAGAGAAAGAAAGAAAGAAAGAAAGAAAATATGAAAGTAAGATGGGCTGTCAAAGAAAGAAAGAAAGAAAGAAAATATGAAAGTAAGATGGGCTGTCAAAGAAAGAAAGAAAGAAAGAAAATATGAAAGTAAGATGGGCTGTCAAAGAAAGAAAGAAAATATGAAAGTAAGATGGGCTGTCAAAGAAAGAAAGAAAGAAAGAAAGAATGAAAATATGAAAGTAAGATGGGCTGTCAAAGAGAGAAAGAAAGAATGAAAATATGAAAGTAAGATGGGCTGTCAAAGAGAGAAAGAAAGAAAGAAAGAAAGAAAATATGAAAGTAAGATGGGCTTTCAAAGAAAGAAAGAAAGAAAGATAATATGAAAGTAAGATGGGCTGTCAAAGAAAGAAAGAAAGTAAGAAAGAATGAAAGGAAATATGAAAGTAAGAAGGGATGTCAAAGAAAGAAAGAAAGAAAGAAAATATGAAAGAAAGATGGGCTGTCAAAGAAAGAAAGAAAGTAAGAAAGAATGAAAGGAAATATGAAAGTAAGATGGGATGTCAAAGAAAGAAAGAAAGAAAGAAAGAAAGAAAGAAAGAATGAAAGGAAATATGAAAGTAAGATGGGATTTCAAAGAAAGAAAGAAAGTATGAAAGAAAGATGTGCAGTGAAAGAAAGAAAGAAAGAAAATATGAAAGTAAGATGGTCTGTCAGAGAAAGAAAGAAAGAAAATATGAAAGTAAGATGGTCTGTCAAAGAAAGAAAGAAACAAAGAAAATATGAAAGTAAGATGATCTGTCAAAGAAAGAAAGAAAGAAAGAAAATATGAAAGTAAGATGATCTGTCAAAGAAAGAAAGAAAGAAAGAAAATATGAAAGTAAGATGATCTGTCAAAGAAAGAAAGAAAGAAAGAAGGAAAGATAGAAATTAAATATGAAAGTAAGATAGGCTGTCAAAGAAAGAAAGAAAGTATGAAAGAAAGATGAGCAGTCAAAGAAAGAATGAAAGAAAAAAAGAAAGAAGAAAATAAAAATAAAATATAAAAGTAAGATGGTATGTCAAAGTAAAAAGAAAGAAAGTAAATATGAATGTAAGATAGGCTGTCAAAAAAGAAAGAAAGTAAGAAAGAAAGAAAGAATGAAAGAACTGCGAAAGAAAGAAAGAAAATATGAAAGTAAGATGGTTTGTCAAAGAAAGAAAGAAAGAAAGAAAGAAAGAAAGAAAGAAAGAAAGAAAATATGAAAGTAAGATGGGCTGTCAAAGAAAGAAAGAAAGAAAGAAGGAAAGATAGAAATTAAATATGAAAGTAAGATAGGCTGTCAAAGAAAGAAAGAAAGAAAATATGAAATTAAGATGGGCGGTCAAAGAAAGAAAGAAAGAAACATAGAAAAGATGAAACTAAGATGGGCTTTCAAAAAGGAAAGAAAGAAAGAAAATATAAAAGTAAGATGGGCTGTCAAAGAAAGAAAGAAAGAAAGAATGATAGAAAGAAAATATGAAAGTAAGTTGGCTGTCAAAGAAAGAAAGAAAGGTAATATGAAAGAAATATGGGCTGTCAAAGAAAGAAAGAAAGAAAGAAAGATAGTAAATATTAAAGTAAGATGGTCTGTCAAAGAGAGAAAGAAAGAAAGAAAGAAAGAAAGAATGAAAGAAAGAAACAAAGAAAATATGAAAGTAAGAAGGGCTGTCAAAGAAAGAAAGAAAGAAAGAAAGAAAGAAAGAAAGAAAGAAAATATGAAAGTAAGATGGGCTGTCAAAGAAAGAAAGAAAGTATGAAAGAAAGATGAGCAGTCAAAGAAAGAAAGAAAGAAAATATGAAAGTAAGATGGGCTGTCAAAGAATTAAAGAAAGAAAGAAAATATGAAATAAGATGGGCTGTCAAAGAAAGAAAGAAAGAAAGTATGAAAGTAAGATGGGCAGTAAAAGAAAGAAAGAAAATATGAAAGTAAGATGGGCCGTTAAAGAAAGAAAGAAAATATGAAAGTAATATGGGCTGTCAATGAAAGAACGAAAGAAAATATGAAAGAAAGATGGGCTGTCATAGAAAGAAAGAAAGAAAGAAAGAAAGTAAATATGAAAGTTAGATGGGCTGTCAAAGAAAGAAAGAAAGAAAATATGAAAGGAAGATGGGCTGTCATAGAAAGAAAGAAAGAAAGAAAGAAAGAAAGAAAGAAAGAAAGAAAGAAAATATGAAAGGAAGATGGGCTGTCATAGAAAGAAAGAAAGAAAGAAAGAAAGAAAGAAAATATGAATGTTAGATGGGCTGTCAAAGAAAGAAAGAAAGAAAATATGAAAGGAAGATGGGCAGTCAAAGAAAGAAAGAAAGAAAGAAAGAAAGAAAGAAAGAAAGAAAAAAGAAAGTAAATATGAACGTAAGATGGGCCGTTAAAGAAAATATGAAAGTAAGATAGTTTGTCAAAGAAATAAAGAAAGTATGAAGGAAAGATGAGCAGTCAAAGAAAGAAACATAGAAAGAAAATATGAAAGTAAGACAGGTTGTCAAAGAAAGAAAGAAAGTATTAAAGAAAGATGAGCCGTCAAAGAAAGAAAGTAAGAAAGAAAGAAAGAAAGAAAAAATGAAAGTAAGATGGGCTGTCAAAGAAAGAAAGAAAGAAAGAAAGAAAGAAAATATGAAAGAAAGATGGGCTGTCAAAAAAAGAAAGAAAGAAAGAAAGAAAGAAAATATGAAAGAAAGATGGGCTGTCAAAAAAAGAAAGAAAGTAAGAAAGTTAATATGAAAGTAAGATGGTCTGGCAAAGAATGAAAGAAAGAAAGAAAGAAAGAAAGAAAGAAAGAAAGAAAGAAAAAATGTAAGTAAGATAGGCGGTTAAAGAAAGAAAGAAAGAAAATATGAAAGTAAGATAGGTTGTCAAAAAAAGAAAGAAAGTATGAAAAAAATATGAGCAGTCAAATAAAGAAAGAAAGAAAATATGAACGTAAGATGGGCTGTCAAAGAAAGATAGAAAGAAAGAAAGAAAATATGAAAGTAAGATGATCTGTCAAAGAAAGAAAGAAAGAAAGAAAATATGAAAGTAAGATGATCTGTCAAAGAAAGAAAGAAAGAAAGAAAGTATGAAAGAGAGATGAGCAGTCAAAGAAAGAAAGAAAGAAAATATGAAAGTAAGATGGGCTGTCAAAGAATTAAAGAAAGAAAGAAAATATGAAAGTAAGATGGGCTGTCAAAGAAAGAAAGAAAGAAAGTATGAAAGTAAGATGGGCAGTAAAAGAAAGAAAGAAAGAAAGAAGGAAAATATGAAAGTAAGATGGTCCGTCAAAGAAAGAAAGAAAGAAAGAAAATATGAAAGTAAGATGGGCTGTCAAAGAAGAAAGAAAGAAAATATGAAAGAAAAATCGGCTGTCAAAGAAAGAAAGAAAGAAAGAAAATATGAAAGTAAGATGGGCCGTTAAAGAAAGAAAGAAAATATGAAAGTAAGATGGGCCGTTAAAGAAAGAAAGAAAATATGAAAGAAAGATGGGCTTTCAAAGAAAGAAAGAAATAAAGAAAGACAGAAAGAAAGAAAGAAAATATGAAAGAAAGATCGGCTGTCAAAGAAAGAAAGAAAGAAAGAAAGAAAATATGAAAGTAAGATAGGCTGTCAAAGAAAGAAAGAAAGAAAGAAAGAAAGAAAGAAAATATGAAAGTAAGAAGGTCTGTCAAAGGAAGAAAGAAAGAAAGAAAGAAAGAAAATATGAAAGTAAAATGGGCTGTCAAAGGAAGAAAGAAAGAAAGAAAGAAAGAAAATATGAAAGTAAGGTCTGTCAAAGGAAGAAAGAAAGAAAGAAAGAAAATATGAAAGGAAGATGGGCAGTCAAAGAAAGAAAGAAAGAAAGAAAGAAAGAAAGAAAAAAGAAAGTAAATATGAACGTAAGATGGGCCGTTAAAGAAAATATGAAAGTAAGATAGTTTGTCAAAGAAATAAAGAAAGTATGAAGGAAAGATGAGCAGTCAAAGAAAGAAACATAGAAAGAAAATATGAAAGTAAGACAGGTTGTCAAAGAAAGAAAGAAAGTATTAAAGAAAGATGAGCCGTCAAAGAAAGAAAGAAAGAAAGAAAGAAAGAAAGAAAGAAAGAAATAATGAAAGTAAGATGGGCTGTCAAAGAAAGAAAGAAAGAAAGAAAATATGAAAGAAAGATGGGCTGTCAAAAAAAGAAAGAAAGAAAGAAAGAAAGAAAATATGAAAGAAAGATGATCTGTCAAAGAAAGAAAGAAAGAAAGAAAGAAAATATGAAAGTAAGATGATCTGTCAAAGAAAGAAAGAAAGAAAGAAAATATGAAAGTAAGATGATCTGTCAAAGAAAGAAAGAAAGAAAGAAAATATGAAAGTAAGATGATCTGTCAAAGAAAGAAAGAAAGAAAGAAAATATGAAAGTAAGATGATCTGTCAAAGAAAGAAAGAAAGAAAGAAAATATGAAAGTAAGATGATCTGTCAAAGAAAGAAAGAAAGAAAGAAAATATGAAAGTAAGATGATCTGTCAAAGAAAGAAAGAAAGAAAGAAAATATGAAAGAAAGATGATCTGTCAAAGAAAGAAAGAAAGAAAGAAAATATGAAAGTAAGATGATCTGTCAAAGAAAGAAAGAAAGAAAGAAAATATGAATGTAAGATGATCTGTCAAAGAAAGAAAGAAAGAAAGAAAATATGAAAGTAAGATGATCTGTCAAAGAAAGAAAGAAAGAAAGAAAATATGAAAGTAAGATGATCTGTCAAAGAAAGAAAGAAAGAAAGAAAGAAAATATGAAAGTAAGATGATCTGTCAAAGAAAGAAAGAAAGAAAATATGCAAGTAAGATGATCTGTCAAAGAAAGAAAGAAAGAAAGAAGGAAAGATAGAAATTAAATATGAAAGTAAGATAGGCTGTCAAAGAAAGAAAGAAAGTATGAAAGAAAGATGGGCAGTCTAAGAAAGAATGAACGAAAAAAAGAAAGAAGAAAATAAAAATAAAATATAAAAGTAAGATGGTATGTCAAAGTAAAAAGAAAGAAAGTAAATATGAATGTAAGATGATCTGTCAAAGAAAGAAAGAAAGAAAGAAGGAAAGATAGAAATTAAATATGAAAGTAAGATAGGCTGTCAAAGAAAGAAAGAAAGTATGAAAGAAAGATGGGCAGTCTAAGAAAGAATGAAAGAAAAAAAGAAAGAAGAAAATAAAAATAAAATATAAAAGTAAGATGGTATGTCAAAGTAAAAAGAAAGAAAGTAAATATGAATGTAAGATAGGCTGTCAAAAAAGAAAGAAAGTAAGAAAGAAAGAAAGAATGAAAGAACTGCGAAAGAAAGAAAGAAAATATGAAAGTAAGATGGTTTGTCAAAGAAAGAAAGAAAGAAAGAAAGAAAGAAAGAAAGAAAGAAAATATGAAAGTAAGATGGGCTGTCAAAGAAAGAAAGAAAGAAAGAAAATATGAAAGTAAGATGGTCTGTCAAAGAAAGAAAGAAAGAAAGAAAGAAAGAAAGAAAGAAAGAAAGTAAGATGGGCTGTCAAAGAAAGAAAGAAAGAAAGAAAGAAAGGAAGAAAGAAAGAAAGAATATATGAAAGTAAGATGGTCTGTCAAAGAAAGAAAGAAAGAAAGAAAATATGAAAGAAAGATGGGCTGTCAAAGAAAGAAAGAAAGAAAATATGAAAGTATGATTGGCAGTCAAAGAAAGAAAGAAAGATGAAATGAAAGAAAAAATAAAAATAAAATATGAAAGTAAGATAGGCTGTCAAAAAAGAAAGAAAGAATGAAAGAAAAGATGAAACTAAGGTGGGCTTTCAAAAAGGAAAGAAAGAAAGAAAATATGAAAGTAAGATGGGCTGTCAAAGAAAGAAAGAAAGAAAGAAAGAATATATGAAAGTAAGATTGGCTGTCAAATAAAGAAAGAAAGAAAGAAAGAAAGAAAGAGAGAGAGAGAGTAAGAAAATATGAAAATAAGATGGGCTGTCAAAGAAAGAAAGAAAGAAAATATGAATGTAAGATGGTCAGTCAAAGAAAGAAAGAAAGAAAGAAAGAAAGCATGAAAGAAATAAATAATGAAAGAAAGAAAGAAAATATGAAAGTAAGATGATCTGTCGAAGAAAGAAAGAAAGAAAGAAAGAAAATATGAAAGTAAGATGGGCTGTCAAAGAAAGAAAGAAAGAAAGAAAATATGAAAGTAAGATGATCTGTCGAAGAAAGAAAGAAAGAAAGAAAGAAAATATGAAAGTAAGATGGGCTGTCAAAGAAAGAAAGAAAGAAAGAAAATATGAAAGTAAGATGGTCTGTCAAAGAAAGAAAGAAAGAAAGAAAGAAAGAAAGAAAGAAAGTAAGATGGGCTGTCAAAGAAAGAAAGAAAGAAAGAAAGAAAGGAAGAAAGAAAGAAAGAATATATGAAAGTAAGATGGTCTGTCAAAGAAAGAAAGAAAGAAAGAAAATATGAAAGAAAGATGGGCTGTCAAAGAAAGAAAGAAAGAAAATATGAAAGTATGATTGGCAGTCAAAGAAAGAAAGAAAGATGAAATGAAAGAAAAAATAAAAATAAAATATGAAAGTAAGATAGGCTGTCAAAAAAGAAAGAAAGAAAGAAAAGATGAAACTAATGTGGGCTTTCAAAAAGGAAAGAAAGAAAGAAAATATGAAAGTAAGATGGGCTGTCAAAGAAAGAAAGAAAGAAAGAAAGAAAGAATATATGAAAGTAAGATTGGCTGTCAAATAAAGAAAGAAAGAAAGAAAGAAAGAAAGAGAGAGAGAGAGTAAGAAAATATGAAAATAAGATGGGCTGTCAAAGAAAGAAAGAAAGAAAATATGAATGTAAGATGGTCAGTCAAAGAAAGAAAGAAAGAAAGAAAGAAAGCATGAAAGAAATAAATAATGAAAGAAAGAAAGAAAATATGAAAGTAAGATGATCTGTCAAAGAAAGAAACAAAGAAAGAAAAGATGAAACTAAGATGGGCTTTCAAAAAGGAAAGAAAGAAAGAAAATATAAAAGTAAGATGGGCTGTCAAAGAAAGAAAGAAAGAAAGAAAGAAAGAATGAAAGAAAGAAAGAATGAAAGAAAGAAAGAATTACGAAAAAAAGAAAGAAAATATGAAAGTAAGATGGTCTGTCAAAGAAAGAATGAAATAAAGAAATAAAGAATATATGAAAGTAAGATTGGCTGTCAAATAAAGAAAGAAAGAAAGAAAGAGAGAGACAGAGAGTAAGAAAATATGAAAATAAGATGGGCTGTCAAAGAAAGAAAGTCAATGAAAGTAAGTAAACAGGAAAATAAGATGAACCCTGAAAGAAATAAAAATGTATACGTAACGAAGATTGAAACTACATCTTTAAATGCGTAAGTAAACATGTATAGTTAAAGAATTTTCTTTCCTTTCATTTCTTTTTCATTTGACTTTCTATTTTCTTTGTCGATATTTTCTCCATTGTTTCTCTCTCTCTTTCTTCCTTGTGTTATGGTTTTCTTTATTGACAATCCTTTTGCTTTCAGTCCTTTTTTTTTTTTTTTTCATAACGGAAATTCTTTTTCTTCTTAATTTTTTTTCCTTTTTCTAAGACTTCTTTACGTCTTGTTTTTTTTTTTATTTATTTCTGTCCTCATCTTTTCTTTAATTTCTTTTTCTGACATTACATTCTTATGTTTTGCTTTTAAGTTTTTAAGTATTTTTAATGGCATTTTCACAATTTTTATGATATTTTTCCAACCTTTTTAATGTCGTTTTTTAAACCTTTTTAATGACATTTTTCAACTTTTTAATGGCATTTTTCAACAATTTTAATGACATTTTTCTTCTTTTCATTCTTTTTTCTTTTATTTCTTTTACCTTTTCTTTCTTTCCCCCTTCCCTCTTTCATTTCCTCTTTTCTTTCTTTATTTTCCTTTCCTCTTTCTTTCCTTCCTAGTTTCTTTCCTAATTGTAATTCCTTTTTTCTTTCCTCTTATATTCATTTTTTCCTTCTTATCTACCTGGCTTCTTTCCTTATTTGTTTTCGTCCCTTCTTTTTTTTCTATCTTTCGTAATTCCTTCTTTCCTTACTTCCTTCACTCTTTCCTTCCTTTAATAATTCGTTCATTCCTTTCCTTCCTTCTTCGTTCTTTCCGTTATATCCTTTCCTTCCTTCCTTCCTTCCTTCCTTCCTTCCTTCCTTCCTTCCTTCCTTCGTTTGACCCTTCCTTCCTATTCTTTGTTTCGAAGACTCTCTTCCGGTCTTGATATCTGTGTTCCTCCCCTCCATATTCTTTTCTCAGCCTTCCTTATTACTCTCTTCCTTCCTTTTCCCCAATTTTCTTTCTCGGGTACGAATTCTTTCCATAAACGTTATAATGAACATATCATTGTCTGACATGATCGGTAACAAAAATGGCAACTGAGGTACTCTGGCCGCAAACACTCATAAATTCTCGCCAGTCTCCGGCACTTCGTCTGTAATTATTAATCTAAGTGTTGCTTTATTTAGATTTTCTATAAATAAAACAATCGTCAATATCGTTGTCCGGATGAAAGTCTCGTAGAAAGCAAACTTGGTTAGGGTCGCAGGGGCCGAATGCGAGGAAGGTTTTTGTCTAAATATTTTAGATTAAAAAAAGGAATATACGTTAATTTAATTTTTTTTTCATTTCTTTTTATCCACTTGATATCATCTTTTTTCAGCTTTTCTCTTTGCCTTCCTTTCTTCCTATTTTATTTCTGCTTTTTTCTTTCCTTCGTCCTTTCCAAATTTTACTTTTTAGTCTTTGCGTCTTTCTTTCTTTCTTTCTTTCTTTTAATGCCCTCTCTTTCTTTTCATTTCTCTACTCTCATTCATGTTTGCGTTCTTTCTGTCTCCTTCTCTACTTATCAATTTTCTGCCTTTTTCTTATTAGGCTTTTCTTTGCTCCGAGCTTTCCACGTTCTCTCTATTTCTCGTTCTCTTTATCTTCCATTTAATTCCTTCCTATCTTTTCATTTCCTTCATTCTTTCATTCCTTTCCTCTTTATTAACACCGTCCTTGCTTTCTACCCTCTGTGAATTTATGTACACTTTCTATCCTTCCTTCCTTCCTTCCTTCCTTTTCTTTTTATTTTCTTCATTCTCTCATTCATTTTCTTTTTATTTCCACCATCCTTCCTTCCTGCCCTCTGTACCTTTATTTACTCTTTCTATCCTTTTCCTTCCTTCCTTCCTTCCTTCCTTCCTTCCTTCCTTCCTTCCTTCCGTCCATTTCTCTTTATTTCATTCATTCTCTCATTCATTTTTTTTACTTACACCGTCCTTCCTTCCTTCTGTACCTTTATTTACTCTTTCTATTCTTTTCCTTCCTTCCTTCCTTCCTTCCTTCCATTTCTCTTTATTTCATTCATTCTCTCATTCATTTTTTTTTACTTACATCGTCCTTCCTCCCTTCTGTACCTTTATTTACTCTTTCTATCCTTTTTCTTCCTTCCTTTCTTCCTTCCTTCCTTCCTTCCTTCCTTCCTTCCTTCCTTCCAGTTCTCTTTATTTCATTCTCTCATTCACTTTGTTTCTATTTACACCGTCCATCCTTCTTCCTCTCTCTACTTTTATTTACTTTTTTATCCTTTCTTCCTTCGATTTCTCTTTATTTCCTTCATTCTCTCATTCATTTCCTCTTTTGTCCCATCTTTCCTTCCCATTCAGCGTAATGATTCCTACATTTCTCGCCCGCCTCCGAAACCTAAATAATCTTTTTACTATTTGAGTTTTTGATTAGCTTACGTTGCTAAAATATTTACCGATCAAACGATTCAGTCGAATTTATGGTCATTCCTAGAATTGTCTGTTATTCTTTGACGGTTCAGCCACGAGTACCATTGATTCGCTTGGCAGACTATTTGGTTAAACGGACTGGCCGCTCTGTTGTTGATCGATTAGGGGAGCCAGGAGCAATTTCTGTTCTAAAGGAGCGACTGAACGACAAAAGAGCAAAAAAAAAAAAAAAAGAAAAAAAGGCGCCTATTTTTCTCACACCGTTCTTTCCCCGACTCCATCAACACGAATTCCCTGTTACGTAATCGATAAACGGGATTATCAAAATGCAAACATGGATTATCTAAAATGGTTTACAAAGAACAAGAAGAAATGGAAACGTTGCTTAAAACGGGGAATTTCAGAGCTGACATTGAAGATGAAATTTGATATGGAAAAATAAACAGTACCCATGAAGGACAAACGATTACTTGTGATGTTGGCTGATTTGATTATTTTCTTTTTTACGGTTTATCAACCCCTTACAGGTTATTTAAAGCCAGAAAAAATTTTTAGGTTGTAATAATTTTTCTTTGAGATTATAATGGTTTAGTGATACAAATCCTAACTAAAGGTGGATTAATACCTCTCCCTATGGTATTTGTGCGTAAGTGAATATAACGAGATCAACTTGAATTCGAACTCGGTTCTCCGATTAACAATACTGAACAATCATCCATTCAGTTAGTTATGTGGCCATGCGAGATATACGCTTAGGCGATCATGTATCTTTCGTTATTTGACTGACGAGGAAGTTTTTTTTTCCGCAGTAGGTTGTCATTTCTTTCTGCGGTAGACCAGTTGCCGTCCAAGTCTATAGAACCTAGTCTGTTCTGCTATTTACCAATAGCTGGAGGGAGAAGACGAGGATTCATACCTTTCCCAAGGGTATTAGAACGTAAGTGAATGTAATGTATTCAACTGGAATTCGAACTCGGCTCTCTCCCACTCCATCAACTCGGCTCCCCCATTCCTCAATCCGAGCCCCTATCCATTACTCCACCGTACACCACAAGAAAGAAAGAAAGAAAGAAAGAAAGAAAGAAAGAAAAAAAAACTAGCTTACAGTATTTGATCTTCCCAAGCAGTCACCCATCTAAGTACTAACCAGGTCCGACTTTGCTTAGCTTCGGTAATCGTACGGAAACCGGTGAGAATATTAGATAACAAAACAATGAGGTAGTCATTTACACTATTTAAATTCTTCGGACTGTTTTCCTCATCTTTTTTGCCATATTCACGACGTTTCGGCTGTTGTACGTTCCAGTCTTCTTCAGGTGATTGTAATTTCGAACTGAACCCTTTATTTCGTCCACCGGGGTAGATTGTTCTAGTTCCACCTGCCATGCTTCTTCCGGGTGTCTCACTTATCTCTCTTTAACAGAACTCTCCAATTTTTTTCACCACTGCAGTAGCTAGGTATTGAACTCACAACTCTTTGGGTCTTTTTGATCTTGGAGTGTTGAGTCTCATCTCAAAAATTGTTCTATAGGAATAAAGTGTCGCTGCCGACACTTGAGTATAAACATAGGTCGCCAGTGAGCAAACGCAGTCGATCCCATTATTGAATTAAGTGTATCACATGGCCATAGAGGAAACGCATATATTGGAAGTCGCGTGACGTCTAGATTGATAGTTATTTCTAGTCTATCCTCTGTTACTCTACGTATCTGGATTTCTAGTCTATCCTCTATACTGTACAGCCCGCTATTCTATACTCTATTCCCTATACTATTACTCTATTCGGATCACTGTACAGGTTATTCGAAAGAATTATCGAGCAAGTACTATCAGTGCGAGTGCTATTCAAAGGCGTTTGACACCAGCATTGTTCAACGGCGTTACTATCGATGTATCTGCGATTACAAAGTCTCTACTACAACGAGCATTGCGAAAGTGACAACCAGTATTTGTTGGCATTAAAGAAGTGGTAACGAGTGTTTGTTTACATCCCAAAAGAAATTCAGACAGATAATCAAATAGTCTTTTATAATTTATATTTATCAATATTTTGAAATGCTTGAATTCAGCCGGTGGAAATAAAGGCAAAAATCAGAGAATAACAGCATCCTGAGTAAGACGATAAACTACATCCGCGTCTTGGGTATGACGATAAACTACATTCGCATCCTGGATATGACGATAAACTTCGTCCAACAACAAGGCTTCAGATAATGTTTTTGGAAAAATAATGTTGCCAGCTATACGTTTTTGAAACAATGTTGCCAGCTATACGTTTTTTGGAAAAAATAATGTTGCCAGCTATACGTTTTTTGGAAAAAATAATGTTGCCAGCTATACGTTTTTTGGAAACAATAATGTTGCCATCTATGTGTTTTTGAAACAATAATTTTGCCAGCTATGCGTTTTCTGAAACAATAATGTTGCCAGCTGTACGTTTTTTGGTAAAAATAATGTTGCCAGCTGTATGTTTTTGAAACAACAATGTTGCCAGCTGTATGTTTTTGGAAAAAATAATGTTGTCAGCTATACGTTTTTTGGAAATAATAATGTTGCCAGCTATACGCTTTTGAAAAAATAATGTTGCCAGCTATATGTTTAATTTAATATTAGGTTGGTGCAAAAATAATGACGTAATAATGTCGTTAACGTCAAAAAACGAAATTATTACGTCATTATTTTTGCACCAACCTAATATATGTATAGGTATATGTCTATATATGTATATGTATATATATATATATATACCTTAATTTGGCATTAAATGACCCACAGTGGTTGATATGCCATAAAACCCAACCAACCAACCAGAGAATAACAAACATATTAGGAACAAAACAAAACAGTGAATTTTAAACCGGATATTTTATAAGTATATATAATGTATACAAACATAAAAAAACAAAGGAGGAATAGCAAAGAGCAAAAATTCTGGGTCGAAAAATATAGCGACAAAAAATTAACAAAAATGGCTAACACTTTATGGACCCTCGCTCTTCAGAGCCAATCGAGGACAAAACATATGCACAATAACTAAAAAGTGGGAAATAAAATGATTACTATCGTCTTTTTTGCCAGAGATTTGGTCACAGTAATCTGTAGAGCACATTCGGATTACCATCGAAGTGTGTTTAAGACTATTCATATTAAATCTAAGCAGCCTTCCCTGTGTAAGTAGAAGGAATGGCTGATGGGTCTTAATATAATCTCTCTGTAACTTATACTACTGATAGCTTGGTAGTACATTTTCTTTCTCTTCGTTATTGGTCGTTGTGCAAATATTTGTTTTGTCTTCGATTCGTACTGAAGATCCATCACTTTGCGTGTTTTTTTTTTCTCGTCTATGCTTTTCCTACTAATTCTTTTATATATTACTTTTGTATATATCTATTTAAAATGACGATTTGAAAGTCCAAATAAAATCCACCCCACGCCCACGCCAGATTATTTGAGACAGTAGATATATTTGTGTAATATCAATAGTGAAATACATAGTACCCCCTAAGACAGCGTTAAGTGATTAAAGCCCCGACCTTTTTATCGAGTCCGTTCACACTGACGAGCAACCATTTTCTTTTGAGGAAAATGTCCACTGGGCTAAGGAAGGAAAGCTAGAAATATATGAATATATCTCGAAGAAGAAACCATAAAACATTGCTTGATCACAAATTTCCTATTGAAGAGGGATGTCGGAATTTTATTGCCAAACCTACTTCGGCATGCCTGCACCGGAAAGGAGCAAATATATAAAGTGGATCCAAGATTTAACAGAAGATTTCTCCGTAAAGATATATCCTTTCCATACTTTGACGAAGAATAAAAAAAGCCTAGTGATGCGAGATATTGCTCGGACGCATTCTGTAACTTGTGATGTTATTAATGTTTCAAAAGCCGTATCATCATCAGATTCACGGTTTCGTTGAGGGTGTTCTCCATATAGCAGCAGTTGTATATTACACCATTCTCTGCAAAGGAAAGTCATAATTTTACTGCTATGTAAAAAACGTCATCAAAAAAAAAAAAAATGTCGTTTCTTCTCACGTAAAAGAAATTTAATGTTCTCCCAGGTATAAAATATAAGTTCTATGTATATGTGTATGTATATGTGTATATCGGGCAGCAATCGGGAAATTGGAGGTTCTGAGCAGCGAGAAATCACCTCTTAACTGCTGTTGTTCCTAGCTCCAACCTGACCCGGGGTGGTAGCACCTGTTAGGGTCCCAGCTATGGGCAAATAATGAATCCCTCAAACAAAAATCAAAACACTATGAAAGTATAAAAATGCATTTTTATAGTAAAATTACCAGTAATACATTTTTATATAAAAAATACAAACAATAGCTATTTATAGTAAAATTATCAACAATATATCAATCAAAATGAAGGAACTCTTTCATAATATTAATCCATATAATATCCTACAATTCTTAAATGCTTAAATCAAACTGTATTCCAAAATATGACTTCAAAAAACAACATAAAACACACAATGCCGCTAGTAATTATGTCCACACAAACATGTATAAGCACAAAAGCTGAGTATCATCTACCATGTATTCAACTGTGAAAGCAGAATAACATATTTTTATTATTACAAATCCCCAAATAAAAATTAAAATTCGTCATTAAATGACCCATGAGATGTTGATATGCTGTTAAAAAGAAACCAAATAAAAATGGTGTATATATTGTACACTTTGTTTCATCATCATGTTCACACGCACGCACGCACGCACGCACGCGCATATATATATATATATATATATATATATATATATATATATATATATATAGAGAGAGAGAGAGAGAGAGAGAGATAGATAGATAGATAGTTAAATCAAAAATTAAAAAAAGAAAACAGACAACCTTAAGGGTCAATAGATTATATTTTATTTTCTCAGTAATAGGATTTTTTTCTTTTTTTAAAAAATACCATATATACTCGTGCAAAAAAATCGTGATGCTATAATCGTGGCCGAGTGGTTAGAACGTTCGCTTTCTGACCATAAGACCTGGGTTCGAATCTCATCATGGTTGATTTGTCAGGAAGGTGAATTCTTGATGTTATCGGTCTAGAAAGTGTCTGACCCAAGACTTGTGACTGAAATTGGGTAGACGGAACCGTCGGCGGTTTTATTAGCACGAACTTACAAGTCATCGTGACCGAGGGTTTGAGTGTGCTAGCCTTATCCAGACTGTTGATCACGCTAGATAATGCGCTCTCTTCCAGAAACTGTAACTAAAGTCTGCTCAGCATAGTTCATCACTGTTCAACAAACAGTGGGCATTGAAGAAACTCTAATCTGCCTGAGCATGTGTCTGCACTGAGGATTAGATAACCGCCCTAATAGACTGGCATCGTCAGATTCGAGTTGCCGCGCCATTTACATTTAGTCGTCGCATAAACATGTGCAGACGTAAATTACCGAACAAGAAACAGCAAAACATCTTAGAAACGTAAACAATGGTAAATATTCGTTGTTTTTATTTTATGATACGATCCTGATATGTAAATATTATACGCATTATTATTGGATACAGTTAAATAAAACATTATTTTTATCAAAATAATGTTTATTTTAAACACATCTGTACTTTTGACTACAGTAAATGGATATATAGTTTGGTCAACGGCATAGCCAGTGCCAGCAGTACATGCGGTAATTTTATATCTCATGTATGATGTGACCGTCTTAAAATTAGCTACAAAATTAGGTCTTCAAAAGTCGCATAATACTCGAGTATATACGGTAATACGATAGTCGAAAAATATTTTCTTTTTCGGACATATTTTTTTCTAAAGAATTAAGCAACATAAAACAAACATTTACCAACAGTAATTCCCCAAATGGTGTCGTCGATAAGCAAAAATAATAAACGCAACTATTCTTATATTGATAAAAAATAAAAACACTATTAACTTATTTTATTATAACTAAGACGTACCCTAACGATAAAGAAGATGAAAAAGAAACCCTTACAAATATAATTCACTTAACGATCCCCACAAATTCTCATGCCCTTTGGGAAATTACATCTACAATAGCAATAATCAAAAACAATATTAAATTCGTTCTTGTTTAGACAAGCACCGCAATCTCTCGTATGCTGACTTGTCACTTGTCGAAACTATATCAATCTTCACATCACAAATATTAACATAAAATAAATATTAGAAGATAATGCTAAATACTATACAGTAAAGATATACTGAAAATATTTGAAGCTATTATTATACAAAAGAAAACTCCATTAAATATCTTTCACCAGAGAATTAGACCAAAAATAGAGCAAGAGCATTGCGGTTGCGTTACAAAACACTGGAACAAGAAATGTAATATTTATGACCAAAGCGAACAATATAAATAGAAAAGGGCATATAGCTACAGTGTGGTTGCGTTGCAAAACACTGGAACAAGAAATTTAATATTTATAACTAAAGCGACCAATACAAATAGAAAAAAAAGGGCGGATGCCTACAGTGTGATTACGTTTAAAACACTGGAACAAGAAATGTAATATTTATGACCAAAGTGAACAATATAAATAGAAAAGGGCATATAGCTACAGTGTGGTTGCGTTACAAAACACTGGAACAAGAAATTTAATATTTATAACTAAAGCGACCAATACAAATAGAAAAAAGGGTGTATACCTACAGTGTGATTACGTTAAAAAAAAATGTAATATTTATAACCAAAGCGAGCAATATAAATAGAAAAGAACGTATACGTATGCTTCCTATACTATGAAAAAGCATTAGAGAAGGAACTATCTATTTGAACTGCTAAGAAAACTTTTCTTTTTTAGAATGTCTATAGAACAATCCCGGGTATAGTAGAGGAAAAAAACTGCTTGCATACAGATAGATAATGAATTCAGTAAGTACGCAAAAATAGAAAAAGTTGTAGAACAATGATGTGTCTGCTCGCCGGATTTACTTATCCTAGAGCCTGTCTGAAGTTATTATGCAACTCAAACCTCAATATCTCAAAAAGTTATGAACCAATAGAAAGAAAAAAATTAAAAAAACAAAAAACAAAAAGACAGTTAAATATATATCTTTCCAAACGTATATTAGAGAAATGAAAGACAGAAATATAAAAATATTTGAATGAAAGCTTATTCTGTAATATACTTTGATCATATTAATAATGAAAGAATAATGCAAAGTGAAATTTGAGCTCACTAGAAAACAATTCACTGTTAGTAACTCATTCACGAATTGCCCCCTTATTCCGTTGCAATAAGTTGAAGGGTGCACATCCTACGCATGTTCCATCAAAATATTACCATGCTCTACCTGTGGAGCATGCGCTCCACGTTTGGAATAATTTCTTTAGAGACAAAGATATCTCAGGGCCTGAACAAATAAGGCAACAATCTAAGAAACGTAGGAGTAAAATAACTGATTATATAAAAGTTTTAATTTCCTCAGAAAGTAATTATATATAAATGCAGAAAATATTTTTACATATTTTAATACGACTAAGGGAAGTAATGACTCATAAATTTATAAATTAAGTTTATTTAGGTCTCTTCTCACTACAAATATCAGAGGAAATATATAAATAAATACACATTGAAATTTATTATATGATTGTTTCTTCTGCCGATTTATTGTTTATCTAAAACCAAAAAATCGTTAAACATTTTTGAATGAATCCAAAATTCCGTCATCAATTTTTAACCAGCCTTTTAAATATTTACTAAGATTAACGCATAATCTTTCACTCTCAGTAACCGCTTGCCTCCTAGTGGCATTATCTTCTCTCTTCCTGATGAATGTTCTTTTATTGTCCTTTCTCTTGACCTCTCCTCACTAAAGTCTTCTCATTCTCTTTCCCTCTCAGTAAACCCTTGACTCCTAGTGGCATTATCTTCTCTATTCCTGATGAAAGATCTTTTATTGTCTTTCCTCTTCACCACTCTTCACTAAAGTCTCCCTATTATCTTTAGCTCTCAGTAACACCTTGACTCCTAGTAACATTATCTTACCTCTTTCTGATGAATTTTCTTTTATTGTCCTTTCTGTACACCCTCCACACTAAAGTATTCTCATTCTCTTTCACTCTCATTAACACCTTCCTTCATAGTGGCATTAACTTCTCTCTTTCTGATGAATGTTTTTATTGACCTTTCTCTTCACCTCTCCTCACTAAAGTCTTCTCATTCTCTTTCCCTCTCAGTAACCCCTTGCCTCCTAGTGGCATTATCTTCTCTCTTTCTGATGAATGTTCTTTTGTTGTCATTTCTCTTCAGCTCTCCTCACTAAAGTCTTCGCATTCTCTTTCAGACTCAGTAACGCTTGCCTCCTAGTGGCATTATCTTCTCTCTTCCTGATGAATGTTCTTTTATTGTCCTTTCTCTTGACCTCTCCTCACTAAAGTCTTCTCATTCTCTTTCCCTCTCAGTAACCCCTTGCCTCCTAGTGGCATTATCTTCTCTCTTCCTGATGAATGTTCTTTTATTGTCCTTTCTCTTGACCTCTCCTCACTAAAGTCTTCTCATTCTCTTTCCCTCTCAGTAACCCCTTGCCTCCTAGTGGCATTATCTTCTCTCTTCCTGATGAATGTTCTCTTATTGTCCTTTCTCTTGACCTCTCCTCACTAAAGTCTTCTCATTCTCTTTCCCTCTCAGTAACCCCTTGCCTCCTAGTGGCATTATCTTCTCTCTTCCTGATGAATGTTCTTTTATTGTCCTTTCTCTTCACCTCTCCTCACTAAAGTCTTCTCATTATCTTTCCCTCTCAGTAACCCCTTGCCTCCTAGTGGCATTATCTTCTCTCTTCCTGATGAATGTTCTTTTATTGTCCTTTCTCTTGACCTCTCCTCACTAAAGTCTTCTCATTCTCTTTCCCTCTCAGTAACCCCTTGCCTCCTAGTGGCATTATCTTCTCTCTTCCTGATGAATGTTCTTTATTGTCCTTTCTCTTCACCTCTCCTCACTAAAGTCTTCTCATTCTCTTTCCCTCTTAGTAACCCCTTGACTCCTAGTGGCATTATCTTCTCTCTTCCTGATGAATGTTCTTATATTGTCCTTTCTCTTCACTTCTCCTCACTAAAGTCTTCTCATTCTCTTTCCCTCTCAGTAACCCCTTGCCTCCTAGTGGCATTATCTTCTCTCTTCCTGATGAATGTTCTTTTATTGTCCTTCCTCTTCACTTCTCCTCACTAAAGTCTTCTCATTCTCTTTCCCTCTCAGTAACCCCTTGCCTCCTAGTGGCATTATCTTCTCTCTTCCTGATGAATGTTCTTTATTGTCCTTTCTCTTCACCTCTCCTCACTAAAGTCTTCTCATTCTCTTTCCCTCTTAGTAACCCCTTGACTCCTAGTGGCATTATCTTCTCTCTTCCTGATGAATGTTCTTATATTGTCCTTTCTCTTGACCTCTCCTCACTAAAGTCTTCTCATTCTCTTTCCCTCTCAGTAACCCCTTGCCTCCTAGTGGCATTATCTTCTCTCTTCCTGATGAATGTTCTTTTATTGTCCTTCCTCTTCACTTCTCCTCACTAAAGTCTTCTCATTCTCTTTCACTCTCAGTAACCCCTTGCCTCCTAGTGGCATTATCTTCTCTCTTCCTGACGAATGTTCTTTTATTGTCCTTTCTCTTGACCTCTCCTCACTAAAGTCTTCTCATTCTCTTTCCCTCTCAGTAACCCCTTACCTCCTAGTGGCATTATCTTCTCTCTACCTGATGAATGTTCTTTTATTGTCCTTTCTCTTGACCTCTCCTCACTAAAGTCTTCTCATTCTCTTTCCCTCTTAGTAACCCCTTGCCTCCTAGTGGCATTATCTTCTCTCTTCCTGATGAATGTTCTTTTATTGTCCTTTCTCTTGACCTCTCCTCACTAAAGTCTTCTCATTCTCTTTCACTCTCAGTAACCCCTTGCCTCCTAGTGGCATTATCTTCTCTCTTCCTGATGAATGTTCTTTTATTGTCCTTTCTCTTCACCTCTCCTCACTAAAGTCTTCTCATTCTCTTTCCCTCTCAGTAACCCCTTGCCTCCTAGTGGCATTATCTTCTCTCTTCCTGATGAATGTTCTTTTATTGTCCTTTCTCTTGACCTCTCCTCACTAAAGTCTTATTCTCTTTCCCTCTTAGTAACCCCTTGCCACCTAGTGGCATTATCTTCTCTCTTCCTGATGAATGTTCTTTTATTGTCCTTTCTCTTGACCTCTCCTCACTAAAGTCTTCTCATTCTCTTTCCCTCTCAGTAACCCCTTGCCTCCTAGTGGCATTATCTTCTCTCTTCCTGATGAATGTTCTTTTATTGTCCTTTCTCTTGACCTCTCCTCACTAAAGTCTTCTCATTCTCTTTCCCTCTTAGTAACCCCTTGCCTCCTAGTGGCATTATCTTCTCTCTTCCTGATGAATGTTCTTTTATTGTCCTTTCTCTTCACCTCTCCTCACTAAAGTCTTCTCATTCTCTTTCCCTCTTAGTAACCCCTTGCCTCCTAGTGGCATTATCTTCTCTCTTCCTGATGAATGTTCTTTTATTGTCCTTTCTCTTCACCTCTCCTCACTAAAGTCTTCTCATTATCTTTCTCTCTCAGTAACCCCTTACCTCCTAGTGGCATTATCTTCTCTCTACCTGACGAATGTTCTTTTATTGTCCTTTCTCTTGACCTCTCCTCACTAAAGTCTTCTCATTCTCTTTCCCTCTTAGTAACCCCTTGCCTCCTAGTGGCATTATCTTCTCTCTTCCTGATGAATGTTCTTTTATTGTCCTTTCTCTTGACCTCTCCTCACTAAAGTCTTCTCATTCTCTTTCCCTCTCAGTAACCCCTTGCCTCCTAGTGGCATTATCTTCTCTCTTCCTGATGAATGTTCTTTTATTGTCCTTTCTCTTGACCTCTCCTCACTAAAGTCTTCTCATTCTCTTTCCCTCTCAGTAACCCCTTGCCTCCTAGTGGCATTATCTTCTCTCTTCCTGATGAATGTTCTTTTATTGTCCTTTCTCTTCACCTCTCCTCACTAAAGTCTTCTCATTCTCTTTCCCTCTCAGTAACCCCTTGCCTCCTAGTGGCATTATCTTCTCTCTTCCTGATGAATGTTCTTTTATTGTCCTTTCTCTTCACCTCTCCTCTCTAAAGTCTTCTCATTCTCTTTCCCTCTTAGGAACCCCTTGCCTCCTAGTGGCATTATCTTCTCTCTTCCTGATGAATGTTCTTTTATTGTCCTTTCTCTTGACCTCTCCTCACTAAAGTCTTCTCATTCTCTTTCCCTCTCAGTAACCTCTTGCCTCCTAGTGGCATTATCTTCTCTCTTCCTGATGAATGTTCTTTTATTGTCCTTTCTCTTCACCTCTCCTCACTAAAGTCTTCTCATACTCTTTCCCTCTCAGTAAACTATTGCCTCCCAGTGGCATTATCTTCTCTCTTCCTGATGAATGTTCTTTTATTGTCCTTTCTCTTCACCTCTCCTCACTAAAGTCTTCTCATTCTCTTTCCCTCTCAGTAACCCCTTGCCTCCTAGTGGCATTATCTTCTCTCTTCCTGATGAATGTTCTTATATTCTCCTTTCTCTTCACCTCTCCTCACTAAAGTCTTCTCATTCTCTTTCCCTCTCAGTAACCCCTTGCCTCCTAGTGGCACTATCTTCTCTCTTTCTGATGAATGTTCTTTTATAGTCCTTTCTCTTCACCTCTCCTCACTAAAGTCTTCTCATACTCTTTCCCTCTTAGGAAACCCTTGCCTCCTAGTGGCATTATCTTCTCTCTTCCTGATGAATGTTCTTTTATTGTCCTTTCTCTTGACCTCTCCTCACTAAATTCTTCTTATTCTCTTTCCCTCTCAGTAACCCCTTGCCTCCTAGTGGCATTATCTTCTCTCTTTCTGATGAATCTTCTTTTATTGTCCTTTCTCTTCACCTCTCCTCACTAAGGTCTTCTCATTCTCTTTCCCTCTTAGGAACCCCTTGCCTCCTAGTGGCATTATCTTCTCTCTTCCTGATGAATGTTCTTTTATTGTCCTTTCTCTTGACCTCTCCTCACTAAAGTCTTCTCATTCTCTTTCCCTCTCAGTAACCTCTTGCCTCCTAGTGGCATTATCTTCTCTCTTCCTGATGAATGTTCTTTTATTGTCCTTTCTCTTCACCTCTCCTCACTGAAGTCTTCTCATTCTCTTTCCCTCTTAGGAACCCCTTGATTCCTAGTGGCATTATCTTCTCTCTTTCTGATGAATGTTCTTTTATTGTCCTTTCTCTTCACCTCTCCTCACTAAAGACTTCTCATTCTCTTTCCCTCTCAGTAACCACTTGCCTCCTAGTGGCATTATCTTCTCTCTTCCTGATGAATGTTCTTTTATTGTCCTTTCTCTTGACTTCTCCTCACTAAAGTCTTCTCATTATTCTCCCTCCCTCTCAGTAACCCCTTGCCTTCTAGTGGCATTATCTTCTCTCTTTCTGATGAATGTTCTTTTATAGTCCTTTCTCTTCACCTCTCCTCACTAAAGTCTTCTCATTCTCTTTCCCTCTTAGGAACCCCTTGCCTCCTAGTGGCATTATCTTCTCTCTTCCTGATGAATGTTCTTTTATTGTCCTTTCTCTTGACCTCTCCTCACTAAAGTCTTCTCATTCTCTTTCCCTCTCAGTAACCCCTTGACTCCTAGTGGCATTATCTTCTCTATTCCTGATGAAAGATCTTTTATTGTCTTTCCTCTTCACCACTCTTCACTAAAGTCTCCCTATTATCTTTAGCTCTCAGTAACACCTTGACTCCTAGTAACATTATCTTACCTCTTTCTGATGAATTTTCTTTTATTGTCCTTTCTGTACACCCTCCACACTAAAGTATTCTCATTCTCTTTCACTCTCATTAACACCTTCCTTCATAGTGGCATTAACTTCTCTCTTTCTGATGAATGTTTTTATTGACCTTTCTCTTCACCTCTCCTCACTAAAGTCTTCTCATTCTCTTTCCCTCTCAGTAACCCCTTGCCTCCTAGTGGCATTATCTTCTCTCTTTCTGATGAATGTTCTTTTGTTGTCATTTCTCTTCAGCTCTCCTCACTAAAGTCTTCGCATTCTCTTTCAGACTCAGTAACGCTTGCCTCCTAGTGGCATTATCTTCTCTCTTCCTGATGAATGTTCTTTTATTGTCCTTTCTCTTGACCTCTCCTCACTAAAGTCTTCTCATTCTCTTTCCCTCTCAGTAACCCCTTGCCTCCTAGTGGCATTATCTTCTCTCTTCCTGATGAATGTTCTTTTATTGTCCTTTCTCTTGACCTCTCCTCACTAAAGTCTTCTCATTCTCTTTCCCTCTCAGTAACCCCTTGCCTCCTAGTGGCATTATCTTCTCTCTTCCTGATGAATGTTCTTTTATTGTCCTTTCTCTTGACCTCTCCTCACTAAAGTCTTCTCATTCTCTTTCCCTCTCAGTAACCCCTTGCCTCCTAGTGGCATTATCTTCTCTCTTCCTGATGAATGTTCTTTTATTGTCCTTTCTCTTCACCTCTCCTCACTAAAGTCTTCTCATTCTCTTTCCCTCTCAGTAACCCCTTGCCTCCTAGTGGCATTATCTTCTCTCTTCCTGATGAATGTTCTTTTATTGTCCTTTCTCTTGACCTCTCCTCACTAAAGTCTTCTCATTCTCTTTCCCTCTCAGTAACCCCTTGCCTCCTAGTGGCATTATCTTCTCTCTTCCTGATGAATGTTCTTTATTGTCCTTTCTCTTCACCTCTCCTCACTAAAGTCTTCTCATTCTCTTTCCCTCTTAGTAACCCCTTGACTCCTAGTGGCATTATCTTCTCTCTTCCTGATGAATGTTCTTATATTGTCCTTTCTCTTCACTTCTCCTCACTAAAGTCTTCTCATTCTCTTTCCCTCTCAGTAACCCCTTGCCTCCTAGTGGCATTATCTTCTCTCTTCCTGATGAATGTTCTTTTATTGTCCTTCCTCTTCACTTCTCCTCACTAAAGTCTTCTCATTCTCTTTCCCTCTCAGTAACCCCTTGCCTCCTAGTGGCATTATCTTCTCTCTTCCTGATGAATGTTCTTTTATTGTCCTTTCTCTTCACCTCTCCTCACTAAAGTCTTCTTATTCTCTTTCCCTCTTAGTAACCCCTTGCCTCCTAGTGGCATTATCTTCTCTCTTCCTGATGAATGTTCTTTTATTGTCCTTCCTCTTCACCTCTGCTCACTAAAGTCTTCTCATTCTCTTTTCCTCTCAGTAACCCCTTGCCTCCTAGTGGCATTATCTTCTCTCTTCCTGATGAATGTTCTTTTATTGTCCTTCCTCTTCACTTCTCCTCACTAAAGTCTTCTCATTCTCTTTCCCTCTTAGTAACCCCTTGACTCCTAGTGGCATTATCTTCTCTCTTCCTGATGAATGTTCTTTTATTGTCCTTTCTCTTGACCTCTCCTCACTAAAGTCTTCTCATTCTCTTTCCCTCTCAGTAACCCCTTGCCTCCTAGTGGCATTATCTTCTCTCTTCCTGATGAATGTTCTTTTATTGTCCTTTATCTTCACCTCTCCTCACTAAAGTCTTCTCATTCTCTTTCCCTCTCAGTAACCCCTTGCCTCCTAGTGGCATTATCTTCTCTCTTTCTGATGAATGTTCTTTTATTGTCCTTTCTCTTGACCTCTCCTCACTAAAGTCTTCTCATTCTCTTTCCCTCTGTAAACCCTTGCCTCCTAGTGGCATTATCTTCTCTCTTCCTGATGAATGTTCTTTTATTGTCCTTCCTCTTCACCTCTCCTCACTAAAGTCTTCTCATTCTCTTTCCCTCTCAGTAAACCCTGGCCTCCTAGTGGCATTATCTTCTCTCTTCCTGATGAATGTTCTTTTATTGTCCTTTCTCTTGACCTCTCCTCACTAAAGTCTTCTCATTCTCTTTCCCTCTCAGTAACCCCTTGCCTCCTAGTGGCATTATCTTCTCTCTTCCTGATGAATGTTCTTTTATTGTCCTTCCTCTTCACTTCTCCTCACTAAAGTCTTCTCATTCTCTTTCCCTCTCAGTAACCCCTTGCCTCCTAGTGGCATTATCTTCTCTCTTCCTGATGAATGTTCTTTATTGTTCTTTCTCTTCACCTCTCCTCACTAAAGTCTTCTCATTCTCTTTCCCTCTTAGTAACCCCTTGACTCCTAGTGGCATTATCTTCTCTCTTCCTGATGAATGTTCTTATATTGTCCTTTCTCTTGACCTCTCCTCACTAAAGTCTTCTCATTCTCTTTCCCTCTCAGTAACCCCTTGCCTCCTAGTGGCATTATCTTCTCTCTTCCTGATGTATGTTCTTTTATTGTCCTTTCTCTTCACCTCTCCTCACTAAAGTCTTCTCATTCTCTTTCCCTCTCAGTAACCCCTTGCCTCCTAGTGGCATTATCTTCTCTCTTTCTGATGAATGTTCTTTTATTGTCCTTTCTCTTGACCTCTCCTCACTAAAGTCTTCTCATTCTCTTTCCCTCTCAGTAAACCCTGGCCTCCTAGTGGCATTATCTTCTCTCTTCCTGATGAATGTTCTTTTATTGTCCTTTCTCTTGACCTCTCCTCACTAAAGTCTTCTCATTCTCTTTCCCTCTTAGTAACCCCTTGCCTCCTAGTGGCATTATCTTCTCTCTTCCTGATGAATGTTCTTTTATTGTCCTTTCTCTTCACCTCTCCTCACTAAAGTCTTCTCATTCTCTTTTCCTCTCAGTAAACCCTTGCCTCCTAGTGGCATTATCTTCTCTTTTTCTGATGAATGTTCTTTTATTGTCATTTCTCTTCACCTCTCCTCACTAAAGTCTTCTTATTCTCTTTCCCTCTTAGTAACCCCTTGCCTCCTAGTGGCATTATCTTCTCTCTTCCTGATGAATGTTCTTTTATTGTCCTTCCTCTTCACCTCTCCTGACTAAAGTCTTCTCATTCTATTTTCCTCTCAGTAACCCCTTGCCTCCTAGTGGCATTATCTTCTCTCTTTCTGATGAATGTTCTTTTATTGTCCTTTCTCTTGACCTCTCCTCACTAAAGTCTTCTCATATTCTTTCACTCTCAGTAACCACTTGCCTCCTAGTGGCATTATCTTCTCTCTTCCTGATGAATGTTCTTTTATTGTCCTTTCTCTTGACCTCTCCTCACTAAAGACTTCTCATTCTCTTTCCCTCTCAGTAACCACTTGCCTCCTAGTGGCATTATCTTCTCTCTTCCTGATGAATGTTCTTTTATTGTCCTTTCTCTTCACCTCTCCTCACTAAAGTCTTCTCATTCTCTTTCCCTCTTAGTAACCCCTTGCCTCCTAGTGGCATTATCTTCTCTCTTCCTGATGAATGTTCTTTTATTGTCCTTTCTCTTGACCTCTCCTCACTAAAGTCTTCTCATTCTCTTTCACTCTCAGTAACCACTTGCCTCCTAGTGGCATTATCTTCTCTCTTCCTGACGAATGTTCTTTTATTGTCCTTTCTCTTGACCTCTCCTCACTAAAGTCTTCTCATTCTCTTTCCCTCTCAGTAAACTCTTGCCTCCTAGTGGCATTATCTTCTCTCTTCCTGATGAATGTTCTTTTATTGTCCTTTCTCTTCACCTCTCCTCACTAAAGTCTTCTCATTCTCTTTCCCTCTCAGTAACCCCTTGCCTCCTAGTGGCATTATCTTCTCTCTTCCTGATGAATGTTCTTATATTCTCCTTTCTTTTCACCTCTCCTCACTAAAGTCTTCTCATTCTCTTTCCCTCTCAGTAACCCCTTGCCTCCTAGTGGCATTATCTTCTCTCTTCCTGATGAATGTTCTTTTATTGTCCTTTCTCTTCACCTCTCCTCACTAAAGTCTTCTTATTCTCTTTCCCTCTTAGTAACCCCTTGCCTCCTAGTGGCATTATCTTCTCTCTTCCTGATGAATGTTCTTTTATTGTCCTTCCTCTTCACCTCTGCTCACTAAAGTCTTCTCATTCTCTTTTCCTCTCAGTAAACCCTTGCCTCCTAGTGGCATTATCTTCTCTCTTTCTGATGAATGTTCTTTTATTGTCCTTTCTCTTGACCTCTCCTCACTAAAGTCTTCTCATTCTCTTTCACTCTCAGTAACCCTTGCCTCCTAGTGGCATTATCTTCTCTCTTCCTGATGAATGTTCTTTTATTGTCCTTTCTCTTGACCTCTCCTCACTAAAGTCTTCTCATTCTCTTTCCCTCTCAGTAACCCCTTGCCTCCTAGTGGCATTATCTTTTCTCTTTCTGATGAATGTTCTTTTATTGTCCTTTCTCATGACCTCTCCTCACTAAAGTCTTCTCATTCTCTTTCCTTCTCAGTAAACCCTGGCCTCCTAGTGGCATTATCTTCTCTCTTCCTGATGAATGTTCTTTTATTGTCCTTTCTCTTGACCTCTCCACACTAAAGTCTTCTCATTCTCTTTCCCTCTCAGTAACCCCTTGCCTCCTAGTGGCATTATCTTCTCTCTTCCTGATGAATGTTCTTTTATTGTCCTTTCTCTTCACCTCTCCTCACTAAAGTCTTCTCATTCTCTTTCCCTCTCAGTAACCCCTTGCCTCCTAGTGGCATTATCTTCTCTTTTTCTGATGAATGTTCTTTTATTGTCCTTTCTCTTCATCTCTCCTCACTAAAGTCTTCTTATTCTCTTTCCCTCTAAGTAACCACTTGCGTCCTAGTGGCATTATCTTCTCTCTTCCTGATGAATGTTCTTTTATTGTCCTTCCTCTTCACCTCTCCTGACTAAAGTCTTCTCATTCTATTTTCCTCTCAGTAACCCTTGCCTCCTAGTGGCATTATCTTCTCTCTTTCTGATGAATGTTCTTTTATTGTCCTTTCTCTTGACCTCTCCTCACTAAAGTCTTCTCATATTCTTTCACTCTCAGTAACCACTTGCCTCCTAGTGGCATTATCTTCTCTCTTCCTGATGAATGTTCTTTTATTGTCCTTTCTCTTGACCTCTCTTCACTAAAGTCTTCTCATTCTCTTTCCCTCTCAGTAATCCCTTGCATCCTAGTGGCATTATCTTCTCTCTTCCTGATGAATGTTCTTTTATTGTCCTTTCTCTTGACCTCTCCTCACTAAAGTCTTCTCATTCTCTTTCCCTCTTAGTAACCCCTTGCCTCCTAGTGGCATTATCTTCTCTCTTCCTGATGAATGTTCTTTTATTGTCCTTTCTCTTGACCTCTCCTCACTAAAGTCTTCTCATTCTCTTTCACTCTCAGTAACCCCTTGCCTCCTAGTGGCATTATCTTCTCTCTTTCTGATGAATGTTCTTTTATTGTCCTTTCTCTTGACCTCTCCTCACTAAAGTCTTCTCATATTCTTTCACTCTCAGTAACCACTTGCCTCCTAGTGGCATTATCTTCTCTCTTCCTGATGAATGTTCTTTTATTGTCCTTTCTCTTGACCTCTCTTCACTAAAGTCTTCTCATTCTCTTTCCCTCTCAGTAATCCCTTGCCTCCTAGTGGCATTATCTTCTCTCTTCCTGATGAATGTTCTTTTATTGTCCTTTCTCTTGACTTCTCCTCACTAAAGTCTTCTCATTCTCTTTCCCTCTTAGTAACCCCTTGCCTCCTAGTGGCATTATCTTCTCTCTTCCTGATGAATGTTCTTTTATTGTCCTTTCTCTTGACCTCTCCTCACTAAAGTCTTCTCATTCTCTTTCACTCTCAGTAACCCCTTGCCTCCTAGTGGCATTATCTTCTCTCTTCCTGACGAATGTTCTTTTATTGTCCTTTCTCTTGACCTCTCCTCACTAAAGTCTTCTCATTCTCTTTCCCTCTCAGTAACCCCTTACCTCCTAGTGGCATTATCTTCTCTCTACCTGATGAATGTTCTTTTATTGTCCTTTCTCTTGACCTCTCCTCACTAAAGTCTTCTCATTCTCTTTCCCTCTTAGTAACCCCTTGCCTCCTAGTGGCATTATCTTCTCTCTTCCTGATGAATGTTCTTTTATTGTCCTTTCTCTTGACCTCTTCTCACTAAAGTCTTCTCATTCTCTTTCACTCTCAGTAACCCCTTGCCTCCTAGTGGCATTATCTTCTCTCTTCCTGATGAATGTTCTTTTATTGTCCTTTCTCTTCACCTCTCCTCACTAAAGTCTTCTCATTCTCTTTCCCTCTCAGTAACCCCTTGCCTCCTAGTGGCATTATCTTCTCTCTTCCTGATGAATGTTCTTTTATTGTCCTTTCTCTTGACCTCTCCTCACTAAAGTCTTATTCTCTTTCCCTCTTAGTAACCCCTTGCCTCCTAGTGGCATTATCTTCTCTCTTCCTGATGAATGTTCTTTTATTGTCCTTTCTCTTGACCTCTCCTCACTAAAGTCTTCTCATTCTCTTTCCCTCTCAGTAACCCCTTGCCTCCTAGTGGCATTATCTTCTCTCTTCCTGATGAATGTTCTTTTATTGTCCTTTCTCTTGACCTCTCCTCACTAAAGTCTTCTCATTCTCTTTCCCTCTTAGTAACCCCTTGCCTCCTAGTGGCATTATCTTCTCTCTTCCTGATGAATGTTCTTTTATTGTCCTTTCTCTTCACCTCTCCTCACTAAAGTCTTCTCATTCTCTTTCCCTCTCAGTAACCCCTTGCCTCCTAGTGGCATTATCTTCTCTCTTCCTGATGAATGTTCTTTTATTGTCCTTTCTCTTCACCTCTCCTCACTAAAGTCTTCTCATTATCTTTCTCTCTCAGTAAACCCTTACCTCCTAGTGGCATTATCTTCTCTCTACCTGATGAATGTTCTTTTATTGTCCTTTCTCTTGACCTCTCCTCACTAAAGTCTTCTCATTCTCTTTCCCTCTTAGTAACCCCTTGCCTCCTAGTGGCATTATCTTCTCTCTTCCTGATGAATGTTCTTTTATTGTCCTTTCTCTTGACCTCTCCTCACTAAAGTCTTCTCTTTCTCTTTCCCTCTCAGTAACCCCTTGCCTCCTAGTGGCATTATCTTCTCTCTTCCTGATGAATGTTCTTTTATTGTCCTTTCTCTTGACCTCTCCTCACTAAAGTCTTCTCATTCTCTTTCCCTCTCAGTAACCCCTTGCCTCCTAGTGGCATTATCTTCTCTCTTCCTGATGAATGTTCTTTTATTGTCCTTTCTCTTCACCTCTCCTCACTAAAGTCTTCTCATTCTCTTTCCCTCTCAGTAACCCCTTGCCTCCTAGTGGCATTATCTTCTCTCTTCCTGATGAATGTTCTTTTATTGTCCTTTCTCTTCACCTCTCCTCACTAAAGTCTTCTCATTCTCTTTCCCTCTCAGTAACCCCTTGCCTCCTAGTGGCATTATCTTCTCTCTTCCTGATGAATGTTCTTTTATTGTCCTTTCTCTTCACCTCTCCTCACTAAAGTCTTCTCATTCTCTTTCCCTCTCAGTAACCCCTTGCCTCCTAGTGGCATTATCTTCTCTCTTCCTGATGAATGTTCTTTTATTGTCCTTTCTCTTCACCTCTCCTCACTAAAGTCTTCTCATTATCTTTCTCTCTCAGTAACCCCTTACCTCCTAGTGGCATTATCTTCTCTCTACCTGATGAATGTTCTTTTATTGTCCTTTCTCTTGACCTCTCCTCACTAAAGTCTTCTCATTCTCTTTCCCTCTTAGTAACCCCTTGCCTCCTAGTGGCATTATCTTCTCTCTTCCTGATGAATGTTCTTTTATTGTCCTTTCTCTTGACCTCTCCTCACTAAAGTCTTCTCTTTCTCTTTCCCTCTCAGTAACCCCTTGCCTCCTAGTGGCATTATCTTCTCTCTTCCTGATGAATGTTCTTTTATTGTCCTTTCTCTTGACCTCTCCTCACTAAAGTCTTCTCATTCTCTTTCCCTCTCAGTAACCCCTTGCCTCCTAGTGGCATTATCTTCTCTCTTCCTGATGAATGTTCTTTTATTGTCCTTTCTCTTCACCTCTCCTCACTAAAGTCTTCTCATTCTCTTTCCCTCTCAGTAACCCCTTGCCTCCTAGTGGCATTATCTTCTCTCTTCCTGATGAATGTTCTTTTATTGTCCTTTCTCTTCACCTCTCCTCACTAAAGTCTTCTCATTCTCTTTCCCTCTTAGGAACCCCTTGCCTCCTAGTGGCATTATCTTCTCTCTTCCTGATGAATGTTCTTTTATTGTCCTTTCTCTTGACCTCTCCTCACTAAAGTCTTCTCATTCTCTTTCCCTCTCAGTAACCTCTTGCCTCCTAGTGGCATTATCTTCTCTCTTCCTGATGAATGTTCTTTTATTGTCCTTTCTCTTCACCTCTCCTCACTAAAGTCTTCTCATACTCTTTCCCTCTCAGTAAACTATTGCCTCACAGTGGCATTATCTTCTCTCTTCCTGATGAATGTTCTTTTATTGTCCTTTCTCTTCACCTCTCCTCACTAAAGTCTTCTCATTCTCTTTCCCTCTCAGTAACCCCTTGCCTCCTAGTGGCATTATCTTCTCTCTTCCTGATGAATGTTCTTATATTCTCCTTTCTCTTCACCTCTCCTCACTAAAGTCTTCTCATTCTCTTTCCCTCTCAGTAACCCCTTGCCTCCTAGTGGCACTATCTTCTCTCTTTCTGATGAATGTTCTTTTATAGTCCTTTCTCTTCACCTCTCCTCACTAAAGTCTTCTCATTATTCTCTTTCCCTCTCAGTAACCCCTTGCCTCCTAGTGGCATTATCTTCTCTCTTCCTGATGAATGTTCTTTTATTGTCCTTTCTCTTGACCTCTCCTCACTAAAGTCTTCTCATTCTCTTTCCCTCTCAGTAACCCCTTGCCTCCTAGTGGCATTATCTTCTCTCTTCCTGATGAATGTTCTTTTATTGTCCTTTCTCTTCACCTCTCCTCACTGAAGTCTTCTCATTCTCTTTCCCTCTTAGGAACCCCTTGATTCCTAGTGGCATTATCTTCTCTCTTTCTGATGAATGTTCTTTTATTGTCCTTTCTCTTCACCTCTCCTCACTAAAGACTTCTCATTCTCTTTCCCTCTCAGTCACCACTTGCCTCCTAGTGGCATTATCTTCTCTCTTCCTGATGAATGTTCTTTTATTGTCCTTTCTCTTCACCTCTCCTCACTGAAGTCTTCTCATTCTCTTTCCCTCTTAGGAACCCCTTGATTCCTAGTGGCATTATCTTCTCTCTTTCTGATGAATGTTCTTTTATTGTCCTTTCTCTTCACCTCTCCTCACTAAAGACTTCTCATTCTCTTTCCCTCTCAGTCACCACTTGCCTCCTAGTGGCATTATCTTCTCTCTTCCTGATGAATGTTCTTTTATTGTCCTTTCTCTTGACCTCCCCTCACTAAAGTCTTCTTATACTCTTTCCCTCTCAGTAACCCCTTGCCTCCTAGTGGCATTATCTTCTCTCTTCCTGATGAATGTTCTTTTATTGTCCTTTCTCTTGACCTCTCCTCACTAAAGTCTTCTCATTCTCTTTCCCTCTCAGTAACCCCTTGCCTCCTAGTGGCATTATCTTCTCTCTTCCTGATGAATCTTCTTTTATTGTCCTTTCTCTTGACCTCTCCTCACTAAAGTCTTCTCATTCTCTTTCCCTCTTAGTAACCCCTTGCCTCCTAGTGGCATTATCTTCTCTCTACCTGATGAATGTTCTTTTATTGTCCTTTCTCTTGACCTCTCCTCACTAAAGTCTTCTCATTATTCTCTTTCCCTCTCAGTAACCCCTTGCCTCCTAGTGGCACTATCTTCTCTCTTTCTGATGAATGTTCTTTTATAGTCCTTTCTCTTCACCTCTCCTCACTAAAGTCTTCTCATTCTCTTTCCCTCTCAGTAACCCCTTGCCTCCTAGTGGCATTATCTTCTCTCTTTCTGATGAATGTTCTTTTATTGTCCTTTCTCTTCACCTCTCCTCACTAAAGTCTTCTCATTCTCTTTCCCTCTCAGTAACCCCTTGCCTCCTAGTGGCATTATCTTCTCTCTTCCTGATGAATGTTCTTTTATTGTCCTTTCTCTTGACCTCTCCTCACTAAAGTCTTCTCATTCTCTTTCCCTCTCAGTAACCCCTTGCCTCCTAGTGGCATTATCTTCTCTCTTCCTGATGAATGTTCTTTTATTGTCCTTTCTCTTCACCTCTCCTCACTGAAGTCTTCTCATTCTCTTTCCCTCTTAGGAACCCCTTGATTCCTAGTGGCATTATCTTCTCTCTTTCTGATGAATGTTCTTTTATTGTCCTTTCTCTTCACCTCTCCTCACTAAAGACTTCTCATTCTCTTTCCCTCTCAGTCACCACTTGCCTCCTAGTGGCATTATCTTCTCTCTTCCTGATGAATGTTCTTTTATTGTCCTTTCTCTTGACCTCCCCTCACTAAAGTCTTCTTATACTCTTTCCCTCTCAGTAACCCCTTGCCTCCTAGTGGCATTATCTTCTCTCTTCCTGATGAATGTTCTTTTATTGTCCTTTCTCTTGACCTCTCCTCACTAAAGTCTTCTCATTATTCTCCCTCCCTCTCAGTAACCCCTTGCCTTCTAGTGGCATTATCTTCTCTCTTTCTGATGAATGTTCTTTTATAGTCCTTTCTCTTCACCTCTCCTCACTAAAGTCTTCTCATTCTCTTTCCCTCTTAGGAACCCCTTGCCTCCTAGTGGCATTATCTTCTCTCTTCCTGATGAATGTTCTTTTATTGTCCTTTCTCTTGACCTCTCCTCACTAAATTCTTCTTATTCTCTTTCCCTCTCAGTAACCCCTGTCCTCCTACTGGCATTATCTTCTCTCTTTCTGATGAATGTTCTTTTATTGTCCTTTCTCTTCACCTCTCCTCACTAAAGTCTTCTCATTCTCTTTCCCTCTTAGGAACCCCTTGCCTCCTAGTGGCATTATCTTCTCTCTTCCTGATGAATGTTCTTTTATTGTCCTTTCTCTTGACCTCTCCTCACTAAAGTCTTCTCATTCTCTTTCCCTCTCAGTAACCTCTTGCCTCCTAGTGGCATTATCTTCTCTCTTCCTGATGAATGTTCTTTTATTGTCCTTTCTCTTCACCTCTCCTCACTAAAGTCTTCTCATTCTCTTTCCCTCTTAGGAACCCCTTGATTCCTAGTGGCATTATCTTCTCTCTTTCTGATGAATGTTCTTTTATTGTCCTTTCTCTTCACCTCTCCTCACTAAAGTCTTCTTATTCTCTTTCCCTCTCAGTAACCCCTTGCCTCCTAGTGGCATTATCTTCTCTCTTCCTGATGAATGTTCTTTTATTGTCCTTTCTCTTGACCTCTCCTCACTAAAGTCTTCTCATTCTCTTTCCCTCTCAGTAACCCCTTGCCTCCTAGTGGCATTATCTTCTCTCTTCCTGATGAATGTTCTTTTATTGTCCTTTCTCTTGACCTCTCCTCACTAAAGTCTTCTCATTATTCTCTTTCCCTCTCAGTAACCCCTTGCCTCCTATTGGCATTATCTTCTTTCTTGCTGATGAATGTTCTTTTATAGTCCTTTCTCTTCACCTCTCCTCACTAAAGTCTTCTCATTCTCTTTCCCTCTTAGGAACCCCTTGCCTCCTAGTGGCATTATCTTCTTTCTTCCTGATGAATGTTCTTTTATTGTCCTTTCTCTTGACCTCTCCTCACTAAAGTCTTCTTATTCTCTTTCCCTCTCAGTAACCCCTTGCCTCCTAGTGGCATTATCTTCTCTCTTCCTGATGAATCTTCTTTTATTGTCCTTTCTCTTGACCTCTCCTCAATAAATTCTTATTATTCTCTTTCCCTCTCAGTAACCCCTTGCCTCCTAGTGGCATTATCTTCTCTCTTTCTGATAAATGTTCTTTTATTGTCCTTTCTCTTGACCTCTCCTCAATAAATTCTTATTATTCTCTTTCCCTCTCAGTAACCCCTTGCCTCCTAGTGGCATTATCTTCTCTCTTTCTGATGAATCTTCTTTTATTGTCCTTTCTCTTGACCTCTCCTCAATAAATTCTTATTATTCTCTTTCCCTCTCAGTAACCCCTTGCCTCCTAGTGGCATTATCTTCTCTCTTTCTGATAAATGTTCTTTTATTGTCCTTTCTCTTCACCTCTCCTCACTAAAGTCTTCTCATTCTCTTTCCCTCTTAGGAACCCCTTGCCTCCTAGTGGCATTATCTTCTCTCTTCCTGATAAATGTTCTTTTATTGTCCTTTCTCTTGACCTCTCCTCACTAAAGTCTTCTCATTCTCTTTCCCTCTCAGTAACCTCTTGCCTCCTAGTGGCATTATCTTCTCTCTTCCTGATGAATGTTCTTTTATTGTCCTTTCTCTTCACCTCTCCTCACTAAAGTCTTCTCATTCTCTTTCCCTCTTAGGAACCCCTTGCCTCCTAGTGGCATTATCTTCTCTCTTTCTGATGAATATTCTTTTATTGTCCTTTCTCTTCACCTCTCCTCACTAAAGTCTTCTCATTCTCTTTCCCTCTCAGTAACCCCTTGCCTCCTAGTGGCATTATCTTCTCTCTTCCTGATGAATGTTCTTTTATTGTCCTTTCTCTTGACCTCTCCTCACTAAAGTCTTCTCATTCTCTTTCCCTCTCAGTAACCCCTTGCCTCCTAGTGGCATTATCTTCTCTCTTCCTGATGAATGTTCTTTTATTGTCCTTTCTCTTCACCTCTCCTCACTAAAGTCTTCTCATTCTCTTTCCCTCTCAGTAACCTCTTGCCTCCTAGTGGCATTATCTTCTCTCTTCCTGATGAATGTTCTTTTATTGTCCTTTCTCTTGACCTCTCCTCACTAAAGTCTTCTCATTCTCTTTCCCTCTCAGTAACCTCTTGCCTCCTAGTGGCATTATCTTCTCTCTTCCTGATGAATGTTCTTTTATTGTCCTTTCTCTTCACCTCTCCTCACTAAAGTCTTCTCATTCTCTTTCCCTCTTAGGAACCCCTTGCCTCCTAGTGGCATTATCTTCTCTCTTTCTGATGAATATTCTTTTATTGTCCTTTCTCTTCACCTCTCCTCACTAAAGTCTTCTCATTCTCTTTCCCTCTCAGTAACCTCTTGCCTCCTAGTGGCATTATCTTCTCTCTTCCTGATGAATGTTCTTTTATTGTCCTTTCTCTTGACCTCTCCTCACTAAAGTCTTCTCATTCTCTTTCCCTCTCAGTAACCTCTTGCCTCCTAGTGGCATTATCTTCTCTCTTCCTGATGAATGTTCTTTTATTGTCCTTTCTCTTCACCTCTCCTCACTAAAGTCTTCTCATTCTCTTTCCCTCTTAGGAACCCCTTGCCTCCTAGTGGCATTATCTTCTCTCTTTCTGATGAATATTCTTTTATTGTCCTTTCTCTTCACCTCTCCTCACTAAAGTCTTCTCATTCTCTTTCCCTCTCAGTAACCCCTTGCCTCCTAGTGGCATTATCTTCTCTCTTCCTGATGAATGTTCTTTTATTGTCCTTTCTCTTGACCTCTCCTCACTAAAGTCTTCTCATTCTCTTTCCCTCTCAGTAACCCCTTGCCTCCTAGTGGCATTATCTTCTCTCTTCCTGATGAATGTTCTTTTATTGTCCTTTCTCTTCACCTCTCCTCACTAAAGTCTTCTCATTCTCTTTCCCTCTCAGTAACCTCTTGCCTCCTAGTGGCATTATCTTCTCTCTTCCTGATGAATGTTCTTTTATTGTCCTTTCTCTTGACCTCTCCTCACTAAAGTCTTCTCATTCTCTTTCCCTCTCAGTAACCTCTTGCCTCCTAGTGGCATTATCTTCTCTCTTCCTGATGAATGTTCTTTTATTGTCCTTTCTCTTCACCTCTCCTCACTAAAGTCTTCTCATTCTCTTTCCCTCTTAGGAACCCCTTGCCTCCTAGTGGCATTATCTTCTCTCTTTCTGATGAATATTCTTTTATTGTCCTTTCTCTTCACCTCTCCTCACTAAAGTCTTCTCATTCTCTTTCCCTCTCAGTAACCCCTTGCCTCCTAGTGGCATTATCTTCTCTCTTCCTGATGAATGTTCTTTTATTGTCCTTTCTCTTGACCTCTCCTCACTAAAGTCTTCTCATTCTCTTTCCCTCTCAGTAACCCCTTGCCTCCTAGTGGCATTATCTTCTCTCTTCCTGATGAATGTTCTTTTATTGTCCTTTCTCTTCACCTCTCCTCACTAAAGTCTTCTCATTCTCTTTCCCTCTCAGTAACCCCTTGCCTCCTAGTGGCATTATCTTCTCTCTTCCTGATAAATGTTCTTTTATTGTCCTTTCTCTTCACCTCTCCTCACTAAAGTCTTCTCATTCTCTTTCCCTCTCAGTAACCTCTTGCCTCCTAGTGGCATTATCTTCTCTCTTCCTGATGAATGTTCTTTTATTGTCCTTTCTCTTCACCTCTCCTCACTAAAGTCTTCTTATTCTCTTTCCCTCTCAGTAACCCCTTGCCTCCTAGTGGCATTATCTTCTCTCTTCCTGATGAATATTCTTTTATTGTCCTTTCTCTTCACCTCTCCTCACTAAAGTCTTCTCATTCTCTTTCCCTCTCAGTAACCCCTTGCCTCCTAGTGGCATTATCTTCTCTCTTCCTGATGAATGTTCTTTTATTGTCCTTTCTCTTCACATCTCCTCACTAAAGTCTTCTCATTCTCTTTCCCTCTCAGTAACCTCTTGCCTCCTAGTGGCATTATCTTCTCTCTTCCTGATGAATGTTCTTTTATTGTCCTTTCTCTTCACCTCTCCTCACTAAAGTCTTCTTATTCTCTTTCCCTCTCAGTAACCCCTTGCCTCCTAGTGGCATTATCTTCTCTCTTCCTGATGAATATTCTTTTATTGTCCTTTCTCTTCACCTCTCCTCACTAAAGTCTTCTCATTCTCTTTCCCTCTCAGTAACCCCTTGCCTCCTAGTGGCATTATCTTCTCTCTTCCTGATGAATGTTCTTATATTCTCCTTTCTTTTCACCTCTCCTCACTAAAGTCTTCTCATTCTCTTTCCCTCTCAGTAACCCCTTGCCTCCTAGTGGCATTATCTTCTCTCTTCCTGATGAATGTTCTTTTATTGTCCTTTCTCTTGACCTCTCCTCACTAAAGTCTTCTCATTCTCTTTCCCTCTTAGGAACCCCTTGCCTCCTAGTGGCATTATCTTCTCTCTTCCTGATGAATCTTCTTTTATTGTCCTTTCTCTTGACCTCTCCTCAATAAATTCTTATTATTCTCTTTCCCTCTCAGTAACCCCTTGCCTCCTAGTGGCATTATCTTCTCTCTTTCTGATAAATGTTCTTTTATTGTCCTTTCTCTTCACCTCTCCTCACTAAAGTCTTCTCATTCTCTTTCCCTCTTAGGAACCCCTTGATTCCTAGTGGCATTATCTTCTCTCTTCCTGATGAATGTTCTTTTATTGTCCTTTCTCTTGACCTCTCCTCACTAAAGTCTTCTCATTCTCTTTCCCTCTCAGTAACCTCTTGCCTCCTAGTGGCATTATCTTCTCTCTTTCTGATGAATGTTCTTTTATTGTCCTTTCTCTTGACCTCTCCTCACTAAAGTCTTCTCATTCTCTTTCCCTCTCAGTAACCCCTTGCCTCCTAGTGGCATTATCTTCTCTCTTCCTGATGAATGTTCTTTTATTGTCCTTTCTCTTGACCTCTCCTCACTAAAGTCTTCTCATTCTCTTTCCCTCTCAGTAACCTCTTGCCTCCTAGTGGCATTATCTTCTCTCTTCCTGATGAATGTTCTTTTATTGTCCTTTCTCTTGACCTCTCCTCACTAAAGTCTTCTCATTCTCTTTCCCTCTCAGTAACCTCTTGCCTCCTAGTGGCATTATCTTCTCTCTTCCTGATGAATATTCTTTTATTGTCCTTTCTCTTCACCTCTCCTCACTAAAGTCTTCTCATTCTCTTTCCCTCTTAGGAACCCCTTGCCTCCTAGTGGCATTATCTTCTCTCTTTCTGATGAATGTTCTTTTATTGTCCTTTCTCTTCACCTCTCCTCACTAAAGTCTTCTCATTCTCTTTCCCTCTCAGTAACCCCTTGCCTCCTAGTGGCATTATCTTCTCTCTTCCTGATGAATGTTCTTTTATTGTCCTTTCTCTTCACATCTCCTCACTAAAGTCTTCTCATTCTCTTTCCCTCTCAGTAACCTCTTGCCTCCTAGTGGCATTATCTTCTCTCTTCCTGATGAATGTTCTTTTATTGTCCTTTCTCTTCACCTCTCCTCACTAAAGTCTTCTCATTCTCTTTCCCTCTCAGTAACCTCTTGCCTCCTAGTGGCATTATCTTCTCTCTTCCTGATGAATGTTCTTTTATTGTCCTTTCTCTTCACCTCTCCTCACTAAAGTCTTCTCATTCTCTTTCCCTCTCAGTAACCTCTTGCCTCCTAGTGGCATTATCTTCTCTCTTCCTGATGAATGTTCTTTTATTGTCCTTTCTCTTCACCTCTCCTCACAAAAGTCTTCTCATTCTCTTTCCCTCTCAGTAACCCCTTGCCTCCTAGTGGCATTATCTTCTCTCTTTCTGATGAATGTTCTTTTATTGTCCTTTCTCTTCACCTTTCCTCACTAAATTCTTATTATTCTCTTTCCCTCTTAGGAACCCCTTGATTCCTAGTGGCATTATCTTCTCTCTTTCTGATGAATGTTCTTTTATTGTCCTTTCTCTTCACCTCTCCTCACTAAAGTCTTCTCATTCTCTTTCCCTCTCAGTAACCACTTGCCTCCTAGTGGCATTATCTTCTCTCTTCCTGATGAATGTTCTTTTATTGTCCTTTCTCTTGACCTCCCCTCACTAAAGTCTTCTTATTCTCTTTCCCTCTCAGTAACCCCTTGCCTCCTAGTGGCATTATCCTCTCTCTTCCTGATGAATGTTCTTTTATTGTCCTTTCTCTTGACCTCCCCTCACTAAAGTCTTCTCATTCTCTTTCCCTCTCAGTAACCCCTTGCCTCCGAGTGGCATTATCTTCTCTCTTTCTGATGAATGTTCTTTTATTGGCCTTTCTATTGACCTCTCCTCACTAAAGTCTCCTCATTCTCTTTCCCTCTCAGTAAACCCTTGCCTCCTAGTGGCATTATTTTCACTCTTCCTGATGAATGTTCTTTTATTGTCCTTCCTCTTCACCTCTCGTCACTAAAGTCTTCTTATTCTCTTTCCCTCTTAGGAACCCCTCGCCTCCTAGTGGCATTATCGTCTCTCTTCCTGATGAATGTTCTTTTATTGTCCTTTCTCTTCACCTCTCCTCACTAAAGTCTTCTCATTCTCTTTCCCTCACAGTAACCCCTTGCCTCCTAGTGGCATTATCTTCTCTCTTCCTGATGAATGTTCTTTTATTGTCCTTTCTCTTCACCTCTCCTCACTAAAGTCTTCTCATTCTCTTTCCCTCTCAGTAACCCCTTGCCTCCTAGTGGCATTATCTTCTCTCTTCCTGCTGAATGTTCTTTTATTGTCCTTTCTCTTGACCTCTCGTCACTAAAGTCTTCTCATTCTCTTTCCCTCTCAGTAACCCCTTGCCTCCTAGTGGCATTATCTTCTCTCTTCCTGATGAATGTTCTTTTATTGTCCTTTCTCTTGACCTCTCCTCACTAAAGTCTTCTCATTCTCTTTCCCTCTCAGTAACCCCTTGCTTTCTAGTGGCATTATCTTCTTTCTTCCTGATGAATGTTCTTTTATTGTCCTTTCTCTTGACCTCCCCTCACTAATGTCTTCTCATTCTCTTTCCCTCTCAGTAACCCCTTGCCTCCTAGTGGCATTATCTTCTCTCTTTCTGATGAATGTTCTTTTATTGTCCTTTCTCTTGACCTCTCCTCACTAAAGTCTTCTCATTCTCTTTCCCTCTAAGTAACACCTTGCCTCCTAGTGGCATTATCTTCTCTCTTCCTGATGAATGTTCTTTTATTGTCCTTTCTCTTCACCTCTCCTCACTGAAGTCTTCTTATTCTCTTTCCCTCTCAGTAACCCCTTGCCTCCTAGTGGCATTATCTTCTCTCTTCCTGATGAATGTTCTTTTATTGTCCTTTCTCTTGAGCTCTCCTCACTAAAGTCTTCTTTTTCTCTTTCCCTCTCAGTAACCCCTTGCCTCCTAGTGGCATTATCTTCTCTCTTCCTGATGAATGTTCTTTTATTGTCCTTTCTCTTGACCTCTCCTCACTAAAGTCTTCTTATACTCTTTCCCTCTCAGTAACCCCTTGCCTCCTAGTGGCATTATCTTCTCTCTTCCTGATGAATGTTCTTTTATTGTCCTTTCTCTTGACCTCCCCTCACTAAAGTCTTCTTATTCTCTTTCCCGCTCAGTAACCCCTTGCCTCCTAGTGGCATTATCTTCTCTCTTCCTGATGAATGTTCTTTTATTGTCCTTTCTCTTCACCTCTCCTCACTAAAGTCTTCTCATTCTCTTTCCCTCACAGTAATCCCTTGCCTCCTAGTGGCATTATCTTCTCTCTTCCTGATGAATGTTCTTTTATTATCCTTCCTCTTCACCTCTCCTCACTAAAGTCTTCTTATTCTCTTTCCCTCTTAGGAACTCCTCGCCTTCTAGTGGCATTATCTTCTCTCTTCCTGATGAATGTTCTTTTATTGTCCTTTCTCTTGACCTCTCCTCACTAAAGTCTTCTCATTCTCTTTCCCTCTCAGTAACCCCTTGCCTCCTAGTGGCATTATCTTCTCTCTTCCTGATGAATGTTCTTTTATTGTCCTTTCTCTTGACCTCTCCTCACTAAAGTCTTCCCATTCTCTTTCCCTCTCAGTAACCCCTTGCCTCCTAGTGGCATTAGCTTCTCTCTTCCTGCTGAATGTTCTTTTATTGTCCTTTCTCTTGACCTCTCCTCACTAAAGTCTTCTCATTCTCTTTCACTCTCAGTAACCCCTTGCCTCCTAGTGGCATTATCTTCTCTCTTCCTGATGAATGTTCTTTCATTGTCCTTTCTCTTGACCTCCCCTCACTAAAGTCTTCTCATTCTCTTTCCTTCTCAGTAACCCATTGCCTCCTAGTGGCATTATCTTCTCTCTTTCTGATGAATGTTCTTTTATTGTCCTTTCTCTTCACCTCTCCTCACTAAAGTCTTCTCATTCTCTTTCACTCTCAGTAACCCCTTGCCTCCTAGTGGCATTATCTTCTCTCTTCCTGATGAATGTTCTTTCATTGTCCTTTCTCTTGACCTCCCCTCACTAAAGTCTTCTCATTCTCTTTCCTTCTCAGTAACCCATTGCCTCCTAGTGGCATTATTTTCTCACTTCCTGATGAATGTTCTTTTATTGTCCTTCCTCTTCACCTCTCCTCACTAAAGTCTTCATATACTCTTTCCCTCTTAGGAACCCCTCGCCTCCTAATGGCATTATCTTCTCTCTTCCTGATAATTGTTCTTTTATTGTCCTTTCTCTTGACCTCTCCTCACTAAAGTCTTCTTATTCTCTTTCCCTCTAAGTAACCCCTTGCTTCCTAGTGGCATTATCTTCTCTCTTCATGATAATTGTTCTTTCATTGTCCTTTCTCTTGACCTCTCCTCACTAAAGTCTTCTTATTCTCTTTCCCTCTCAGTAACCCCTTGCCTCCTAGTGGCATTAACTTCTCTCTTCATGATAATTGTTCTTTTATTGTCCTTTCTCTTGACCTCTACTCACTAAAGTCTTCTTATTCTCTTTCCCTATCAGTAACCCCTTGCCTCCTAGTGGCATTATCTTCTCTCTTCCTGATAATTGTTCTTTTATTGTCCTTTCTCTTGACCTCTCCTCACTAAAGTCTTCTTATTCTCTTTCCCTCTCAGTAACCCCTTGCCTCCTAGTGGCATTATCTTCTCTCTTCCTGATGAATGTTCTTTTATTGTCCTTTCTCTTGACCTCCCCTCACTAAAGTCTTCTCATTCTCTTTCCCTCTCAGTAACCCCTTGCCTCCTAGTGGCATTATCTTCTCTCTTTCTGATGAATGTTCTTTTATTGTCCTTTCTCTTGACCTCTCCTCACTAAAGTCCTCTCATTCTCTTTCCCTCTCAGTAAACCCTTGCCTCCTAGTGGCATTATTTTCTCTCTTCCTGATGAATGTTCTTTTATTGTCCTTCCTCTTCACCTCTCCTCACTAAAGTCTTCGTATTCTCTTCCCCTCTTAGGAACCCCTCGCCTCCTAGTGGCATTATCTTCTCTCTTCCTGATGAATGTTCTTTTATTGTCCTTTCTCTTCACCTCTCCTCACTAAAGTCTTCTCATTCTCTTTCCTTCTCAGTAACCCCTTGCCTCCTAGTGGCATTATCTTCTCTCTTCCTGATGAATGTTCTTTTATTGTCCTTTCTCTTGATCTCCCCTCACTAAAGTCTTCTCATTCTCTTTCCCTCTCAGTAACCCCTTGCCTCCTAGTGGCATTATCTTCTCTCTTTCTGATGAATGTTCTTTTATTGTCCTTTCTCTTGACCTCTCCTCACTAAAGTCTTCTCATTCTCTTTCCCTCTCAGTAAACCCTTGCCTCCTAGTGGCATTATTTTCTGTCTTCCTGATGAATGTTCTTTTATTATCCTTCCTCTTCACCTCTCCTCACTAAAGTCTTCTTATTCTCTTTCCCTCTTAGGAACCCCTTGCCTCCTAGTGGCATTATCTTCTCTCTTCCTGATAATTGTTCTTTTATTGTCCTTTCTCTTGACCTCTCCTCACTAATGTCTTCTTATTCTCTTTCCCTCTCAGTAACCCCTTGCCTCCTAGTGGCATTATCTTCTCTCTTCCTGATAATTGTTCTTTTATTGTCCTTTCTCTTGACCTCTCCTCACTAAAGTCTTCTTATTCTCTTTCCCTCTCAGTAACCCCTTGCCTCCTAGTGGCATTATCTTCTCTCTTCCTGATGAATGTTCTTTTATTCTCCTTTCTCTTGACCTCCCCTCACTAAAGTCTTCTCATTCTCTTTCCCTCTCAGTAACCCCTTGCCTCCTAGTGGCATTATCTTCTCTCTTTCTGATGAATGTTCTTTTATTGTCCTTTCTCTTGACCTCCCCTCACTAAAGTCTTCTCATTCTCTTTCCCTCTCAGTAAACCCTTGCCTCCTAGTGGCATTATCTTCTCTCTTCCTGCTGAATGTTCTTTTATTGTCCTTTCTCTTGACCTCTCCTCACTAAAGTCTTCTCATTCTCTTTCCCTCTCAGTAACCCCTTGCCTCATAGTGGCATTATCTTCTCTCTTCCTGATGAATGTTCTTTCATTGTCCTTTCTCTTGACCTCCCCTCACTAAAGTCTTCTCATTCTCTTTCCTTCTCAGTAACCCATTGCCTCCTAGTGGCATTATCTTCTCTCTTTCTGATGAATGTTCTTTTATTGTCCTTTCTCTTGACCTCTCCTCACTAAAGTCTTCTCATTCTCTTTCCCTCTCAGTAAACCCTTGCCTCCTAGTGGCATTATTTTCTCACTTCCTGATGAATGATCTTTTATTGTCCTTCCTCTTCACCTCTCCTCACTAAAGTCTTCATATACTCTTTCCCTCTTAGGAACCCCTCGCCTCCTAATGGCATTATCATCTCTCTTCCTGATGAATGTTCTTTTATTGTCCTTTCTCTTGACCTCTACTCACTAAAGTCTTCTCATTCTCTTTCCCTCTCAGTAACCCCTTGCCTCCTAGTGGCATTATCTTCTCTCTTCCTGATGAATGTTCTTTTATTGTCCTTTCTCTTGACCTCTCCTCACTAAAGTCTTCTTATTCTCTTTCCCTCTCAGTAACCCCTTGCCTCCTAGTGGCATTATCTTCTCTCTTCCTGATGAATGTTCTTTTATTGTCCTTTCTCTTGACCTCCCCTCACTAAGGTCTTCTCATTCTCTTTCCCTCTCAGTAACCCCTTGCCTCCTAGTGGCATTATCTTCTCTCTTTCTGATGAATGTTCTTTTATTGTCCTTTCTCTTGACCTCTCCTCACTAAAGTCTTCTCATTCTCTTTCCCTCTCAGTAAACCCTTGCCTCCTAGTGGCATCATTTTCTCTCTTCCTGATGAATGTTCTTTTATTATCCTTCCTCTTCACCTCTCCTCACTAAAGTCTTCTTATTCTCTTTCCCTCTTAGGAACTCCTCGCCTCCTAGTGGCATTATCTTCTCTCTTCCTGATGAATGTTCTTTTATTGTCCTTTCTCTTGACCTCTACTCACTAAAGTCTTCTCATTCTCTTTCCCTCTCAGTAACCCCTTGCCTCCTAGTGGCATTATCTTCTCTCTTCCTGATGAATGTTCTTTTATTGTCCTTTCTCTTGACCTCTCCTCACTAAAGTCTTCTTATTCTCTTTCCCTCTCAGTAACCCCTTGCCTCCTAGTGGCATTATCTTCTCTCTTCCTGATGAATGTTCTTTTATTGTCCTTTCTCTTGACCTCCCCTCACTAAGGTCTTCTCATTCTCTTTCCCTCTCAGTAACCCCTTGACTCCTAGTGGCATTATCTTCTCTCTTCCTGATGAATGTTCTTTTATTGTCCTTTCTCTTGACCTCTCGTCACTAAAGTCTTCTCATTCTCTTTCCCTCTCAGTAACCCCTTGCCTCCTAGTGGCATTATCTTCTCTCTTCCTGATGAATGTTCTTTTTTTGTCCTTTCTCTTGACCTCTCCTCACTAAAGTCTTCCCATTCTCTTTCCCTCTCAGTAACCACTTGCCTCCTAGTGGCATTATCTTCTCTCTTCCTGATGAATGTTCTTTTATTGTCCTTTCTCTTGACCTCTCCTCACTAAAGTCTTCTCATTCTCTTTCCCTCTCAGTAACCCCTTGCCTCCTAGTGGCATTATCTTCTCTCTTCCTGATGAATGTTCTTTTATTGTCCTTTCTCTTGACCTCTCCTCACTAAAGTCTTCTCATTCTCTTTCCCTCTCAGTAACCCCTTGCCTCCTAGTGGCATTATCTTCTCTCTTCCTGATGAATGTTCTTTTATTATCCTTTCTCTTGACCTCTCCTCACTAAAGTCTTCTCATTCTCTTTCCCTCTCAGTAACCCCTTGCCTCCTAGTGGCATTATCTTCTCTCTTCCTGATGAATGTTCTTTTATTGTCCTTTCTCTTGACCTCTCCTCACTAAAGTCTTCTCATTCTCTTTCCCTCTCAGTAACCCCTTGCCTCCTAGTGGCATTATCTTCTCTCTTCCTGATGAATGTTCTTTTATTGTCCTTTCTCTTGACCTCTCCTCACTAAAGTCTTCTTATTCTCTTTCCCTCTCAGTAAACCCTTGCCTCCTAGTGGCATTATCTTCTCTCTTCCTGATGAATGTTCTTTTATTGTCCTTTCTCTTGACCTCTCCTCACTAAAGTCTTCCCATTCTCTTTCCCTCTCAGTAACCACTTGCCTCCTAGTGGCATTATCTTCTCTCTTCCTGATGAATGTTCTTTTATTGTCCTTTCTCTTGACCTCTCCTCACTAAAGTCTTCTCATTCTCTTTCCCTCTCAGTAACCCCTTGCCTCCTAGTGGCATTATCTTCTCTCTTCCTGATGAATGTTCTTTTATTGTCCTTTCTCTTGACCTCTCCTCACTAAAGTCTTCTCATTCTCTTTCCCTCTCAGTAACCCCTTGCCTCCTAGTGGCATTATCTTCTCTCTTCCTGATGAATGTTCTTTTATTGTCCTTTCTCTTGACCTCTCCTCACTAAAGTCTTCTCATTCTCTTTCCCTCTCAGTAACCCCTTGCCTCCTAGTGGCATTATCTTCTCTCTTCCTGATGAATGTTCTTTTATTGTCCTTTCTCTTGACCTCTCCTCACTAAAGTCTTCTCATTCTCTTTCCCTCTCAGTAACCCCTTGCCTCCTAGTGGCATTATCTTCTCTCTTCCTGATGAATGTTCTTTTATTGTCCTTTCTCTTGACCTCTCCTCACTAAAGTCTTCTTATTCTCTTTCCCTCTCAGTAAACCCTTGCCTCCTAGTGGCATTATCTTCTCTCTTCCTGATGAATGTTCTTTTATTGTCCTTTCTCTTGACCTCTCCTCACTAAAGTCTTCCCATTCTCTTTCCCTCTCAGTAACCACTTGCCTCCTAGTGGCATTATCTTCTCTCTTCCTGATGAATGTTCTTTTATTGTCCTTTCTCTTGACCTCTCCTCACTAAAGTCTTCTCATTCTCTTTCCCTCTCAGTAACCCCTTGCCTCCTAGTGGCATTATCTTCTCTCTTCCTGATGAATGTTCTTTTATTGTCCTTTCTCTTGACCTCTCCTCACTAAAGTCTTCTCATTCTCTTTCCCTCTCAGTAACCCCTTGCCTCCTAGTGGCATTATCTTCTCTCTTCCTGATGAATGTTCTTTTATTGTCCTTTCTCTTGACCTCTCCTCACTAAAGTCTTCTCATTCTCTTTCCCTCTCAGTAACCCCTTGCCTCCTAGTGGCATTATCTTCTCTCTTCCTGATGAATGTTCTTTTATTGTCCTTTCTCTTGACCTCTCCTCACTAAAGTCTTCTCATTCTCTTTCCCTCTCAGTAACCCCTTGCCTCCTAGTGGCATTATCTTCTCTCTTCCTGATAATTGTTCTTTTATTGTCCTTTCTCTTGACCTCTCCTCACTAAAGTCTTCTTATTCTCTTTCCCTCTCAGTAACCCCTTGCCTCCTAGTGGCATTATCTTCTCTCTTCCTGATGAATGTTCTTTTATTGTCCTTTCTCTTGACCTCCCCTCACTAAAGTCTTCTCATTCTCTTTCCCTCTCAGTAACCCCTTGCCTCCTAGTGGCATTATCTTCTCTCTTTCTGATGAATGTTCTTTTATTGTCCTTTCTCTTGACCTCTCCTCACTAAAGTCTTCTCATTCTCTTTCCCTCTCAGTAACCCCTTGCCTCCTAGTGGCATTATCTTCTCTCTTCCTGATGAATGTTCTTTTATTGTCCTTTCTCTTGACCTCTCCTCACTAAAGTCTTCTCATTCTCTTTCCCTCTCAGTAACCCCTTGCCTCCTAGTGGCATTATCTTCTCTCTTCCTGATGAATGTTCTTTTATTGTCCTTTCTCTTGACCTCTCCTCACTAAAGTCTTCTCATTCTCTTTCCCTCTCAGTAACCCCTTGCCTCCTAGTGGCATTATCTTCTCTCTTCCTGATGAATGTTCTTTTATTGTCCTTTCTCTTGACCTCTCCTCACTAAAGTCTTCTCATTCTCTTTCCCTCTCAGTAACCCCTTGCCTCCTAGTGGCATTATCTTCTCTCTTCCTGATAATTGTTCTTTTATTGTCCTTTCTCTTGACCTCTCCTCACTAAAGTCTTCTTATTCTCTTTCCCTCTCAGTAACCCCTTGCCTCCTAGTGGCATTATCTTCTCTCTTCCTGATGAATGTTCTTTTATTGTCCTTTCTCTTGACCTCCCCTCACTAAAGTCTTCTCATTCTCTTTCCCTCTCAGTAACCCCTTGCCTCCTAGTGGCATTATCTTCTCTCTTTCTGATGAATGTTCTTTTATTGTCCTTTCTCTTGACCTCTCCTCACTAAAGTCTTCACATTCTCTTTCCCTCTCAGTAAACCCTTGCCTCCTAATGGCATTATTTTCTCTCTTCCTGATGAATGTTCTTTTATTGTCCTTCCTCTTCACCTCTCCTCACTAAAGTCTTCTTATTCTCTTTCCCTCTTAGGAACCCCTCGCCTCCTAGTGGCATTATCTTCTCTCTTCCTGATGAATGTTCTTTTATTGTCCTTTCTCTTCACCTCTCCTCACTAAAGTCTTCTCATTCTCTTTCCCTCTCAGTAAACCCTTGCCTCCTAGTGGCATTGTCTTCTCTCTTCCTGATGAATGTTCTTTTATTGTCCTTTCTCTTGACCTCTCCTCACTAAAGTCTTCTCATTCTCTTTCCCTCTCAGTAACCCCTTGCCTCCTAGTGGCATTATCTTCTCTCTTCCTGATAATTGTTCTTTTATTGTCCTTTCTCTTGACCTCTCCTCACTAAAGTCTTCTTATTCTCTTTCCCTCTCAGTAAACCCTTGCCTCCTAGTGGCATTATTTTCTCTCTTCCTGATGAATGTTCTTTTATTGTCCTTCCTCTTCACCTCTCCTCAGTAAAGTCTTCTCATTCTCTTTCCCTCTTAGGAACCCCTCGTCTCCTAGTGGCATTATCTTCTCTCTTCCTGATGAATGTTCTTTTATTGTCCTTTCTCTTCACCTCTCCTCACTAAAGTCTTCTCATTCTCTTTCCCTCACAGTAACCCCTTGCCTCCTAGTGGCATTATCTTCTCTCTTCCTGATGAATGTTCTTTTATTGTCCTTTCTCTTCACCTCTCCTCACTAAAGTCTTCTCATTCTCTTTCCCTCACAGTAACCCCTTGCCTCCTAGTGGCATTATCTTCTCTCTTCCTGATGAATGTTCTTTTATTGTCCTTTCTCTTCACCTCTCCTCACTAAAGTCTTCTCATTCTCTTTCCCTCTCTGTAATCCCTTGCCTCCTAGTGGCATTATCTTCTCTCTTCCTGATGAATGTTCTTTTATTTTCCTTTCTCTTGACCTCCCCTCACTAAGGTCTTCTCATTCTCTTTCACTCTCAGTAACCCCTTGCCTCCTAGTGGCATTATCTTCTCTCTTCCTGATGAATGTTCTTTTATTATCCTTCCTCTTCACCTCTCCTCACTAAAGTCTTCTTATTCTCTTTCCCTCTTAGGAACTCCTCGCCTCCTAGTGGCATTATCTTCTCTCTTCCTGATGAATGTTCTTTTATTGTCCTTTCTCTTGACCTCTCCTCACTAAAGTCTTCTCATTCTCTTTCTCTCTCAGTAACCCCTTGCCTCCTAGTGGCATTATCTCCTCTCTTCCTGATGAATGTTCTTTTATTGTCCTTTCTCTTCACCTCTCCTCACTAAAGTCTTCTCATTCTCTTTCCCTCTCAGTAACCCCTTGCCTCCTAGTGGCATTATCTCCTCTCTTCCTGATGAATGTTCTTTTATTGTCCTTTCTCTTGACCTCTCCTCACTAAAGTCTTCCCATTCTCTTTCCCTCTCAGTAACCACTTGCCTCCTAGTGGCATTATCTTCTCTCTTCCTGATGAATGTTCTTTTATTGTCCTTTCTCTTCACCTCTCCTCACTAAAGTCTTCTCATTCTCTTTCCCTCTCAGTAACCCCTTGCCTCCTAGTGGCATTATCTTCTCTCTTCCTGATGAATGTTCTTTTATTGTCCTTCCTCTTCAACTCTCCTCACTAAAGTCTTCTTATTCTCTTTCCCTCTTAGGAACCCCTCGCCTCCTAGTGGCATTATCTTCTCTCTTCCTGATGAATGTTCTTTTATTGTCCTTTCTCTTGACCTCTCCTCACTAAAGTCTTCTCATTCTCTTTCCCTCTCAGTAACCCCTTGCCTTCTAGTGGCATTATCTTCTCTCTTCCTGATGAATATTCTTTTATTGTCCTTCCTCTTCACCTCTCCTCACTAAAGTCTTCTCATTCTCTTTCCCTCTCAGTAACCCCTTGCCTCCTAGTGGCATTATCTTCTCTCTTCCTGATGAATGTTCTTTTATTGTCCTTTCTCTTGACCTCCCCTCACTAAGGTCTTCTCATTCTCTTTCCCTCTCAGTAACCCCTTGCCTCCTAGTGGCATTATCTTCTCTCTTTCTGATGAATGTTCTTTTATTGTCCTTTCTCTTGACCTCTCCTCACTAAAGTCTTCTCATTCTCTTTCCCTCTCAGTAACCCCTTGCCTTCTAGTGGCATTATCTTCTCTCTTCCTGATGAATATTCTTTTATTGTCCTTCCTCTTCACCTCTCCTCACTAAAGTCTTCTCATTCTCTTTCCCTCTCAGTAACCCCTTGCCTCCTAGTGGCATTATCTTCTCTCTTCCTGATGAATGTTCTTTTATTGTCCTTTCTCTTGACCTCCCCTCACTAAGGTCTTCTCATTCTCTTTCCCTCTCAGTAACCCCTTGCCTCCTAGTGGCATTATCTTCTCTCTTTCTGATGAATGTTCTTTTATTGTCCTTTCTCTTGACCTCTCCTCACTAAAGTCTTCTCATTCTCTTTCCCTCTCAGTAACCCCTTGCCTCCTAGTGGCATTATCTTCTCTCTTCCTGATGAATGTTCTTTTATTGTCCTTTCTCTTGACCTCTCCTCACTAAAGTCTTCTCATTCTCTTTCCCTCTAGGTAACCCCTTGCCTCCTAGTGGCATTATCTTCTCTCTTCCTGATGAATGTTCTTTTATTGTCCTTTCTCTTGACCTCTCCTCACTAAAGTCTTCTCATTCTCTTTCCCTCTCAGTAACCCCTTGCCTCCTAGTGGCATTATCTTCTCTCTTCCTGATGAATGTTCTTTTATTGTCCTTTCTCTTGACCTCTCCTCACTAAAGTCTTCTCATTCTCTTTCCCTCTCAGTAACCCCTTGCCTCCTAGTGGCATTATCTTCTCTCTTCCTGATGAATGTTCTTTTATTGTCCTTTCTCTTGACCTCTCCTCACTAAAGTCTTCTCATTCTCTTTCCCTCTCAGTAACCCCTTGCCTCCTAGTGGCATTATCTTCTCTCTTCCTGATGAATGTTCTTTTATTGTCCTTTCTCTTGACCTCTCCTCACTAAAGTCTTCTCATTCTCTTTCCCTCTCAGTAACCCCTTGCCTCCTAGTGGCATTATCTTCTCTCTTCCTGATGAATGTTCTTTTATTGTCCTTTCTCTTGACCTCTCCTCACTAAAGTCTTCTCATTCTCTTTCCCTCTCAGTAACCCCTTGCCTCCTAGTGGCATTATCTTCTCTCTTCCTGATGAATGTTCTTTTATTGTCCTTTCTCTTGACCTCTCCTCACTAAAGTCTTCTCATTCTCTTTCCCTCTCAGTAACCCCTTGCCTCCTAGTGGCATTATCTTCTCTCTTCCTGATGAATGTTCTTTTATTGTCCTTTCTCTTGACCTCTCCTCACTAAAGTCTTCTCATTCTCTTTCCCTCTCAGTAACCCCTTGCCTCCTAGTGGCATTATCTTCTCTCTTCCTGATGAATGTTCTTTTATTGTCCTTTCTCTTGACCTCTCCTCACTAAAGTCTTCTCATTCTCTTTCCCTCTCAGTAAC
>OZ010612.1:46035762-46080762 GCA_963932145.1 Acanthosepion lycidas
CTCCTTCTTCTTCTTCGTCTTCTTCTTCTTAAATATTTTCATTCACAAGAGACCTTTTTGTTTCACGTGATCTGTGACCGTCCTTTTGAGAAAAAAATAAGTTTCTCTCATCGTAGTCTGGCAGAAGATTTCACTGTTTAAGCTTCCATCAACTTGTACCAATTGGTCATGTACCAATTGGTCATGTACCAATCTCTCTTTAGCAGCAACTCCACGCCATTATGTGTCCACTTCGCAATTCTACCGTCTTTCTCGTGTACATTGCATTGTTTCTTTGTTGCACTCTTCTTCTTACATATTCCTTTAGATTAGAATATTTTGCATTCATCATTAAAAATTTCATTTTGCCATGTTACAGCATCTTATGTTAGCTCTTTAACCACTTCAATCTCTACAATGCTTTTCGACGCTTTTTTTTTATTAATGTTTTTTTTTTCTGCTATACGCCTGTTCAAGTCGTTTTTCCGCAACCCTCTGCGTACTGTATCAAGTTAAACCTCACTGTTAAGAGTGCATTCACTCCTTACTTGTCTAGCTGTTAATTTCAGATTGCCTACTAGACTAATGCAATCTTTCTTTCATCGTTCTTGTTCGGTTTTCTTTGCACTTTATGCCCTTTCACGAGTAGCAAATGTCTTATGACACATCTGGCAATCAATATACAGGAAGCTTAAAACAATTTCATTTGTTTATATGTATTCGTCCTGTGCGGAAACTAGCCTAAAGTCCGCCCGAAGGACAACTACTAGGCTAGCTCCTGTGAAGGGCTTTTGGACCTTCGGACTTTTACCTACAGCATCCTATATAGATAAAAGTTATAAGAATTTAAAAATAATAAAATTATTTTATCTTTATTCGACACCTTAATTCGGCATAATCTTTCTTCGCATACGCAACAGATCTTCGTATTTTGTTTACATTTATTTCGCGCGCATTTTTTTTTTTAAATTTTATCCCCATTCTTTATGATCCCTTCATAGAAAGTTACTCTTAAAAGACCCAAACTATGTAATATTTCGAATACGTCCCCACAGTACGCTTGCTAGAAAAAGAGGAAAAAACACATATGAGCAACGTACCGTGCCCCGTTTAAGTTTTAATTACTATTTGATTTGACGATATCAATTGCGATTGTGACGTTAAGCGAAGTTAAAGTTAAACTTTTAATAAAGAATTTTTTTTTAAAATCTTTCACTCTGTTCGATATTTTAAATTTAACTTCAAATGAGTTATTTATTTAATTTTTAATCGCGTTCAACTACAGTAGTTATTACCTCTTACTTCAAGTTTACGATTCGTCGAGATTGAAAAATGAACCGACAGACACACGCACCCAGCGCTTTATTTATATAGATTTTCATTTCATTTATTAGGTTGGTGCAAAAATAATGTCGTTTTCTCACATAGTAACATATGTGAGAAAACGACATTATTTTTGCATCAGCCTAACAACTCAAGTAAGTTTTTCTTTCTTCCCCAGATTTGCCGCTGCTCCCGAGTATTGCAAGAGAGACAAGTTCTTACGCTTCGTTATCTCATCTACCGAGAGAAATGGCATCACTGGCAATAGATATACAAGCAGCTTAAAACAATTTCATTTTTATTTCATTATATGTATTGTTTTCATTTCATTTCATTATAAACATGATTTGATGCTTCTGTCAGAGTTAGCTCCTCCTTTAGTTCATTAACCCTTCACCAGGGGTCTCTCTCCCTTGGCTATAAATACTGGGTGACCTTTTGCCTCGATCTCTTTTTTTCTCAGGCCTTGGGCCTTATACCACTTCGCATATGTGAGCTCTCACAGATACAGCGTTTCCAAAATTCTGGGAACACGCTAAGGACAATACACGTACGTACGAACACTCACCACAACACACAAACATAATATTCACCACACGCACTCAACTGTAACTGTCCATGTGCTTGTGACTTGTTGTTAATACATATATTTGTTTGTATATAATTATCGGTCGTGTTTGTTTTCTTTGGACTTAATTAAAGTTCAACATTCTCATGTAGCTGAACCGGCTAGCAGGAAATTTTAACGCACATGTGTTCTTTACATCTTCACCTGCACGGTCCGCTACACTTCTTCCGAAAACTGCAAGATGGGCAAGCGCTTAGGCTTCATCTACCATTTCTTTATGTGTATTATTGCCTTTTTATTTCATTTAACACATATTTGTTTTTCTTTCTTCTCCAGATTTGCAGGAGCGTCCGGGTACTGCAAGATAGAAAAGATCTTACGCGTCATCATCTCAGCTACCGGGAACCAATGACATCAATGGCAATAAATATATAAGAAGCTTAGAACACCTATTTGTTTTTCTTTCTTCTCCAGATTTGCAGGAGCGTCCGGGTACTGCAAGATAGAAAAGATCTTACGCGTCATCATCTCAGCTACCGGGAACCAATGACATCAATGGCAATAAATATATAAGAAGCTTAGAACACCTATTTGTTTTTCTTTCTTCTCCAGATTTGCAGGAGCGTCCGGGTACTGCAAGATAGAAAAGATCTTACGCGTCATCATCTCAGCTACCGGGAACCAATGACATCAATGGCAATAAATATATAAGAAGCTTAGAACACCTATTTGTTTTTCTTTCTTCTCCAGATTTGCAGGAGCGTCCGGGTACTGCAAGATAGAAAAGATCTTACGCGTCATCATCTCAGCTACCGGGAACCAATGACATCAATGGCAATAAATATATAAGAAGCTTAGAACACCTATTTGTTTTTCTTTCTTCTCCAGATTTGCAGGAGCGTCCGGATACTGCAAGATAGAAAAGATCTTACGCGTCATCATCTCAGCTACCGGGAACCAATGACATCAATGGCAATAAATATATAAGAAGCTTAGAACACCTATTTGTTTTTCTTTCTTCTCCAGATTTGCAGGAGCGTCGGGGTACTGCAAGATAGAAAAGTTCTTACGCGTCATCATCTCAGCTACCGGGAGCCAATGACATCAATGGCAATAAATATATAAGAAGCTTAGAACACCTATTTGTTTTTCTTTCTTCTCCAGATTTGCAGGAGCGTCCGGGTACTGCAAGATAGAAAAGATATTACGCGTCATCATCTCAGCTACCGGGAGCCAGTGACATCAATGGCAATAAATATATAAGAAGCTTAGAACACCTATTTGTTTTTCTTTCTTCTCCAGATTTGCAGGAGCGTCCGGGTACTGCAAGATAGAAAAGATCTTACGCGTCATCATCTCAGCTACCGGGAGCCAATGACATCAATGGCAATAAATATATAAGAAGCTTAGAACACCTATTTGTTTTTCTTTCTTCTCCAGATTTGCAGGAGCGTCCCGGTACTGCAAGATAGAAAAGATCTTACGCGTCATCATCTCAGCTACCGGGAGCCAGTGACATCAATGGCAATAAATATATAAGAAGCTTAGAACACCTATTTGTTTTTCTTTCTTCTCCAGATTTGCAGGAGGGTCAGGGTACTGCAAGATAGAAAAGATCTTACGCGTCATCATGTCAGCTACCGGGAGCCAATGATATCAATGGCAATAAATATATAAGAAGCTTTGAACACCTATTTGTTTTTCTTTCTTCTCCAGATTTGCAGGAGCGTCCCGGTACTGCAAGATAGAAAAGATCTTACGCGTCATCATCTCAGCTACCGGGAGCCAATGACATCAATGGCAATAAATATATAAGAAGCTTAGAACACCTATTTGTTTTTCTTTCTTCTCCAGATTTGCAGGAGCGTCCGGGTACTGCAAGATAGAAAAGATCTTACGCGTCATCGTCTCAGCTACCGGGAGCCAGTGACATCAATGGCAATAAATATATAAGAAGCTTTGAACACCTATTTGTCTTTCTTTCTTCTCCAGATTTGCAGGAGTGTCCGGGTACTTAAAGATAGAAAAGATCTTACGCGTCATCATCTCAGCTACCGGGAACCAATGACATCAATGGCAATAAATATATAAGAAGCTTAGAACACCTATTTGTTTTTCTTTCTTCTCCAGATTTGCAGGAGCGTCCGGGTACTGCAAGATAGAAAAGATCTTACGCGTCATCGTCTCAGCTACCGGGAGCCAGTGACATCAATGGCAATAAATATATAAGAAGCTTTGAACACCTATTTGTCTTTCTTTCTTCTCCAGATTTGCAGGAGTGTCCGGGTACTTAAAGATAGAAAAGATCTTACGCGTCATCATCTCAGCTACCGGGAACCAATGACATCAATGGCAATAAATATATAAGAAGCTTAGAACACCTATTTGTTTTTCTTTCTTCTCCAGATTTGCAGGAGCGTCCGGGTACTGCAAGATAGAAAAGATCTTACGCGTCATCATCTCAGCTACCGGGAGCCAATGACATCAATGGCAATAAATATATAAGAAGCTTTGAACACCTATTTGTCTTTCTTTCTTCTCCAGATTTGCAGGAGCGTCGGGGTACTGCAAGATAGAAAAGTTCTTACGCGTCATCATCTCAGCTACCGGGAACCAATGACATCAATGGCAATAAATATATAAGAAGCTTAGAACACCTATTTGTTTTTCTTTCTTCTCCAGATTTGCAGGAGCGTCGGGGTACTGCAAGATAGAAAAGTTCTTACGCGTCATCATCTCAGCTACCGGGAGCCAATGACATCAATGGCAATAAATATATAAGAAGCTTAGAACACCTATTTGTTTTTCTTTCTTCTCCAGATTTGCAGGAGCGTCCGGGTACTGCAAGATAGAAAAGATATTACGCGTCATCATCTCAGCTACCGGGAGCCAGTGACATCAATGGCAATAAATATATAAGAAGCTTAGAACACCTATTTGTTTTTCTTTCTTCTCCAGATTTGCAGGAGCGTCCGGGTACTGCAAGATAGAAAAGATCTTACGCGTCATCATCTCAGCTACCGGGAGCCAATGACATCAATGGCAATAAATATATAAGAAGCTTAGAACACCTATTTGTTTTTCTTTCTTCTCCAGATTTGCAGGAGCGTCCCGGTACTGCAAGATAGAAAAGATCTTACGCGTCATCATCTCAGCTACCGGGAGCCAGTGACATCAATGGCAATAAATATATAAGAAGCTTAGAACACCTATTTGTTTTTCTTTCTTCTCCAGATTTGCAGGAGGGTCAGGGTACTGCAAGATAGAAAAGATCTTACGCGTCATCATGTCAGCTACCGGGAGCCAATGATATCAATGGCAATAAATATATAAGAAGCTTTGAACACCTATTTGTTTTTCTTTCTTCTCCAGATTTGCAGGAGCGTCCCGGTACTGCAAGATAGAAAAGATCTTACGCGTCATCATCTCAGCTACCGGGAGCCAATGACATCAATGGCAATAAATATATAAGAAGCTTAGAACACCTATTTGTTTTTCTTTCTTCTCCAGATTTGCAGGAGCGTCCGGGTACTGCAAGATAGAAAAGATCTTACGCGTCATCGTCTCAGCTACCGGGAGCCAGTGACATCAATGGCAATAAATATATAAGAAGCTTTGAACACCTATTTGTCTTTCTTTCTTCTCCAGATTTGCAGGAGTGTCCGGGTACTTAAAGATAGAAAAGATCTTACGCGTCATCATCTCAGCTACCGGGAACCAATGACATCAATGGCAATAAATATATAAGAAGCTTAGAACACCTATTTGTTTTTCTTTCTTCTCCAGATTTGCAGGAGCGTCCGGGTACTGCAAGATAGAAAAGATCTTACGCGTCATCATCTCAGCTACCGGGAGCCAATGACATCAATGGCAATAAATATATAAGAAGCTTTGAACACCTATTTGTCTTTCTTTCTTCTCCAGATTTGCAGGAGCGTCGGGGTACTGCAAGATAGAAAAGATCTTGCGCGTCATCATCTCAGCTACCGGGAACCAATGACATCAATGGCAATAAATATATAAGAAGCTTAGAACACCTATTTGTTTTTCTTTCTTCTCCAGATTTGCAGGAGCGTCCGGGTACTGCAAGATAGAAAAGATCTTACGCGTCATCATCTCAGCTACCGGGAACCAATGACATCAATGGCAATAAATATATAAGAAGCTTAGAACACCTATTTGTTTTTCTTTCTTCTCCAGATTTGCAGGAGCGTCCGGGTACTGCAAGATAGAAAAGATCTTACGCGTCATCGTCTCAGCTACCGGGAGCCAGTGACATCAATGGCAATAAATATATAAGAAGCTTTGAACACCTATTTGTCTTTCTTTCTTCTCCAGATTTGCAGGAGTGTCCGGGTACTTAAAGATAGAAAAGATCTTACGCGTCATCATCTCAGCTACCGGGAACCAATGACATCAATGGCAATAAATATATAAGAAGCTTAGAACACCTATTTGTTTTTCTTTCTTCTCCAGATTTGCAGGAGCGTCCGGGTACTGCAAGATAGAAAAGATCTTACGCGTCATCATCTCAGCTACCGGGAGCCAATGACATCAATGGCAATAAATATATAAGAAGCTTTGAACACCTATTTGTCTTTCTTTCTTCTCCAGATTTGCAGGAGCGTCGGGGTACTGCAAGATAGAAAAGTTCTTACGCGTCATCATCTCAGCTACCGGGAGCCAATGACATCAATGGCAATAAATATATAAGAAGCTTTGAACACCTATTTGTCTTTCTTTCTTCTCCAGATTTGCAGGAGCGTCCCGGTACTGGAAGATAGAAAAGATCTTACGCCTCATCATCTCAGCTACCGGGAGCCAATGATATCAATGGCAATAAATATATAAGAAGCTTAGAACACCTATTTGTTTTTCTTTCTTCTCCAGATTTGCAGGAGCGTCCCGGTACTGCAAGATAGAAAAGATCTTACGCGTCATCATGTCAGCTACCGGGAGCCAATGACATCAATGGCAATAAATATATAAGAAGCTTAGAACACCTATTTGTTTTTCTTTCTTCTCCAGATTTGCGGGAGCGTCCCGGTATTGCAAGATAGAAAAAGATCTTACGCGTCATCATGTCAGCTACCGGGAGCCAATGACATCAATGGCAATAAATATATAAGAAGCTTAGAACACCTATTTGTTTTTCTTTCTTCGCCAGATTTGCAGGAGCGTCCGGGGACTGCAAGATAGAAAAGATCTTACGCGTCATCATCTCAGCTACCGGGAGCCAATGACATCAATGGCAATAAATATATAAGAAGCTTAGAACACCTATTTGTTTTTCTTTCTTCTCCAGATTTGCAGGAGCGTCCCGGTACTGCAAGATAGAAAAGATCTTACGCGTCATCATCTCAGCTACCGGGAGCCAGTGACATCAATGGCAATAAATATATAAGAAGCTTGGAGCACCTATTTGTTTTTCTTTCTTCTCCAGATTTGCAGGAGCGTCCCGGTACTGCAAGATAGAAAAGATCTTACGCGTCATCATCTCAGCTACCGGGAGCCAGTGACATCAATGGCAATAAATATATAAGAGGCTTTGAACACCTATTTGTCTTTCTTTCTTCTCCAGATTTGCAGGAGTGTCCGGGTACTTAAAGATAGAAAAGATCTTACGCGTCATCATCTCAGCTACCGGGAACCAATGACATCAATGGCAATAAATATATAAGAAGCTTAGAACACCTATTTGTTTTTCTTTCTTCTCCAGATTTGCAGGAGCGTCCGGGTACTGCAAGATAGAAAAGATCTTACGCGTCATCATCTCAGCTACCGGGAGCCAATGACATCAATGGCAATAAATATATAAGAAGCTTTGAACACCTATTTGTCTTTCTTTCTTCTCCAGATTTGCAGGAGCGTCGGGGTACTGCAAGATAGAAAAGTTCTTACGCGTCATCATCTCAGCTACCGGGAGCCAATGACATCAATGGCAATAAATATATAAGAAGCTTAGAACACCTATTTGTTTTTCTTTCTTCTCCAGATTTGCAGGAGCGTCCCGGTACTGCAAGATAGAAAAGATCTTACGCCTCATCATCTCAGCTACCGGGAGCCAATGATATCAATGGCAATAAATATATAAGAAGCTTAGAACACCTATTTGTTTTTCTTTCTTCTCCAGATTTGCAGGAGCGTCCCGGTACTGCAAGATAGAAAAGATCTTACGCGTCATCATCTCAGCTACCGGGAGCCAGTGACATCAATGGCAATAAATATATAAGAAGCTTAGAACACCTATTTGTTTTTCTTTCTTCTCCAGATTTGCAGGAGCGTCCGGGTACTGCAAGATAGAAAAGATCTTACGCGTCATCATGTCAGCAACCGGGAGCCAATGATATCAATGGCAATAAATATATAAGAAGCTTAGAACACCTATTTGTTTTTCTTTCTTCTCCAGATTTGCAGGAGGGTCCGGGTACTGCAAGATAGAAAAGATCTTACGCGTCATCATGTCAGCTACCGGGAGCCAATGATATCAATGGCAATAAATATATAAGAAGCTTAGAACACCTATTTGTTTTTCTTTCTTCTACAGATTTGCAGGAGCGTCCCGGTACTGCAAGATAGAAAAGATCTTACGCGTCATCATGTTAGCTACCGGGAGCCAATGACATCAATGGCAATAAATATATAAGAAGCATAGAACACCTATTTGTTTTTCTTTCTTCTCCAGATTTGCAGGAGCGTCCGGGTACTGCAAGATAGAAAAGATCTTACGCGTCATCTTGTCAGCTACCGGGAGCCAATGACATCAATGGCAATAAATATATAAGAAGCATAGAACACCTATTTGTTTCTCTTTCTTCTCCAGATTTGCAGGAGCGTCCCGGTACTGCAAGATAGAAAAGATCTTACGCGTCATCATGTCAGCTACCGGGAGCCAATGACATCAATGGCAATAAATATATAAGAAGCTTAGAACACCTATTTGTTTTTCTTTCTTTTCCAGATTTGCAGGAGCGTCCCGGTACTGCAAGATAGAAAAGATCTTACGCGTCATCATGTCAGCTACCGGGAGCCAATGACATCAATGGCAATAAATATATAAGAAGCTTAGAACACCTATTTGTTTTTCTTTCTTCTACAGATTTGCAGGAGCGTCCCGGTACTGCAAGATAGAAAAGATCTTACGCGTCATCATGTTAGCTACCGGGAGCCAATGACATCAATGGCAATAAATATATAAGAAGCATAGAACACCTATTTGTTTTTCTTTCTTCTCCAGATTTGCAGGAGCGTCCCGGTACTGCAAGATAGAAAAGATCTTACGCGTCATCTTGTCAGCTACCGGGAGCCAATGACATCAATGGCAATAAATATATAAGAAGCATAGAACACCTATTTGTTTTTCTTTCTTCTCCAGATTTGCAGGAGCGTCCGGGTACTGCAAGATAGAAAAGATCTTACGCGTCATCATGTCAGCTACCGGGAGCCAATGATATCAATGGCAATAAATATATAAGAAGCTTAGAACACCTATTTGTTTTTCTTTCTTCTCCAGATTTGCAGGAGCGTCCGGGTACTGCAAGATAGAAAAGATCTTACGCGTCATCATGTCAGCTACCGGGAGCCAATGATATCAATGGCAATAAATATATAAGAAGCTTAGAACACCTATTTGTTTTTCTTTCTTCTCCAGATTTGCAGGAGGGTCCGGGTACTGCAAGATAGAAAAGATCTTACGCGTCATCATGTCAGCTACCGGGAGCCAATGACATCAATGGCAATAAATATATAAGAAGCTTAGAACACCTATTTGTTTTTCTTTCTTCTCCAGATTTGCAGGAGCGTCCCGGTACTGCAAGATAGAAAAGATCTTACGCGTCATCATCTCAGCTACCGGGAGCCAATGACATCAATGGCAATAAATATATAAGAATCTTAGAACACCTATTTGTTTTTCTTTCTTCTCCAGATTTGCAGGAGCGTCCCGGTACTGCAAGATAGAAAAGATCTTACGCGTCATCATCTCAGCTACCGGGAGCCAATGATATCAATGGCAATAAATATATAAGAAGCTTAGAACACCTATTTGTTTTTCTTTCTTCTCCAGATTTGCAGGAGGGTCCGGGTACTGCAAGATAGAAAAGATCTTACGCGTCATCATGTCAGCTACCGGGAGCCAATGACATCAATGGCAATAAATATATAAGAAGCATAGAACACCTATTTGTTTTTCTTTCTTCTCCAGATTTGCAGGAGCGTCCGGGTACTGCAAGATAGAAAAGATCTTACGCGTCATCATCTCAGCTACCGGGAGCCAATGACATCAATGGCAATAAATATATAAGAAGCTTAGAACACCTATTTGTTTTTCTTTCTTCTCCAGATTTGCAGGAGCGTCCGGGTACTGCAAGATAGAAAAGATCTTACGCGTCATCATCCCAGCTACCGGGAACCAATGACATCAATGGCAATAAATATATAAGAATCTTAGAACACCTATTTGTTTTTCTTTCTTCTCCTGATTTGCAGGAGCGTCCGGGTACTGCAAGATAGAAAAGATCTTACGCGTCATCATGTCAGCTACCGGGAGCCAATGACATCAATGGCAATAAATATATAAGAAGCATAGAACACCTATTTGTTTTTCTTTCTTCTCCAGATTTGCAGGAGCGTCCGGGTACTGCAAGATAGAAAAGATCTTACGCGTCATCATCTCAGCTACCGGGAGCCAATGACATCAATGGCAATAAATATATAAGAAGCTTTGAACACCTATTTGTTTTTCTTTCTTCTCCAGATTTGCAGGAGCGTCCCGGTACTGCAAGATAGAAAAGATCTTACGCGTCATCATGTCAGCTACCGGGAGCCAATGATATCAATGGCAATAAATATATAAGAAGCATAGAACACCTATTTGTTTTTCTTTCTTCTCCAGATTTGCAGGAGCGTCCGGGTACTGCAAGATAGAAAAGATCTTACGCGTCATCATGTCAGCTACCGGGAGCCAATGACATCAATGGCAATAAATATATAAGAATCTTAGAACACCTATTTGTTTTTCTTTCTTCTCCTGATTTGCAGGAGCGTCCGGGTACTGCAAGATAGAAAAGATCTTACGCGTCATCATGTCAGCTACCGGGAGCCAATGACATCAATGGCAATAAATATATAAGAAGCTTAGAACACCTATTTGTTTTTCTTTCTTCTCCAGATTTGCAGGAGCGTCCCGGTACTGCAAGATAGAAAAGATCTTACGCGTCATCATGTCAGCTACCGGGAGCCAATGACATCAATGGCAATAAATATATAAGAAGCATAGAACACCTATTTGTTTTTCTTTCTTCTCCTGATTTGCAGGAGCGTCCCGGTGCTGCAAGATAGAAAAGATCTTACGCGTCATCATCTCAGCTACCGGGAGCCAATGACATCAATGGCAATAAATATATAAGAAGCTTTGAACACCTATTTGTTTTTCTTTCTTCTCCAGATTTGCAGGAGCGTCCCGGTACTGCAAGATAGAAAAGATCTTACGCGTCATCATGTCAGCTACCGGGAGCCAATGATATCAATGGCAATAAATATATAAGAAGCATAGAACACCTATTTGTTTTTCTTTCTTCTCCAGATTTGCAGGAGCGTCCGGGTACTGCAAGATAGAAAAGATCTTACGCGTCATCATGTCAGCTACCGGGAGCCAATGACATCAATGGCAATAAATATATAAGAATCTTAGAACACCTATTTGTTTTTCTTTCTTCTCCTGATTTGCAGGAGCGTCCCGGTACTGCAAGATAGAAAAGATCTTACGCGTCATCATGTCAGCTACCGGGAACCAATGACATCAATGGCAATAAATATATAAGAAGCATAGAACACCTATTTGTTTTTCTTTCTTCTCCAGATTTGCAGGAGCGTCCCGGTACTGCAAGATAGAAAAGATCTTACGCGTCATCATCTCAGCTACCGGGAACCAATGACATCAATGGCAATAAATATATAAGAAGCTTAGAACACCTATTTGTTTTTCTTTCTTCTCCTGATTTGCAGGAGCGTCCGGGTACTGCAAGATAGAAAAGATCTTACGCGTCATCATCTCAGCTACCGGGAGCCAATGACATCAATGGCAATAAATATATAAGAAGCATAGAACACCTATTTGTTTTTCTTTCTTCTCCAGATTTGCAGGAGCGTCCCGGTACTGCAAGATAGAAAAGATCTTACGCGTCATCATCTCAGCTACCGGGAGCCAATGACATCAATGGCAATAAATATATAAGAAGCTTTGAACACCTATTTGTTTTTCTTTCTTCTCCAGATTTGCAGGAGCGTCCGGGTACTGCAAGATAGAAAAGATCTTACGCGTCATCATCTCAGCTACCGGGAACCAATGACATCAATGGCAATAAATATATAAGAAGCTTAGAACACCTATTTGTTTTTCTTTCTTCTCCAGATTTGCAGGAGCGTCCCGGTACTGCAAGATAGAAAAGATCTTACGCGTCATCATGTCAGCTACCGGGAGCCAATGACATCAATGGCAATAAATATATAAGAAGCATAGAACACCTATTTGTTTTTCTTTCTTCTCCAGATTTGCAGGAGCGTCCCGGTACTGCAAGATAGAAAAGATCTTACGCGTCATCATCTCAGCTACCGGGAACCAATGACATCAATGGCAATAAATATATAAGAAGCTTAGAACACCTATTTGTTTTTCTTTCTTCTCCTGATTTGCAGGAGCGTCCGGGTACTGCAAGATAGAAAAGATCTTACGCGTCATCATGTCAGCTACCGGGAGCCAATGACATCAATGGCAATAAATATATAAGAAGCATAGAACACCTATTTGTTTTTCTTTCTTCTCCAGATTTGCAGGAGCGTCCCGGTACTGCAAGATAGAAAAGATCTTACGCGTCATCATCTCAGCTACCGGGAACCAATGACATCAATGGCAATAAATATATAAGAAGCTTAGAACACCTATTTGTTTTTCTTTCTTCTCCTGATTTGCAGGAGCGTCCGGGTACTGCAAGATAGAAAAGATCTTACGCGTCATCATCTCAGCTACCGGGAGCCAATGACATCAATGGCAATAAATATATAAGAAGCATAGAACACCTATTTGTTTTTCTTTCTTCTCCAGATTTGCAGGAGCGTCCCGGTACTGCAAGATAGAAAAGATCTTACGCGTCATCATGTCAGCTACCGGGAGCCAATGACATCAATGGCAATAAATATATAAGAAGCTTTGAACACCTATTTGTTTTTCTTTCTTCTCCAGATTTGCAGGAGCGTCCGGGTACTGCAAGATAGAAAAGATCTTACGCGTCATCATCTCAGCTACCGGGAACCAATGACATCAATGGCAATAAATATATAAGAAGCTTAGAACACCTATTTGTTTTTCTTTCTTCTCCAGATTTGCAGGAGCGTCCCGGTACTGCAAGATAGAAAAGATCTTACGCGTCATCATGTCAGCTACCGGGAGCCAATGATATCAATGGCAATAAATATATAAGAAGCTTAGAACACCTATTTGTTTTTCTTTCTTCTCCAGATTTGCAGGAGGGTCCGGGTACTGCAAGATAGAAAAGATCTTACGCGTCATCATGTCAGCTACCGGGAGCCAATGACATCAATGGCAATAAATATATAAGAAGCTTAGAACACCTATTTGTTTTTCTTTCTTCTCCAGATTTGCAGGAGCGTCCGGGTACTGCAAGATAGAAAATATCTTACGCGTCATCATCTCAGCTACCGGGAGCCAATGACATCAATGGCAATAAATATATAAGAATCTTAGAACACCTATTTGTTTTTCTTTCTTCTCCAGATTTGCAGGAGCGTCCGGGTACTGCAAGATAGAAAAGATCTTACGCGTCATCATGTCAGCTACCGGGAGCCAATGATATCAATGGCAATAAATATATAAGAAGCTTAGAACACCTATTTGTTTTTCTTTCTTCTCCAGATTTGCAGGAGGGTCCGGGTACTGCAAGATAGAAAAGATCTTACGCGTCATCATCCCAGCTACCGGGAACCAATGACATCAATGGCAATAAATATATAAGAATCTTAGAACACCTATTTGTTTTTCTTTCTTCTCCTGATTTGCAGGAGCGTCCGGGTACTGCAAGATAGAAAAGATCTTACGCGTCATCATGTCAGCTACCGGGAGCCAATGACATCAATGGCAATAAATATATAAGAAGCATAGAACACCTATTTGTTTTTCTTTCTTCTCCAGATTTGCAGGAGCGTCCGGGTACTGCAAGATAGAAAAGATCTTACGCGTCATCATCCCAGCTACCGGGAACCAATGACATCAATGGCAATAAATATATAAGAATCTTAGAACACCTATTTGTTTTTCTTTCTTCTCCTGATTTGCAGGAGCGTCCGGGTACTGCAAGATAGAAAAGATCTTACGCGTCATCATCCCAGCTACCGGGAACCAATGACATCAATGGCAATAAATATATAAGAATCTTAGAACACCTATTTGTTTTTCTTTCTTCTCCTGATTTGCAGGAGCGTCCGGTTACTGCAAGATAGAAAAGATCTTACGCGTCATCATGTCAGCTACCGGGAGCCAATGACATCAATGGCAATAAATATATAAGAAGCATAGAACACCTATTTGTTTTTCTTTCTTCTCCAGATTTGCAGGAGCGTCCGGGTACTGCAAGATAGAAAAGATCTTACGCGTCATCATGTCAGCTACCGGGAGCCAATGACATCAATGGCAATAAATATATAAGAAGCTTTGAACACCTATTTGTTTTTCTTTCTTCTCCAGATTTGCAGGAGCGTCCCGGTACTGCAAGATAGAAAAGATCTTACGCGTCATCATGTCAGCTACCGGGAGCCAATGACATCAATGGCAATAAATATATAAGAAGCTTAGAACACCTATTTGTTTTTCTTTCTTCTCCAGATTTGCAGGAGCGTCCGGGTACTGCAAGATAGAAAAGATCTTACGCGTCATCATCTCAGCTACCGGGAGCCAATGACATCAATGGCAATAAATATATAAGAATCTTAGAACACCTATTTGTTTTTCTTTCTTCTCCTGATTTGCAGGAGCGTCCGGGTACTGCAAGATAGAAAAGATCTTACGCGTCATCATGTCAGCTACCGGGAGCCAATGACATCAATGGCAATAAATATATAAGAAGCTTAGAACACCTATTTGTTTTTCTTTCTTCTCCAGATTTGCAGGAGCGTCCGGGTACTGCAAGATAGAAAAGATCTTACGCGTCATCATGTCAGCTACCGGGAGCCAATGACATCAATGGCAATAAATATATAAGAAGCATAGAACACCTATTTGTTTTTCTTTCTTCTCCAGATTTGCAGGAGCGTCCGGGTACTGCAAGATAGAAAAGATCTTACGCGTCATCATCTCAGCTACCGGGAGCCAATGACATCAATGGCAATAAATATATAAGAAGCTTTGAACACCTATTTGTTTTTCTTTCTTCTCCAGATTTGCAGGAGCGTCCCGGTACTGCAAGATAGAAAAGATCTTACGCGTCATCATGTCAGCTACCGGGAGCCAATGACATCAATGGCAATAAATATATAAGAAGCTTTGAACACCTATTTGTTTTTCTTTCTTCTCCAGATTTGCAGGAGCGTCCCGGTACTGCAAGATAGAAAAGATCTTACGCGTCATCATCTCAGCTACCGGGAGCCAATGACATCAATGGCAATAAATATATAAGAAGCTTTGAACACCTATTTGTTTTTCTTTCTTCTCCAGATTTGCAGGAGCGTCCGGGTACTGCAAGATAGAAAAGATCTTACGCGTCATCATCTCAGCTACCGGGAGCCAATGACATCAATGGCAATAAATATATAAGAAGCTTAGAACACCTATTTGTTTTTCTTTCTTCTCCAGATTTGCAGGAGCGTCCCGGTACTGTAAGATAGAAAAGATCTTACGCGTCATCATCTCAGCTACCGGGAGCCAATGATATCAATGGCAATAAATATATAAGAAGCTTAGAACACCTATTTGTTTTTCTTTCTTCTCCAGATTTGCAGGAGCGTCCCGGTATTGCAAGATATAAAAAGATCTTACGCGTCATCATCTCAGCTACCGGGAGCCAATGACATCAATGGCAATAAATATATAAGAAGCTTAGAACACCTATTTGTTTTTCTTTCTTCTCCAGATTTGCAGGAGTGTCCCGGTATTGCAAGATAGAAAAGATCTTACGCGTCATCATCTCAGCTACCGGGAGCCAATGACATCAATGGCAATAAATATATAAGAAGCTTAGAACACCTATTTGTTTTTCTTTCTTCTCCAGATTTGCAGGAGCGTCCCGGTACTGCAAGATAGAAAAGATCTTACGCGTCATCATCTCAGCTACCGGGAGCCAATGACATCAATGGCAATAAATATATAAGAAGCTTAGAACACCTATTTGTTTTTCTTTCTTCTCCAGATTTGCAGGAGGGTCCGGGTACTGCAAGATAGAAAAGATCTTACGCGTCATCATGTCAGCTACCGGGAGCCAATGACATCAATGGCAATAAATATATAAGAAGCTTAGAACACCTATTTGTTTTTCTTTCTTCTCCAGATTTGCAGGAGCGTCCCGGTACTGCAAGATAGAAAAGATCTTACGCGTCATCATGTCAGCTACCGGGAGCCAATGATATCAATGGCAATAAATATATAAGAAGCTTAGAACACCTATTTGTTTTTCTTTCTTCTCCAGATTTGCAGGAGCGTCCCGGTACTGCAAGATAGAAAAGATCTTACGCGTCATCATGTCAGCTACCGGGAGCCAATGACATCAATGGCAATAAATATATAAGAAGCTTTGAACACCTATTTGTTTTTCTTTCTTCTCCAGATTTGCAGGAGCGTCCCGGTACTGCAAGATAGAAAAGATCTTACGCGTCATCGTCTCAGCTACCGGGAACCAATGACATCAATGGCAATAAATATATAAGAAGCTTAGAACACCTATTTGTTTTTCTTTCTTCTCCTGATTTGCAGGAGCGTCCGGGTACTGCAAGATAGAAAAGATCTTACGCGTCATCATCTCTGCTACCGGGAACCAATGACATCAATGGCAATAAATATATAAGAAGCTTAGAACACCTATTTGTTTTTCTTTCTTCTCCAGATTTGCAGGAGCGTCCCGGTACTGCAAGATAGAAAAGATCTTACGCGTCATCATGTCAGCTACCGGGAGCCAATGATATCAATGGCAATAAATATATAAGAAGCTTAGAACACCTATTTGTTTTTCTTTCTTCTCCAGATTTGCAGGAGCGTCCCGGTACTGCAAGATAGAAAAGATCTTACGCGTCATCATCTCAGCTACCGGGAGACAATGACATCAATGGCAATAAATATATAAGAAGCTTTGAACACCTATTTGTTTTTCTTTCTTCTCCAGATTTGCAGGAGCGTCCCGGTACTGTAAGATAGAAAATATCTTACGCGTCATCATGTCAGCTACCGGGAGCCAATGACATCAATGGCAATAAATATATAAGAAGCTTAGAACACCTATTTGTTTTTCTTTCTTCTCCAGATTTGCAGGAGCGTCCGGGTACTGCAAGATAGAAAAGATCTTACGCGTCATCGTCTCAGCTACCGGGAACCAATGACATCAATGGCAATAAATATATAAGAAGCTTAGAACACCTATTTGTTTTTCTTTCTTCTCCTGATTTGCAGGAGCGTCCGGGTACTGCAAGATAGAAAAGATCTTACGCGTCATCATCTCAGCTACCGGGAACCAATGACATCAATGGCAATAAATATATAAGAAGCTTAGAACACCTATTTGTTTTTCTTTCTTCTCCTGATTTGCAGGAGCGTCCGGGTACTGCAAGATAGAAAAGATCTTACGCGTCATCATCTCAGCTACCGGGAGCCAATGACATCAATGGCAATAAATATATAAGAAGCTTAGAACACCTATTTGTTTTTCTTTCTTCTCCAGATTTGCAGGAGCGTCCCGGTACTGCAAGATAGAAAAGATCTTACGCGTCATCATCTCAGCTACCGGGAGCCAATGACATCAATGGCAATAAATATATAAGAAGCTTAGAACACCTATTTGTTTTTCTTTCTTCTCCAGATTTGCAGGAGGGTCCGGGTACTGCAAGATAGAAAAGATCTTATGCGTCATCATGTCAGCTACCGGGAGCCAATGACATCAATGGCAATAAATATATAAGAAGCTTAGAACACCTATTTGTTTTTCTTTCTTCTCCAGATTTGCAGGAGCGTCCCGGTACTGCAAGATAGAAAAGATCTTACGCGTCATCATGTCAGCTACCGGGAGCCAATGATATCAATGGCAATAAATATATAAGAAGCTTAGAACACCTATTTGTTTTTCTTTCTTCTCCAGATTTGCAGGAGCGTCCCGGTACTGCAAGATAGAAAAGATCTTACGCGTCATCATCTCAGCTACCGGGAGCCAATGACATCAATGGCAATAAATATATAAGAAGCTTAGAACACCTATTTATTTTTCTTTCTTTTCCAGATTTGCAGGAGCGTCCGGGTACTGTAAGATAGAAAAGATCTTACGCGTCATCATCTCAGCTACCGGGAGGCAATGACATCAATGGCAATAAATATATAAGAAGCTTTGAACACCGATTTGTCTTTCTTTCTTCTCCAGATTTGCAGGAGCGTCCCGGTACTGCAAGATAGAAAAGATCTTACGCGTCATCATCTCAGCTACCGGGAGCCAGTGACATCAATGGCAATAAATATATAAGAAGCTTAGAACACCTATTTGTTTTTCTTTCTTCTCCAGATTTGCAGGAGGGTCCGGGTACTGCAAGATAGAAAAGATCTTACGCGTCATCATCTCAGCTACCGGGAGCCAATGACATCAATGGCAATAAATATATAAGAAGCTTAGAACACCTATTTGTTTTTCTTTCTTCTCCAGATTTGCAGGAGCGTCCCGGTACTGTAAGATAGAAAAGATCTTACGCGTAATCATCTCAGCTACCGGGAGCCAGTGACATCAATGGCAATAAATATATAAGAAGCTTAGAACACCTATTTGTTTTTCTTTCTTCTCCAGATTTGCAGGAGCGTCCCAGTACTGCAAGATAGAAAAGATCTTACGCGTCATCATCTCAGCTACCGGGAGCCAATGACATCAATGGCAATAAATATATAAGAAGCTTAGAACATCTATTTGTTTTTCTTTCTTCTCCAGATTTGCAGGAGCGTCCGGGTACTGTAAGATAGAAAAGATCTTACGCGTCATCATGTCAGCTACCGGGAGCCAATGATATCAATGGCAATAAATATATAAGAAGCTTAGAACACCTATTTGTTTTTCTTTCTTCTCCAGATTTGCAGGAGCGTCCCGGTATTGCAAGATATAAAAAGATCTTACGCGTCATCATCTCAGCTACCGGGAGACAATGACATCAATGGCAATAAATATATAAGAAGCTTTGAACACCTATTTGTTTTTCTTTCTTCTCCAGATTTGCAGGAGCGTCCCGGTACTGTAAGATAGAAAATATCTTACGCGTCATCATGTCAGCTACCGGGAGCCAATGACATCAATGGCAATAAATATATAAGAAGCTTAGAACAATTTCATTTCATTATCTGTTGGGTCTCTTTTCATTCCCAAATTTACTCCTGGCTCCAGAGAGGAGAGATTTTATGCTTTTTCGCCTCATGTGCCGAGAACCAAAATAATCAATGGCAATAAATATACAAGAAACTTAAAAAAAAATTAATTTCTTGATGAGTATTTTATTTATGACCTCCATGTATTTTTCTATCTCTAATTATGTTAACATAATTCATATAAATGTGTTATGTCCTAGAGTATTACCCACCCTGTTGGATGCTCCTTCAGAATACGCCGATTGCACCTCTGCAGAGAGGTAAGACACCCGCCCCTAATGAGGTGTCCTGGGTATGACGATAAACCACATCCGGCAGCAAGCTTTTGAGGAGCGTAAAACAAAATAAACCAAAACCAAACTAGATTATTACTGTACTACTGCGTTAGCATAGATGGCTTACGTATGTTCTTGTCTACGAAAAACTTCGGGTACATTCCGAGTTAAACATAAAATTGTTTTACGACGTATCGTATGGACGGAACTCCTGTCGTAAGTCGAGGGAGGAACTCTTGTACTCACCATTACGATTGTTTGGAACGAAACAGTGAACCAACTTTTCTAGCAATAGACCGAGCAACTGATTCAATATAATCACTCTACTCTTAGTAAATAGTAACCTTGTGAATCCTAGTTACTACTTAGATTTGAATCATGAATGAATGATTCTCGTGTCGTGAGAATAGTTTTTAAATCATCAATTGATAGCATCCGCTGATCTCCAAGTAAAACTGATTAACAGATGATGCCGTTGCTTAAGGGTTAAATATCAAGTATATTTCTATATATTTTCTTTCTCTTATAAAGGGTGTTCCAATAAATTGGAGCGATTTAAATGTGAAACGTCTAATGATTTCTTTTTCTTTCAGATTTAACAACTTAAGTCTTTGACAATTTCAACCATGGAAAGATTGACAATCAAACAACGTTTTAAGAGTGAAATTGGAAGAAATGTTTGTAAATTCAAACTGGGTCGTTGGCAGATGTGAAACCCCATTGCGTGCTCGTTTACGCCATTCAGCTGGAAACATTTCTGCAGTGACCGAAAATCCAGACGCCTTTATTCGTCACCACGCGCAGGAATTGAACCTCGCCGCAACAACGTTACATCGTTTCCAACTGTACTCTCGATTGGTCGATTATGTTGACCCAAAAAATCGTGAAGTGCGCGAAATGCATTTCTGTTTGAACGTCCATTTTCGTAATAGGCACCGATAACTTTAACACGTTGTTTGATTGTTAATCTTTCCATGGTTGAAATTGCCAAAGACTTAAGTTGTTAAATCTGAAAGAAGAACAAAAAATCATTGGACGCTTAAACTTAATTCACATTTAAAATCCGTTCAAGTTATTGGAACACCCTTTATATATATATATATATATATATATATATATATATATATATATATATATATATATATATATATATATATATATATATATATTATGGGTAGCAAGGTCTATTGTATTATATTAATATTTACTGGGTAGGCAGTAAGGTTATATTTTACATTATTCTAGAAGTTATTGCGTAGGAATAATTGTGGTTGTTTGTGGCTATTTTTAGTTGTCTTTGTCGAGTAATGTAGTACCATATTTGACGGCATATAGGCGCACTTTTTTTTAAATGAAAACTCTTATAAAATTCTCCTGATATGCCTTATATAGGCTTACTAATTTTACTAATTACTATTTTTTTCTTGATTTACCCTGCTCAAATTGGGGTGCGTCTTATAAACCCGTGTGTCTTATATGCCGTCAAATACGGTCACCAATAACAGGTTGTGTGTGAGAAGTTGACAAACAACGCTAAAAGTAGCTACAAATAACTGCATTCGGATACACAATTATTCCGCCTCAATAACCCTCAGAATAATGGCATAACCTTCATCGTCCACCCAGTAAACTTTACGATATGACAATAAACCTTGCTACTCATAATATACTATTGACCAGTATATATATATAAGCGTAAATGAGAACGCAATGGTGTTTGCACATCTGCCACAGTTTGTTTGAAATTAGAAACAATTTTTTCAATTGCACTCTTGAAACTTACATGTTTAACTTTATTGAAGCACCCTTTATATGTTTATATATTTTTATATGGAAAAAAATTATATGAAAAACATTTATATATATATAGATTTTTATGTTTACAATATTTTTCTATCTATATATTAGGTTGGTGCAAAAATAATGACGTAATAATGTCGTTTTTTGAGGTAGTTTTTAACGTCAAAAAACGACATTATTACGTCATTATTTTTGCACCAACCTAATAAAATCGGGAATATTTTGTTATATATATATATATATATATATATATATATATATATATATATATATATGTTTTCGTTTTTCGTAACTATAGAGATATAGACGTTGCGATTTTATTTATAGTAATTGTAGACTTTATAGATAGATAGATAGATAGATAGATAGATAGATAAGAATGGACGTAGATTGATGTGTGTGTGTGTGTGTGTGTGCAAATGGCATAATTAATTAATTAACTTAGGTACCTCAACGAGATCACTAAAAAAGATCATAGCAGCATGAAAAAGACGCCAAACTTGCAAAACAAAATTTTATCGTCTAAATGTTTATATTATTATTAAGAGGAAAGATAAAAGTATTTTGGGGGTATTTTTTTTACATTTTTTAATCGTTCCTAGCACGTCCGAAATTTTCGTTAAAAATCTTATATTTTTGAGTCAGTAAAATTGACAGATAATCGATTATGACAACTATTTTTTCCTTTTGATAAAAAAAATGAAAATCTCAATTTGAAATTCTTTTAAAAATCAATTATAATTTTTTCAAAAATTATTTTAAGAAAATCAGAAATTATAATGCTACCTAAAAATATTTTGAACCAAGCTTAACTTAGCTTCTGCGCCGAAAAGATGTAATTTGAAAATAAAACAAAGCAGGTCATAAACTTTCGCGTCACTTGACAGGTGATGAATGACATGTTGACTATTACGTGAGAATAATTTGTTCTACGGAAGGAGAAAAGTAAAACTATTTAGATTTAAGTGAACAAATTATTTACTTCGTTATTTTTAAGGAAAACTTTCAGCGTTCTAATTTTTTTTGTACTTAGCTTTCACATTTACGTTTACGATGCTTTATGGAAAATATATTATAAAGAAATTAAAATAAGACTGTTAAGAGTGAGATTAAATTTATAAGAAAGGTATGTAATTAATTTAATGTACCTTTCTTACGAAATTTTATCAGAAGTGTACATAACATACTATAATTTTATGCACATTTTCATTTTATTGTGTTATTTGTATTTCCACTCATTTTATTATTAATTTTGATATTTCATTTATGGAAAAATGTCATAACTGAGATTAATATAAAAATATTATCATATAAATTTCATAAGATGATACTGATACTTGTAGGTACCCTTCTCAGTTGAAATTGAAAAGTCAAATTAACTTCTCCACATGTGTTTCGCAAAAGTAAAGGCCTTAACAGCGGAGAACAATGCTTAACTCAAATAACGCAACTTAATTGTATTCTGGTTGGTCTTCCATACTTTATAACAGCCCGGTTATAAACACAAAATTACATTTCTTAATTACTGCGGGTCTTCTTTCGAATACCACTTTTTTTATGGAATCGCTTTCCACTGTGAGCAAAATTGCCAAATTCAACGATTTTCATGCTGATGGAATGTCCTTCATGGCTGTGCGGTTGTACTGATGTTTAGCGACTCGGAATTACATCCCTTAGATCCGATCGACGTTTACTTTACGTTCACTTTCGCACAAATACCCTTGAGGAAGGCATGAATCCACCTCTTCTCCCCAAATTTAAATGTTTAACTGTTAAATTTTGAGACAAACTAAGCTCTTAAGCCTTGGTTGGTAAACAGCGTAGGCGAAGAACAACTCTGAATACAAAAAACGCTAGCAACTCTATCCTGTAAAAATACTTACTTGCTATGGACACCGCAGCAGTCGAGGCTGGATCCCCATACACCTCACTTGGGGTATTTTTTTTTTTTTGTAATGATGTTCATCTTGTACGATGCCCAAGAGTCAGAGGAGTTACAGATTTAGAGAGTCAATTTATGGGGATACGTGGGGAAGATAACCGTCAATCCTAAATTTGAACTGGTTAAGATTTTAGTGATCGGGGAAAGCATCATCTTGGGAGACGTTTCTAAAAAATTGCAGTTCGTTGGAAGAAGCTGTTTGAGTGGAACACTGCTCACTCATGGAATACGAAGGGAATGAGGTTGGTCCGCTTCAGGGTACACGTCGTGGCGGGTCTTAGCTATGAAGGTTATCGTTATTTCCGATAGTGATGGGGGTTTCCTAAACATTTTCTTTGAAGTGATGTAGAATGTATAATTTCAGGGTTAGTTATTTTCACTTACACGCAAATACCATTGAAATGATTGCTTGATATCAAGTAAGTACAAAGCAAGCAAATAACATCCAAAACGATTACTACTACTAATTAATAATAGCTGACCACTCGTATTGTAGGATACCCGTCTACTAGGGCGGCTAGCCAATCCTTATTGCAGACGCTCGCTCAGGCACATTTTTGTTTATTATGCTGAGCATAGTTGATAGTTACAGTTTCTGAGAGAGAGCGTGTTATCTAGCGTGAACAAGGCCATCACGATGACTCTGTAGCTATCGACGGCCCCCAAGAATTCTGTCTACCCAATTTCACTCGCACTGGTATGGTTTTCAGACACTTTGCAAAAGTGCCGCGCGGTGGGATCGATCTCGATCCATTCCGATAACATCAGGAAGTCTCCTTCCTGACAAATCGATCATCGTCAAAATCGAACCCGTGTCTATGATCAGAAAGCGAACATTCTAACTATTAGACTACGCACCAATACTACTACAACTACTACTACAAATAATAATAACAACAATAATAATAATAGTAACGTGAAGTTATATGTACTCTTTGGTGTAGAAATGAAAACACTTTTCATACGCCTTATATAATAATATTAATGAGTTGAATTCTAAATAGTCTTTAAATGTGTAAAAGAAATAAGGTTTGGCATAAAGATTTGTAAAAAACGAAAGTACTTCTTGATACATTGTAATAATTCTTATATCGTGATGTCACTTCAACAGGACATTGCAATACAGTGTGTATGCATATGGACATTGCATACAGTGTGCATGTTCCGCATTTTTCCTGAGTTCCAAAACAAAAAGTCAGTTGTTCTGATGTGTGGTTTTCTAGTAAAAGATGAAAGGGAAGAGAAAGAGAAATCTGTTGAAATAATGAACAATGACTAGATTTGCATTACTTTGACTTACATTATCTTAAAGAAAAAAAAAATCTACATTGAAGCAAAAATAAAGAAACATTCAAAAGATTATTCCTACGGCATGAGAAAAGGAATTGGAGGCGCGTTTTATTTGTATTTACTGTTCACCTCAATGTCTCTCTGTAATTCTGGCTTGTGTAATTGTTTCTTGGTAAATACAAATGGGCAGGTGAGAAATTACAGACTGGCTATTGTTTGGCCGAAATTACAGAGTTCATATCTAAATCAGACAAAGAGATGTTTTTTTAACCCCCAAACTTACTTTTTTTTTATATTCTAATACACAGTGGGACGCAAGAAGAACTATTATGTGACAGAGGCGATTACATAGTTCTACATTGAAATACGTAATTGCCTCAATCCCCACTAAACGACAGTTTTGAATGCTGAATTTCAACAGCTTGTTTTGTTCGATTAAGGACATATCAACTCCATATGGGTCATTTAATGACAAAATTTAATTTTCTTGAGAGCATTAGTAAAGTCTTTTACAAAAATGTTTTGCTGGTAATATTTTTTACAAGAATGCATTGCAAATAATATTTGTTTTTTAAAAAATGTATTGCTGGTAATAATTTTTAATTTTTTAAAAATATATATATATTAGGTTGGTGCAAAAATAATGTCGTTTTCTCACATATGCGAGAAAACGACATTATTTTTGCACCAAGCTAATATTACAATAATGTATTGCTGATAATAATTTTTTTTTTTTTTTTTACAAAAATATATTGCTGGTAATATATTTTTATAAAAAAGTATTGCTGGCAATATTTTTTCTTTACAAAAATATAATGTAATATTTTTTTTTTTACAAAAATGCATTGCTGGTAATTTTCTTTTTACAAGAATGTATTGCTGGTAATATATTTTTTACAAAAATATATTGCTGGTAATATTTGAAAAAATTGTTTTGCTGGTAATACTTTTTTAAAAAATGGATTACAAGAATGTATTGCTAGCAATATTTTTTTTACAAAAATGTATTGTTGGTAATATTTTTTTATTGCTGGTATTACTTTTTTTAGAAAAATGTATTGCTGGTAATAGATTTTCTTTTACAAAAACGTATTGCTGGTATATATTTTTTTTATTACAAAAATGTATTGGTGGTAATATTTCTTTTTACAGAAATGTATTGCTGGTTGGGAATATTTTTTTACCAAAATGTATTTCTGGTAATTTCTTTTCTTAACAAAAATGTATTGCTGGTAATTTTTTACTTTAAAAATATATCGCTGGTACCTTCAATATAAAAACGTATTTCTTTACATTCATAGTGTTTTGCCTCTGTTAGGATGTTAACTATTTATCCTATAGCTGGGACCCCAACAGGTGTTACCACACTGGGTCAGAATGAACCTGGGAACAACAGCAATTATGACGTGTTTCCCCGCTCCTCAAAAGCTCCTGATCAGAGGCTTTGCTGCTGGTTGTAGTTCATCGTCATAGCCAGGACATCAACAGCTTGTTTGTTTCGATGTCTGGTACAACACAAAGAATAAGTGTTTCAAGTTAATCAAAAAATTACCTTTTGTTTCGGAGGGCGGATGCAAATATCTTCTACGCATGAAACACTTTCTTTTTCATGCTAGTGTTCACCCAATATAAGATTCATAAGCCACTCAAGGAAGAGTGTTATTGAATGAGATTGTTGTATGGGATTAAAGGGAGGTGTGCGTGGTTCTCATATTGAAATAGGTTTATTAAATGTTAAAAGTCAGAATTTTGAATGCTGATTTTCAAGGGTTTGCTTGCTTGGAAGTTCAGTACAACACAAACAGCGATTATTTATATTGCTCGGACTATCATCGTCATCTTTGTCGCTATATTTATCACAACGTTTCAGCCGTTGTACGCTCCGGCCTTCTTCAGGTGGAATGTCGAACTGAATCCTTTATTTCGCTCGCTGGGGTAGACTGTTCTAGTTCCACGTGCCATGTCTAATGGATGTCAGTTATCAGTTATCTCCTGTTAATTCTCCTCTTAAAGTTATCCTCTGCTTTACCCAGGTATTGAACTCACACTCTTTGGGTCCTGTCACTGGATCTAACTAACGCCTTTATTCGCCATACCTTGAAGACATCTGTGTATGAATTTCTGGGTATTATAAACCTAATGTCTTCAGCAACCTTTTTTTTTATCAGTGCTCATATTGCAATTTTTGCTGTTATCATTTCATGTTCTTTACCAGAGCTCATATTGCAATTTTTGTTCTTATTATTGCTTTTCTCTGGCACTCCTTATTACTGGTTCCCATATTGTATTTATTTCTATACTTGGTCGGTTCAGGAGATTTTTGTGGCCTAGCATATGTGCTGATTCCTTAAGTTTACGAATTTTCCAATGATGTTCTATACCTTACTTGGGAGAGGTATCTGCGAAGTGTCGTCAAGCTTTTGATGGTTGTGCTGATGTTATATGGACCGTAGATCCTTTGTATTTTCTGCGATAACCCCTTTACATAAGACAGGTAGACTGTTTTCTGAGTGCTGTTGTCCTCCCCTTGCAACCCGCCTATCCCAGTTTATCGGGGCTCTTGCCATGTACACAGGGTAGTTGTTACGTTGTAGGGTACTACTTATACTGACCAATCCTTTATTTGTCTCTGGGTCGCCACTTATGACTTTTGCTCGGTTTTGTAAGGACGACCTCTTTCTTTACGCTGTATGGATGGTGGGAGTTGAAATTGAGATACTGTCCGGTGAATGTCGGTTTGCGGTATACGGATGTCTTGAACCCATGCTCTGTTAGAGATATTAGAATATCCAAGAATGGGAGTGTGTTGTTACTGACTGTCTCCATCGTGAACTGCTTCTCAGAAATATAGACAGATACAAATAGCGATTGTTTGAAATTAATCTAAAAAAATATCCCTAGTTTCAGGTGTCGGATGCAAATATCTTTTACGCATAGAACATTTTTGTACTATTGTTCACCTAATATGAGGCACAAGAGACACTCAAGGAAGAGAATTACTGAATGAGGTTATTTTTAAGGCGTAGAGGAAGTAAGAAATGCTTATTATGAGGATAGGTAGAATAGGTAAGAGTTGACACTAGACTTAAAGAGGTTGAAAATTGTAGTGATCAGGAAATCATCCTCTCAGGAGTCTATTCCGGAGAGTAACAGTTCTGGTGGAGAAGCTGCGTGGAACTGCCTCCTTACAAATGGAATGCCAGAGGAATGATTATAAATCGGGGCATGTTGAATCATAGCTGTGAATGTCTGCAAAGGTAGAACTAAGGAATGTAATTCTGCTGAATATATGCTATTAAAATATTCGTAGATCTTATGGAGGAGACTAACAACGTGAATATCGTAATAACTTTAAATGTTTCAAAATTATCGGAATTATTTTCATCCAGAATCACAAGAAAGAAAAAATAATTACCGTATTTGACGGCATATAAGACGCATGGGTGTATAAGACCCACCCCAATTTCAACAGGGCTAATCAAGAAAAAATTAGTAATTAGTAAAATTATTAGTAAATAGTACAGCCTTGGCTATATTTATTAGGTATTATTTTAGTTAAACAAGCTATGATTACAATTAAACGAAAAATAATACGAAAAAAAAAACAAAAAAACAAAAACACAAGCCTATAAAAACTTTATTATAACCTTTTATATGATCTGTACAACCTGCATTTTGTAAACATGTTATTGGAATAATTAGGATATAAAAATTCTGATTGTATTTATAACAAAGCAACCGGAAGTTTTCGCAAGAAAAATATTCATGAAACAAATATATTTTACAAATATATAATTTGAATTTATTGCATATAATTTTAGTGAAACAAAGTACAAATATTAAACGTCATGAAATTAATATAATGAATATTATCAATGATAACACTTTTAATGACAATATTTATATGAAAGTTACTCTAAAGTCTAATAAGAGTTGCCAGGTAGCTAATTTCAGCCGACTATCGCGAATTTTAAAACTACGTATGACATATAAGACGTAGAGGAATTTTAAAATATATTTTTAGTAAAGAAAGTGCGCCTTATATGCAGTCAAATACGGTAATTGCATAATAACATTTTTAATACTAAATAATTTTTCATTATTTTATGCTTCATGATGCTTATGGCGAATTTCTAAGCGTAGCTTAGATGTTGCACAAGCCCGATTGGGCACCCATTGAGGACCGAAACCATTGCTCAGTTGTAATTTTTCTAGCGAGACAAACACCAAATCGAGGTTCGCCTTCATTGTGTTCATGTCTCGGAATGTCCATATTATTTTTGATGTCCATATTTTGTTAACAGCGTTTAATTTTTAAGTCTCCTGTAATCAACACTGTTGAGCAAGTAGTATCAGCGTCATCTGGGTTGGTTACTGTCGATGGCTTCCGAAATGTTTTGTCTATCCAATTTTATTCACAATACTTGGACCAACTTGTGGTATCGCTTTTAGGCACTTTCCAACAATGTCGCAGTACTTCACCCATTACACTTAAAGTAGGGAGTGTTTGGGGTTAATCACTGATGCCCGCGGTTTCTGAAATACGGAGATGCTGAGGAAGATTAAAGTTGATTTCGTAATTAACCTCTTGTACGAGTGCGTTTGTTTTGTACCATTTTGGTTTCAAGTGTGGGTGCGGATAATTTCCCATTAACTTATCTGATTTAATTAACAAGATGCTTTTTATATTTTAGCCCACTTATAGGTTCACACTTAATCGAGATGTTCAGGTTTGTTTAACGGCATATCAACTCCTTATGGGTCATTTAATGCCGAAATTTAAATTTCTTGGGAGCTTTCAAGTAATAAAAATATGATATATGTTATTCTGCTTTCACAATTGAATACATGGTAGATGATACTTGTGTTTACGCGATTACTAGAGGCAGTAATATGTGTGTTTTATATTGTAGTCTTGTTGTTATATTTTTGAATACAGTTTTCTTTTTAAGAAATTGTAGGGTATTATATGGATTAATTTCGTGAAAGTTCTTTCATGTTCGTAGTTTAGTTGATTTTGTATAGCAGCTGCCGAAATCTAAATATTTTGAACACAATTTTATGGCCTTAACTAAATATATTTTGAATGTAATTGCACTCCTTAAACTACGGATAAAATATATTGTTAGCCATTTTACCAGAAATATGTATTGTTGGTAATTCCACTATAAAATATATCAGTCAGTTATGTGCCATGCTTGATTCACGCTTAAGCGATCATGTATTTTCCGATGCATGACTGACAAGGCAGATTTTTCCCACGGTAGGTTGCCATTTCTTTTTGCGATAGATCAGTTGCCATCTAAGGTTATAGAACCTGGTCTCTCCTGCTATTTACCCATAACTGGGGGGTGGAGGAGAATAGTAAGTAAGTGAATGTAATGGATTCGACTGGAATTCGAACTTGTCTCTCCGATTCCTCAATCCGAGCCTCCTATAAAATGTATCACTGGTCATTTTGCTACAAATATACATTGTTGATAATTTTATTATAAAACTGTATTTTTATACTTTCATACTGTTTTTTTTTTGGTGGTGGGGGGGGCTGGTTCTGTATTTGACCATAGCTGGGACCCTGGCGGGTGCTACCACTCCGGGTCAGGGTGAACATGGGAACAACCGTAATTAAGAGGTGGTTTGACGCTCCTCAAAACCTCCTGACCAGATAAAGGGTTTGGTTCGACATTCCAACCACCTGAAGAAGGGCGGTACGTACAACGGCCGAAACGTTGTGATAAATATGGCGACAAAGATGAGGACAATAGTCCGAATAATGTAAATAATGTACATAGTACCTCATCTGAGAAGTATAGACGGATATTAAATATTCAACTTAAAAAAAGAATATTTTTTTTTTTAAATAATGATTTTGTTACTCATTTCCTATCTAGGCACTTTTTTATTTTTATAAGTAAGCGATTATTTTGCTGATGTATTTTATAAGGTAACCAAAAATGACCTTGCCGTTTTTCAAGCCGTGTGGGAAGAAGTGATCAATGATATCAGCAAGCGACTCGGCTGGGAGATATGGTATCCACCTTACTCCCGGACCTTTCCCCAACAGTTTTTGACCTCTTCCATTCCCTGGAAAATTCTTTGTAAATGAAGCAAACTTGCGGCAGACACAGACAGACTACTTTGCTTCCAAGACCTGATCTTTACCGTCAGGACATTGCACAGCTAAAGGCACCTTGGCAAAAGGTACCAGATACCGATGGGGATTATTTGAGGACTAACGGTATGCCAAATTTGCTGTATAACTTTTTGTTTTCTAATAAATCAAAAACGATAAGGTCTTTTTTGGTTACCTTAAATAATTGCATTTATGTACGTGTCTTCGGGACATGAGCGATTATGGTTCGCTACAATTTTCTGTTTCTGCTATAAGCCCCCAGAGACACTGAAAGTAGAGGGTTACTGAAGCAGGATGTAGCGTGTAAAAGGTAGAGGCGCAGTTTATAAGGATATCTGGGAAAAATAACGATTAACCCTATTAAGATTGTAGTGGTCGGGAAAGCATTCTTTTGGGAGTCGGTTACACAAAGTAGCGGCTCTTTATTAGAAAATATTCGAGTGGAACTTCTCACTAATAAAATACGAAGGGAATGAAGGTGGTTCGTCTCAGTTCAAAGTACGCAGCATTGACGGGTCTTAGCTGTGACGGTTAGAAGTGGTGGATCTGAAGAATTTAGCTCTTCAGAACATTTTCGATGGAGTGGCGAGAGGCATACAACGTTACGCCCGTGGCAAAAGGATTGTAGGGTAGAAAATAAGTCATCACACACAAGGCCGCGTAGATGGGTTTGGGTCCTCTCAAGACCGGAGAAAGAAAACCGGCAAATTCAGCTCAGCTATGCCAGTAGTACACCATTTTCGGACTGATCGGGCTTTTGTAGAGCGTAGCAGAAGTTAGGGACTTACTAGAGTGGTAAAAGTAACCGTCTATTTTTTTTCCCAGTATTTTTAGCAACAGATCTTATATAAGCGTTCCACTTCAGGTCTGGGGGGTGAACTTAAGTCCCAACAGGCTTTCAAGGTAAGGGGACCTTTTGAGAGACCCCACCCGTTCATTGCGATAGACAAAAATTCAGCGTTTGCTAGGTGATGATGAAACGTTATGAAGTTGGCTTTGGAAGTATTGCATGTGACCAACCTGCACCCACCATTGTGTCAGAGCTGGATCAGAGGAAAATTCAGCTGCCATCTAGCTGGGGTATCTAGAAATTTAAAGGTGCACCTATATATCTTTATTATCTACATAGATATTGACAAAAGACCTGAGTATACTCTTTAAGCAGATTGTTAAATTAAAGTAGAAAAAGAGTTGGACCGAGGATATTTAACTCATTGTTACTGCTTTATAAGTCTCATCTGTTTTGAATTCAGAATTTTCTTTTAGAGTGTTCTTTATCTTTGACAAGGCTAGGGAGGAGTCCAATGTATTCTGCTACAGTGCTGTTCGATAAAAGTGACTCACCTGATTTTTTTTACTTAAAATTTTTTTCGCCTATTGTTTTGGTGGTCAAACTAATTTTTAATCTTACTAATATAACCACCTATTAAAAAAGTTTACTCACCCTAAGGCATTCTATTGATAATTATAATTTTGGATATAAATGAGATTTAGGAAAAAACTCTGTGCAAAAAAAGTGACTCGCTTATTTCCTGAAACTAGTAATCAATAGAAACATAACCGAACAGCTTTAAATAAAGAATAATAGAGGTATAATTTATAATAGGTAATATAGTTCGAAATATTTAATAATCTATGGGTCCTCCTTTATTTTGAATAACCTTTTCAACCCTTTTTGGCATTGATTTGATTAGGTTCTGGCAAATCTCATCTCCAAGCATTGAATTCCATTCGAATATGAAATTCACAATCAAATCCTCTTTGTTGCTCAACTGCTTTCTTGAGAGCCTGTACTTTATAATGCTCCATAAGTTTTCTATAGGGTTGAGGTCAGGAGATTGGGGCGGACATGTCATAACACTCACCTGCTTCTCATCAAAGTATTCCTTCATCAATATTGATTTGTGACAGGGAGCATTATCCTGCATAAAAATGAACTTAGTGGGGTCAATTTGCACCCTTTCAGCAGACTCTAAAATTCTCTTGTACTGCTCGCTCCTGAAGGTCTTTTCAATAGGTTTTAAGAAACCAATTTCATAAAAAGAAAAACATCCCCAGAACATTATACTGAACGGATGCTTGACAGTACTTACTGCTAAATTCAAAGAGATTTCAAAGCTTCTTCGGATTTTAGATCGCTTATCCTTTGAATTTAGCTCAACTTTCGTTTCACCTGAGATGAGAACATTTAATAAAAAAAATCAGGTGAGTCACTTTTATCGAACGGCACTGTATTTAACCTATATTTGAAGAAAAAGAGACGGATTCAAGGCAAAATGCGAAACTGGACGCAGCAGACGACATCAGTTTGATCTTGGCTCGTCAAAGAAAGAAACAAATGTTCTGTCATTAAAAATTAAAGAGACTATCGGGAGCACAGAAAAAATGCCGGAAACATTGATATTTATGCCCTTTCTTTAATATTGGTGTTGAATTATTTCTTTACACTATTTACATCATTCGGACTGTTGTCCTCATCATGATTGCAATATTCACGGCGTTTCGGCTGTTGTACGCTTCTTCATGTGATTGGAATTTCAAACTGAACCCACGGGGTAGATTGTTCTAGTTCCATGCATTTTCTGGATATGTCAATTTCGGTTAATTCACTTTAGTATCTCAACTCTCCAAGTCTTTGCTCCCTCTACTGTGACCAGGTATTGAACTCAAATCTTTGCATCAAGTCACTTTTTGGATTACTCAACCAACGCTTTTATCCACTGAGTCATGTGTCTTTGGGGATTCGGTTCGAAAAACCAATATATATCATCTGAAGAAGGTCGGAGCGTACAACGGCCGAAATGTAGTGAATATGTCACTAAAGATGAGGATAACAGTCCTAACGATGTAAATAGTGTAAATAGTTACAATACCACATCTCAGAAATATAGAAAGATCCTGAAGAAGGCCAAAGCATTCAACTGCTGAAACGTTGTGAATATGGCAATAAAGATGAAGACAACAGCCTGAAGAATGTAAATAGTGTAAATAGTTACAATACTTCATCTCAGAAATATAGACAGATCCTGAAGAAGGTCGAAACGTATAACTGCCGAAACGTCGTGAAACGTCGTGAATATGGCAATAAAGATGAGGACAACAGATTGAAGGATGTAACAATACTAATGATTACAATACCTCATTTCAGACATACTAGCAGCATGGCCCGGCGTTGCCCGTGCTTGAATCAAAAATCGTACGACTCATACAGCAATCGCTATCACTTTACTTAAAAATATTTTTGCCCTTCCTTGCCTTTAAAGGAGTGCCCTTTGCCGTACTGATATTGCTACATGCCTTACTTCTTGCCTATCTCACACTGTGAATTTTTTCTACGTTCTATACTAAACATTAAATCTGTTACGAAAAAAGAACTAAACAAAATGATCAGCTTTAAAAAAGGACTCGTAACTGGAAAAACCGGATGAAAAAAGAAAGAACAACAAATAATTTTTCACACCCAACCCAGTTCTGCGGAATCAGAATCAACGTTGAGTTTAAGCAAGTGATTGAGCCAATTGGAGTAAAGTGCCATGCAGATTTAAATTTTTCCCACTTGCGACGAATGCAGCTATCGATTTTTTTGCATGCTAGCATGCTAGTTGCCATTCCTGTCAGTCAGCTGTTGGCTCTCAGGCTGGCCAATAGAATCTTCCTGCCTATTCGTGGCAGCCAGCTATTGGCTCTCACTCTGGCTAGTAGAAAATGGCTGCAAACTACATGAAAACTGCCGTAGAAGCATGAACAAATCGATTATTTTCACTATCGATGGGAGTTGGGAAATGCAAAGTTGGTCTTGGCCTTCCCGCTAACTTGGAGCATGTGTATGTAAATTTTGGTGCAAATCCGTAGAAAATTGCAGCCGTGCATTCGTTACACACACACACACACACACACACACACACACACACACACACACACACACACACACACACACACATCCTGCCTTTTATAGATAGAGATATTCAATAATGTTTTTTTCTAAATTTGTAAAGAATGTAAATAATAAATATAAACAGTATAGAATATTTTCCGTTAAGATTCGGTTTTGTCATCCAATGAATTTTTCCTATGTAATTTAAACTCCATTGTTTATTCCGGAAAACCTTTAAATTTTAAAGCTTGTAAAATAAATAAAATTAATGAAGAAAGTCAGAGATTTCATTCGTGAAAATGATTATCTATATAGAGTCAAATACAGGAGAGAATGAATGACATATTAGTTATGGCGGTATTCGAACCTCAGCCAAGCAATGTATCACATCTCTTTTCGCTGCTAATAGTTATTTCGCCATTTCATCCGTTTAACTTCGTTGCGAACTGACAAATTAAATTTTTCAGGTATTAGTGAGTTTATAATTTCGTAAAACGCTTATAGCAAGCTTCGGTCCTCGTTATGAAGAGTGTTTCTTAAAAATCGGGAAGAAAAGAGTTTACGGTAGTCAGGGATTGAACAAACAATTATTGCTGCCACAAAAGCTCCAGTGCTGCTTGATAAAATCCAAAGAGAATCAGCAATATTATTGGTCCTGATATTGCATCTCGGCTTCAGACACTTTCCGACCGCCGTAAACTTGCCTCCCTCTGCCTTTTCTATAAATACTTTCCTGGTAATTTTTTGGGTGAGCTCTTCTTTCCCATCCCTTCCCTCGTTAGGTGGTCAGTGATGTCAGTGGATGCGGGTGTGTTTTTCGGGTGTGTTTTTCGTGTTTGTTGTTGTGTTTGAATGAGTTTGTGTCGGTGCATGGGATGAATGAATGTTTTATATTATTAAAGTCCCCCCATTGATTTCGTTCAGTCAATTGATGTTTCTTACACATTTAAGGATTGTGGGGAGTATTACTAACATTATTTTATTTGGTTCCTTGTAAATAGTTTTGTTTTCATATTGTAAATATTCATAGTGGTTAGTTTTTAAATTCTTGTTTTATTCCCCCCACCCACAGACAATGAATTGTACACATGGGGGCTATTTAGGATTTTCATAGAGACAATGAGGTATTACGGTGAATGTAGTAAGAAAGGCAAATAAGAATGCGTTGTTTTGGTGCTAGGAATGTTGTGGTATGTTTGGGTCAGTGTTTGTGGCTAGCTAAGTTTAATGTTAAGACAGATGAAGAGCTTCCTTTCCCTTCTTCCCATTTTGGTTTTGTGCCACATTTTGTATATAAACATCGCTCTTCCCTATGGTAAATAGCTTATCTCATATTGTAAATTCTCATTTTAGAGAATTTGAGGTTTAGATTTTTAAATTGTTTTTTTTTTTATCCCCACCCCCAGACAAGAACTGTACATATGGGTACTAGTTAGAACTTCATGGAGATTCTGAGGTATTAGGGTGGATGTCGTAAGAATGGACAGTAAGAATGCGTTATTTTTGTGTAAGGAATATTGTTGTATGTTTGGCTCGGTAATTATGGGTAGTTAATTTTAAGACAGAAGACCATTCTTTCTCCATTCCCCATTTTGGCCTTCTGCCATATTCTTGTATTCATTACAAAATAAATATGGCTCTTCGCTATTGTACCTAGACTTTATGAAATCAAGCACAGTACTAGACTAGCAGTTAGGTCTCACCGATATACAATTGAGTTTGTTAGATGTAAGCATAAGAGTTTCTTTTCTCGCACTTTTCGTTTGTGGAAAATCTATCCGGCTCGATTCTTTCCAGCCAAATTTAATGCAATGTCAATCGCTTTCTACTGTCCTCTTGATTACTCTTCTTCTGTACTCGCTCCTCCTTAGTGGTGTTTCTGTTTTCTAATTCTTGTGTCTCTGTCGCTTTAATATCTTGCTGGGGATGAACGCCATTAATATATATATATATATATATATATATATATATATATATATATATATATATATATATATCGTTTGTAAAATGTAATTAATATATATATATATATATATATATAAATATATATATTTATATATATATATATATATATCAATATAATAATATATATATATAATGTAATTAATATAATTATATATATAATATATATAATAATATATATATAATAATAATTATATATATTAATAATATATATATAATAATAATATATAATAATTATAATAATATATAATAATTATATATGTTATTATAATAATTATATATATAATAATAATTATATATATTATATATATAATAATATATATAATATATATATATAATATATATATAATATATATGATAATATATATATAATATATATATAATAATAATATATATAATAATAATATATATAATATATATAATTAATATAATATATATAATGTAATTAATATATATATATATATATTATATTAACATATATATATATATATATTATAATTAATATATATATATATATATATATATATATATATATATATATATGTATACCGTTTTTATAATGTAAATACACTGTCAATGATTTTACTAGAGTAGAATGAATTAGAGTAATGAATTGAAAATCAGAAAAAGTGATTGTCAGTGGTCAGAAATGCAAGCATTAATGATAGACAAGAGATATCACAGGTAGAATGAAAACGCATCGAATGTTTTTACTATAAAATGCATTAAAAATTAGGAAGAAAGGTTTTGTCAGTAGTCAGAATTAAATGCAAGAATTAATTGGACTCTGTATTATATCTATAATAAAGTTTTCTTGATTTACAATGTAAATATAATGTTTAATTACTCCACGTCGTCTTCGTTTTTATGCAAGCATGCCTGTAAAATCTTGTATTTTATCTGTTTTAAATAAATATGCCCTTCATTCCTCCTCATTTTTAAATTCATTTCTCATTATATTATGTAAAAATTATCCGTTTTTTATTTACTTTTTTAAAGTTTTTCCTCTAGCATAATCTTTCCCACACTTTACTACAAAAAGATTTTTTTCTAATTTGTAAGCCTGTATGTACAAAAATCGTTTAAGACTAAACTCATGCTGATAAGGGATGTGTATAAATACAAGTAAAGCTAACTTGAATGTTAAATGTAGTTTTTCCTCATCGCTATCTCCGCTTACAGTTGCTTGCGTAACAACGTAAGATAGTTCTCTCCAAAGAGCCAAGATTTGAGTGGATGGGTGTTGAAGCTAAATTCGAGTCTAATGTTTTTATATTTTTTTCCGATTCGTTTGCAATATCAGCAAACAGTGAACGGCATTGTGAAACCTAGTCACTACAGTTTTAGAGTTTTAGTTAACTAACATGGGTGAGTGAAAGTCGCCTGAATATTGGAAAAGGGTAATCTGTATCATGCGAATTCGTGCCGGGCATCAAAATGCCGCAATCAATGGTTTTGAACACCGTGACAGCAACAAGACGTGGAATGGAGAGCCGCAATGGAGACTGTGAGGCCGTGGTTTGTAGAAAAGAACACAACCGACCTTCTGATTGCCTCCTTACACCAGAATTTATCCAACAACTACAGTAGAAATTAATGGAAATCCCTGGCAAGGTAATGTGAACTTTGTTGGGTCTGACAAAGGCAATGGAACTCCTGAACAAGGTGAAACATCCTGTTGAACCGGGGGCAATCTGGATCTTCTCTGATGAAAAGAATTTTTGTCACGACCAGCTGCACAACAGTTTGCCCACAATCCTTAAGACGTTCTTCATGTCATCAAGACCAAATTTCCCCAAACTGTGATGACTTTTTGCTGTGAACAGGGTTTCAGGCTCAATTCGGATGGCTTTGTGGAGTTGTTGAACACCGTGGTCAAGACACGGTTGGAGAGGGTGGCTGCTGGAGTGTGGCAGCTAGTTTCAGCTCCCTGCCACACTTCCAGGAAGAGTCAGAAGTGGCTGTCAGATAATTTGTTACGACTTCACCAGTCACAACGTCTGCCCGCTAACTACCCTGATTGTATGTGCCGAAAAAAGACACCCACTGCACTGCCTGTAACACCAAGGCCCAGATGATCGACAGGATTAAGGCACATCGTTTAGGCCGAATGTGCCAGATTCTGGAATTGGATCGAGGTCGTGGTAGATGATGAGAGTATCTTCTTTGGGTGAATTGTCTTTTCATTGTTATAATCTGCTTGCTATTTTTCTATTTTTCCAATAAACTGATTTTGGGCTTAGATATTTAATTTATTTTCTCTTAAAAACTTTAACCTGAACCCCCTGTAGTTATTTTCCTTTGGTCGCGTGCGACACGTCAGTCCGAGATTACTGGAATGATCCACTGATGGCCACGAATCTACATGAATCTGCGACTGCTGACCTGCTTTCCTGACTGCACGACATGGGTCCTGATGTGGCCCCCTCTGGTCTGAAAATCCTTGGTTTAACACGCTCGTGTTAGCTTAGGGCAGCTTGGAAGAAGATGCCGTCTTTCAAAACTAGTGTTGGAAAGATTTATGCACAAAGTTTAAAGAAGGATTTCCTCATCCATAAGATATGTTTGTTTTATGCCATATACCAACTTGGAATTTAAATATGCTTTGCGTTTGAATAATTATGGTTGTTCTGTTTACTTATTTGCAAATGAGCATATTATAATTCGGTATGTTCCACTCTACCAATGTCCGTTTCGCCCTGCCATTGCTTCATTTAAATAATGGACCATTTTGTTTTGACTGCGAGAAAAGACGGACAAAAACGATATCAGAGACGTTGTCTCGTGTTTAGTGCGAAAAAGAAAACGGCTGCTATAAAACAGAAAGAGACAGCTGATTTTCTTGGAGAGATAACGAGGAAAGAGGATTTGGAGAATTTAACACTCACAGGGGAGATTGAAGGCAAGAGAAGCAGGAGAAAAACAATGTGTAAACTATTTGACAAGTTTGCGCAAATGAAAGACAAAACAAATTTCAAAAGACACAGAGAGGTAGAAAAGGGGTAAGACTACTCAGAGCAACAAAAAGAAAGAAAAGCAAGAAGTTGGGGAGAGCCATGGTTTCCCACGGCCTGAAAGGACATGGCGTAAAAAGGAAGACTAAAATGCTCAATTGCGTAATGGAGTATAAAGGGGGTTGCGAAATTTACCAGCACTCTCCTCAGTATTTTTTATTATTTGTACTCATTTTGTTTTTGACACTCGTACTGTCTGGCGGCTTCTATTGGGGATCAAGTGCCAGCAAGTCTTCTCACTTCTCCAGCACCCTGATCAGTAGTCTGTATAATTTGTACTTATTGAGGTTTAACACTTGTACCGACTGGTGGCTTTCATTCGAAATCAAGTGCCAGCAAGTCTCCTCACTTTTCTAGCACCCCCCCCACAGTATTTATTATTTGTACTCATTGAGGTGTCACATTTGTATTGACTGGTGTATTTCATTGGAGTTCAAGTGCCAGCAATTCTTCTCACTTCTCCAGCACCATCCTCAGTAGCCTTTAATATTTTGAACTCATTCAGATTTCACACTCGTACTGACTGGTGACTTTCAGCGGAGATCAAGTGACAACAAGTCACTTCACTTCTCCAGCACCTTCAACTTACGACAGTATTGCGTTGAAACACAAGTTCGTGTAGGATAATCGTAGCTAAGCAATACCAAGCCTGGTCAGTACATAAATGTGTGATCGCTTGGGAATACTCTAAGCTTGGATGTGTAGGTGGTGCGATGATAACATCGTGGAGTTGGTAATCGGAGAGCCCAGTTCCAATTCCAGTCAGGTTCGTTATATTCACATGCTCATATATGTTTGGGAAAGGTATGAATTCATCTCTTCTCTTCCTCCCCAACTATGGGTTAATTAGTCGGATAGTATATCATTATCTCCAAAAAGTTTTGGGGATGTAAAAAATACTGTCTGGCTTTAAATAATCTGAAAGGGTTGATAAGCCGTAAAAAAAGAACAAATCAATCTATCCATCCAGCACCCTCCTCAGTAGTCTTTATTATGTATATCCTTTAGGGTGTTGTACTTCTATTATTATGAAGTACCAGTAGAGAAACATTTTTTTAACGTGTCTTTTCTCATTAAACCTTTAATTTTCCATTAGTAATTTTCAGGACTTCATTAATGTTAGAAGTCTCATCACTGTTGCATTGGCTAAAAAGAAAAAAAAATCCTTTAACCTTGAAAAAATTGTAATCAATAATCCATATCTGATTGTGTATTGTAAAAAAAATTCTAAATTAAATTTTTTATGAATTAAAATAAAAAACGAATATTAATTTCAGAAAATGCAAGCATCATTAATTATGATTTAAATTATTAATTTAAGGATGGCGTGACGGTTATTAGAAGAGAAAATGCAGTCGGTGAATCGAGTTCAGATTCTGGCTACGATAATCGCAAATAACTTCATATTAATACTCTCTAGAAAGGCATCTTCCCCAATAAGTCATATCAAGGATTACTTAACTGTTGCCGAGTCTCCAGTTATATGGCAATAGGACAAGTAAAACTATTCAGTTTTGTATAGTCCAGCGAAGAGAAGAGATTTTTTTTAACATTCATCAACATGGCTGATGTTAACCTCCAAGAGCGTGACTTTTTGCTAACGTTTTCCTCTGAGATGAAGTGCAAAGATTATATTGAATCCATGGTTTCTAGAAAAGTTAGTTCACTGTACCGCGCTTGACGATTTTTTTCGCCAGAATCTAGCTTATATATTTATAAGTCGACCATGCGTTGAATATTGCTGCCACATCTGATCTGGTGCTTCTGTTATATATTTAGAGATGCCTGATGAAATCCAAACAAGATCTGCAATTTTATTGGTCCTGACCTGGTATCTCGGCTTCAGCCTCTTTCCCAACGCCGTAACGTAACCTCACTGTGACTTTACTATAAATACTTTCGTGATAATTATTCTGATAAATTTTCCTCAATGGTACCTAGACATTGCGAATTTAGGCGCAGATTGGCGCAAATACATATATATGCGTGTCTATGCCAGCGTGTGCACACATGACACAAACATATATATAGTTTAGCTTTTAGATTAAAGGTTTAATGAGAAAAGACACGTTAAAAAAATGTTTCTCTACTGGTACTTCATAATAGAAGTACAACACCCTAAAGGATATACATAATAAAGACTACTGAGGAGGGTGCTGGATGGATAGATTGATTTGTTTTTTTTACGGTTTCATCCATCCACATTTGAATTTGTTAGAAGTAACCGCAAGTTCTATGTTAACAGTTTCTTCTCTCGCTTGTAAAAACCTATTACGGCTTCTTGCTTCCTAGTTCACTTTGATCTTCAAAAAATTAAATGGAATGTCAATCGTTATTTTAGATCTTCTTGTTCTTATATAGTTCTCTCTCCTTAATAGTAGTTTTTTTCTCATATTCTCTTACACTCAGTGATCCTCTCAAGATTTAATGGCTTTATCGGCCTGCTTGGGGTGAAATGATTTTTAAAAAATGTTACATAATCACAAAGAGCTATACCAAATAACAAAATCTTCATCGCTTGAACATTTCCAACAGCTGTAACAACAAAAATGCGTAGCGCATGTAATTTGAAGAAAAAATTACGACAACTTTTCACACTACCAAAAGCAAAAGTTTCGGAAGGAAACTGACATGGATACTGGAAAAGATTATAACGTCTAGTGAACTTGAGACAGTTAACAAAATTTAATTTGAGGTTTTGTTTTTTCGAAATCGTTTTGATTCACTATTTAGATTTTGCCCAAAGTAAATTGAGAACAAAATATGCAAATATGTGTCGCCCATTTTTTTTCACATTGTTAGTGATCTACTTTTAGTAGAATGTAGTACAAGGAGAGCTTTTAAATGTTCTGTTTGTATGCCTATTGCATAACAGCAGCAGTATGCCTCGCAAAAAGAAATCTCTGCCAAAATAGGACCATATTGTTATCAAAAGAACTAAGGCTGCTGTGAGGAAAATAAAGTCCCGTGCAAATGAAAACCCAGATCAAACGGCAGCCTGGAGAGCTTCCAATGTTGAGAATATGCAAACACTTAGGGACTCTCAAACTCTGGATCATGTCGAAAGCCCAATCAAGAACCTCTCTGCAGGAGCTAGTATAAATGCTTTCTAATAAGGCTGCTTTTAAGCCTGTCTTTATAATAAGTACGAATGTCAGTGTGTCACTGTGTCACCCTTTTTTCAACTTTACTCCTGGAAGCCATATCCCAACATCATATACCATTTTGGAATCAGGCCGACTCCATGAGCAAATAAAAATCCTTCCGGGTCGGATCCAGACCCCAAAACCTGAAATTTTAGATTCCCAAATTTTCATTATTGCGATTGTTTTCAGCGATTTTTTTACTTGATTTTTGCGACGAATTATTTTTTACGATATCAGTTTTTATAACTTCGAAATAAATTTGAGAATAATTGAAATTAATTGCAAAATCCAGCGAAAGTAACCCATGAAATAAAAATAATTGTTTGTAAGGAAAGTGTTGAGGGGTCCACCCCTTTTTATACAAGTGGACTCACTCAGTGTATACTTATACTACTGCCAGTGAATACCCAGGAGCAAGACCTCCGAGTCTAGTTGAGTCGTGATACAGTCTTTGACTGTAAGCGATGTCTGTCGGATTCTCTGCTTTAGCAGAGAGGAACCCGGACGGAGCTTTGCCGAAGGGCAAGGTTTCGTCCGGGGAGGTAGACAGGACCTGAACCCGTCTAGGCGGGTTCCAAGGCTATATTTTTGGCCGAGCCTACGGGCTCGGAGATATCCACATTAAACCGGCCTTGTGCCACATTCAATCCTCGTGGGTGGATCGATAAATACCGCAAGACCGAAGAGTCTAGTTGAGTCGAGAAGGACAGAGTAAAAGGCTGTAGGTAACCGGAAGAGTGAGGGTGAGGTGACAGCGTTGTAGGAGTCACCGTGAACGAGCACGTAGACTCAGTAAGAAGTCATACAGCGATACTTCAATACCAAAGACTGTATATATATTTTAATACTAACCCGTATTCCTGGAACTACTAACCTGCTTTACCAGTTTGTATTATTACGTTAATAGATTATTTCCCTATATTCCTTCTTGGCGTTTGTTATTTATTGGTACCCGATTTCAACCCGGAGTCCACACCAGAAAGTAAGCATCTACGTACATCAAATTATCTTTAAGTTAAGTGGTGACAGAAGAATTATAAAAAGGTAAGCTTAAATATTAATGCAATACTTAAATGCAGTGATCAATTTTGAGTTCTTTTATAGTTTATTGTTGCCTATCACATCTACTCCTCCCTACTTACTGTGATAAAGGCCCAATGAAGAATCCTCCACAGGAGTTAGCTTAAAAGGTATTCGATATGGCGGCTTTTAAACTAGTCTTCTTATATATGCCGTGTTCCTTCAGGGTGTGGGTGATCATGGCTTTTAACAACTTCCTATGTTTTAAGCTCTTAGCAATGTTTAATTTTTACTATCCTTCCTAATTCATGTTGTGTCGTTTTGCCTTAAATATGAACTGTGAGTGTCAAATTTACCAAACCGTCTTTTTTATGCATCCTACAAATTTTAACTGTCTAATACAGCTAATTCTAAGTATAAGTATCTTTTTCGTTTCCATTTTTCTTTAATATTTTCTCATTGTTCAAATTTTCGTCCATCATAACCACAGTATATTGCTGTAAAATCACATCTCTGTTGCCTCAAGTGTTCTCATTATTTGTGAGGACATTGTCCGGCATTCCCTTCCATATAGGAGGATTGATATTACATAGTAGTTCAGAACACTTTTGTTTATTTCTAATGTGCTTTTCCTGTTACTTAATACTTTGTTTAACTTTTAAACGCGTCTTTTGCTATTACATTGTGCCTTCTAAACTTTGATCGTTTCTCTAACCTATATCATCTAGAAATAACCCCCTTGACGAATCGACCCTAGTGAGATTCGGACCCAAGTCTTATGGCCGCAACACCAAGGTTCTAAATATTCAGTACAGTAAAAAATCAAAATAATTGATTATGCTCGATGTAATGTAATTTAAATATGTGAAAAGTCATGGCTCTCCACGATTTACTATCTTTCCTAGCACTAAGCAACGTTTGTCTTTTGCCGTCTGTCAACCATTTATAAAAGCTAGGTAGCTTATTTGCTGTTTCTTCTGTCCCTCTTGACTTCAGTAGGCCCTGTCAGTGCTAAATTTTCCAGGCCTTCTTTTCTCATTGGCAGAAATGTTGAGTGTTAATGAAATGATTT
>OZ010612.1:46083262-46113262 GCA_963932145.1 Acanthosepion lycidas
TACAGGATTAACAGCATTGTAAAAAAAAATTGTAATGTCAACGAACACTCGTTGCCATTTTTGTAATGTCAACGAATACTCGTTGTCACTCTCGTAATGCTCACTGTAGTAGAGACTTTGTAATCGCAGATACAACTATAGTACACCATTGAACAATGCTGGGGTTAGATACCTTCGAATAGCACTCGTACTAATAATACTTGCTCGATAATAATCGCTCGAAAAGTGATCACCAAATAGTGATCCGAATAGTAATCAGTATAGAGAAATAGTGTAGTGAATATTATAGAGAATAGCGATCCGTATAGTATTAGGTTGGTTAAAAAATAATGACGTAATAATGTCGTTTTTTGACGTATTAACGTCAAAAAACGACATTATTACGTCATTATTTTTGCATCAACCTAATAATATAGGATAATGTAGAAATAAAGATCGTTTAAACGTCACGGTAATTCCCGTATATATATTTCCTTTACCATATTGGTATGGATTGTGAAATGTGTGGATTGTGAATTTTAAATGTGTCAGCATTTTTTGTGATGTCAACGAATACTCGTTGTCACTTTCATAATGTTCGTTGTAGTAGAGACTTTGTAATCGCACCTACAAATATAGTATGCCGTTGAACAATGCTGGTGTCTTGCGCGATAGTATAGTGAATAGAGTAGAGAATAGCGGTCTGTATAATCATAGAGGATAGATTAGAAATGGTGATCGTATAGTAATAAAGGATAGACTAGAACTGTAGATTGAATAGACTGAACTATTGACTGAACTAGATTTATTCACTAAACTATTTCTCTATTCGGATCACTATACAGATTACTATTCGAGCGATTACTATCGAGCAAGTGCTATTAGTGCGAGACTTATTCGAAGGCGTCTGACACCAGCATTGTTAAACAATCGTTGTATCTGCGATTACAAAGTCTCTACTACAACGAGCATTACGAAAGTGGCAACGAGTATTCTTTGACATCACAAAACAAGGTTGAAACATTTAAAATTCACAATCCACACATGAATCAAAGAGAAAAATGATTTGGACTGACACCTTTCAAAACATGTATAGTAGGGTTATGACTTTTGTAAAATAGTTGATTTCTTGCATCCTAATTCTATGAACTTTTGTTAAAAATAATGAAGAAGGGCTTAATTCAGTTTGTTTAAAAATTTTTTATAACATTCTGGAACTCTCTACAATTTCTAGAATTTCATTTTGTTTAATTATAAGTGTGCATGCTATTCGGCATTTATAAAACATTAAACGCGTTAAAAATACAAAAGTACTCTTCAATTACATCATAAGCAAATTGAAAAATAAAACTTCTGCAAGTCTGCAAATTTTGTTTATTTATAAGGTTGTATGTTATGTTATAGCTATAAACTGTGAAATGTTTTTAAAATATGTATGCGCTATCCAATTACATCATAAGCAAATTGAAAAATAAAGCAGAAATGTTTTGATTTTTTCCCCTTTAATTGCGTATATGGTAAAATTGAATTTTCGGTTTGGGGCTGACCTTTTTCAAGAACTAAAACAAATTAATGCCTTTTGCATTACATTTTGACAAAAGTTCATCGATTTATGACACAGAATCATAGGATTACAAAAAAGCCATAACCCCAATGCGTGTATATATATATATATATATATATATATATATATATATATAAATTCCTGTCACGTTCGCAAAAATCACCTATTCAACTACCACCTACTGAAAAATGATACAAAATTTTCCTTCAATCCAATATATATTTTATTTTAATATATATGTCATTTTTAATATATATTTCATATATATTTTATTTTTATTTTAATATATATTTTATTGTTATATATATATATATATATATATATATATATATATATATATATATATATATATATATATATATATATATGTGTGTGTGTGTGTGTGTGTGTGTGTATGTATGTGTGTGTGTGCCTACGTATGTATATATGTTTTTACATTTTGCTTGCGCACAGACACACGCACATATATACTATTAGTGCGAGTGCTTATTCGAAAGTGAATATATATATATATATATATATATATATATATATATATATATATATATATATATATATATATATATATATATATGCAGAGAGAAGGCGGCGGTAGGGAGATTAGTATGCCTACGTCAGGGATCGAATTAATTATTGAAGAAAGTATAAACCCTTAATTGACAGCAGCTGTCATTAAAATATGTTATTAAGTGATTTACGGAGCTTTTTTTTTTATTATTATTTTGAAAAGGATCCCTCCCCAGAGTTTTCAGGGGGAGAAAAGATATTTTGGTGATTCCCTAATTATAGGTTTTGGGACGAGAATATGATCCGAACGGGTCAACGAGTGGGGAATAGAACGCCTTTCACTTGTTAGTAGCGAAGAGAGAATGAATGCGGTCGTTGTGAAAATGGTGCAATCTGCTCTAGATAACGATTACATTTCCAGGGTTGATGTCCTACGCAAGCAGGCCCTACCCGCTATGAAAATTGTCGTAACTCAATCTTCATTACCCTATTTTTAGTCGAATCCATTACATTCACTTCCGTGCTAATATTACCCTTGGGAAAAGTATGAATCCCCTTGTTCTCCCCTCAGCTATGGGTAAATAGCAGGACAGAACGGGTTCTAAGATGGCAACTGGTCTACCGCAGAAAAAAAAATCTGCCTCGTCATTCATGTATCTTTCGATACATGATCGCCTAAGCGTGTATCACGCATGGTACATAACTGACTGAATGGCGATACCAAAATCAAACCATTACAATAAAATGCGGTGTTAAACAAGGATGTGTCCTCTCAGTAAACCTCCCCAACAAAAAAATAAAAATGAATTACAGTGTAACCCGGATATAAGAGACCCGGATATAAGAGAGATTGTCTCTGGTCCTAAATTAGAGCCATACTTACCTAAACAAAATAGACCAAACCCGGATATAAGAGAAACCCGGATATAAGAAACTTCGTCTCCGGTCCCGACAACTCTCTTATATCCGGGTTACACTGTATCTGCACTTTCGCCAGTTAGACAAGAGGGCAGATAATTTTTTACTTTCTCTCGTACATGAGAAGAATGTTTTCATGATCAGTGTTTTTTTGTTTTGTTTTTTTTTATGCAAAAACAGGTGGTCGCAATATATAGAGGAAATTTTTTTTGAAGAGATTAAAAATATACATAGGTAACTTTTTCTGGTGACGTTAAAATTCATGTCAAAAAATTCAAAAGTTGCACTATATATAAAGTCGTCTCATACATGTGTATATACAATATTCGACTTATACACTGAGGCGATTCTGAGAGAACTAGAAGTCCTACCAGGATTCATTATTGGCGGTCACAACCATAACAATATAAGATATGCAGATGACAAACTGTTGATAGAAAGGAAACTACAGGAACTCCAATAAAAGTTAGTGAAGGAAAGAAAGAAGAAAGGACTAATTGCAAGAGGATAGAATGCCTGGTTGTTAGCAAAAGGGACAACCCAACATGCAAATTTCAAATTGGAAAAAAATAAAATCAAACAAGTACAACAATTTAAATATCTGGGAATTGTTTTAACAGAGGAAGGAAAGGGTGGCACTGAACTCTGAAGGGGTGCATTGGGATAGCGAAAGTTGCCTTTCAAAAGCTAAGCAAAGTATTAACAAGAAAAGAGTTCTGAACTATTATTTAATATCATTCCACCTACATGACAGTCAATTCTGGACAAGAAAAAGCTCGAATTAATATTTACATTATTCGGACTATTATCCTCATCTTCATTGCCATATTCACAACGTTTCGGCCGTGGTACGCCTCAGCGTTCTTCCGGTGATTGGAATTTCGAACCGATCTCTTTATTTCGTCCACCGGGCTAGATTGTTCTAGTTTCACGTGCCATGCCTCTTCTAGTGGACGAAATAAAGGGTTCGGTTCGATATTCCAATCACCTGAAGAAGGCCGGAGCATACAACGGCCGAAACGTTGTGAAGAAGCGAGAAAGGATAGAGGGAGGTGGAGAGCCATAATCGCCTATGTCCTGAAAGCACATAAAAAGACGTTACGTAAATTTATCTTTGGCATTTCAGTGTGGTGTAGCTTGTCTCGCTAGATCAATTACGATTGATTAATAACTTCGTTCCTCACTGGTTGACCCGTACTTTCTCGGCTAGGACCCGCCGTGACACTTACATCCTCAAATATCATCTTCATTCGCTCCGTATTCCATCGGCGAGAAGTAAGTTCCACTAAAACAGCTTCTAACCGGGAGCCAATGCCTAGAGGATGTTTCCTCAATCACTGCAATCTTAACCTGTTCAAGTCTAGAGTCAACCGTTATCTTCCCCTTCTATCCATATAAATTACCCCTTTTACGATAAAACTCTAAAGGTTTGGAGTTCAAGAAATATTTGAATTTAGCTTCTATGCCACGGAATGTCTTTTGGTATACAAAATTGTCAAGATGCTATTTAGAAAAGATGGTAGTCACTGGAAGAGATCAGGTGAATATGGTGGATGTGGAAACATTCACCATATTCCCCCAAAATATTCCATCCAAAATAAATGCATTACCAATGTTTTTTATTATTGAGAAAATCTTAGAGAAAGTAATTGGAAGAGGTCAGGAATTAACGGAAGTGCTACTGGTTATTATATGTATTAGGTAGATATTTATAAAGTAGGTATTCATAAAGTAGGTACTTATACATGTATTTAGAAGAAAGATATATGACAAAGTGGAAAAAGTTTTCGTGTGACGCGTTTCGTACCTTAGGACTTCGTCAGACTACGTATAAAGTAAATATATTCTCAATGATTTTACCATAAAAATGTAATAAAAATCTGGAAAGTTATTGTTTTTTCTATTTGAATTTTTTTTATATATGACATTGTTCCAGATCTCATCACATCTAAGGGTTAATTAGTAGAACTTGCATCAGTAAATCATTATTATCTCCCCCAAATTCTTACAATCTAAACATATTTTCTGGCTTTAAATAACCTGAAAAAAGGTTGACAAACCGTAAAAAACAACTCTATAAAACAGATAATTTCTATTTAGCACTGGGCGCTCCATTGTTGTGTCCTTGTGCAAAACTGGTCTATACCTAGTAAATAATTATGTCGTGCAAAGTCACATCACTTCCTTTGAAAATTCCAAATTTATTTAAAATCCAAGGAGGTGATGACGTCAGCAGGTGTAAATCAAACAGAAATGGACAATGTCGTGTGGGTCAGGCAAAGGGCAGAGTAAGGCGCTTTGTTATTGAGGTTATTATATTGTCAGAACGAGATGAGACGATAAAATGCGGGGTTGACATTTCTAATGAGAAGTGAAGGGATTAAATTCTTTCTCAGTAATAAATAAAATGCAAGAGGAAGTCCGCCAAGAAAAATGAAAACCAATCATGATTGAAGCAAGAACAAACACAATAAAGTATAATAATAATTATTATGATAAACATAAAACTCCATGGGACTTTGTAATTCGAACTGGGCGCACATTTCAAGCCAGCAGACGACACATTACAAATAGGGAGAATACGCTACAACTGTGTGAACCCTAAATGTAAATTCACTGGTTGATAGTAATCAATTATTTAAACTTCTTCTTCTATGTGCCATGTCCTTTCAGGCCATGGGCAACAATAGTCCTGCACAATCCTACGTAGCTTTAAAGAAATTATTTTCCTTCTTTGTTTTACCATTCGCTTATATCGTTAGGTACGTTACTCGCTGTCTCCGTCTGCCCCTCTTGCTCTCTCCTAGGTCCTGTGGCACTCAAACTTTCTAGCTCTTCTTTCCTTATTAAGACATCGGTGATCATAGCTCTCCTCAACTTTCCTCATCGGGTAGGTTACTCGCTTTTTCTCTCTGGCAATCTTGCTTTCAATACGTCATGAGAGCGTAAAATTATCTATCCTTCTTTCCTCAAGAGAACGTGATGATCATGAACCTCCCCAACTTCCTTTCCTTCGTAGATTAAGTGCAGTCTTTTTCTGTCCCTCTAATAAGTCCTGTAACTCTCAAACTTTCTAACCTTTCTTTCCGCATTAAGACGTGGGTGATCATGGCCCTCCTCAACTTCCTTTCCGTCGTAGTTCTTAGCAATATTTGTGTTTTCACTATCCCATCCATTCCTTGTGCTTACATCCATTTAGACAAACTCATTTGGTAGTTTACTCGTTTTTTTCCTAAGTTCTTCTTGCCTTCCGTATGTTCTGAGAGCGTTAGATTTCATAACTCTTCTTTCTTTATTATATACCCTAGATATTTTAACTGTCTTTTTCTGATTGTGTGGTTTTTTTGCTATATTTTTTCTTACAACGTCCTCATTACTCACATGTTCCGTCTATGGTATTTTCATCATCCTTCTGTAGAACCACATCTCTCCTGTCTCAAGTCACCTCTTCATGTGGGAGAAAATTGTCCAACGTTGCTCTATAGGAGAACTGATATTACATAAAATTTAAGCATTATTTTCTTTGTTCTACCGAAACGTTTTTATTTCTCAGTATTGGGTAAGCCAAGTTCGTACAGTTTATGAAGCAAATGTTCTATTCAACCGAATTAATTTATTAGGCTTCGTTTTTGGAATGCGTATTTTGCTATTCCAGTGAGCAAAATTTTGCTATTCCAGTGAGCAAAATTTTGCTATTCCAGTGAGCAAAATTTTGCTATTCCAGTGAGCAAAATTTTGCTATTCCAGTGAGCAAAATTTTGCTATTCCAATGCGTATTCAGATTTTCATATCACATTCTCTATCCTCTATAAAACATTTTCCAGATATTTAATCATCTATACTTGTTTGATTTTGGCCTCTCCAATTCGCCGTTTTTTTCTTGGTGGGGTACAAAACTAATTTCAACACGGAACCTCGAAAGGGTACCTTGCAGTTTAAGCCCCGCGCTCAGTTTCTAATAAAAATTTCCCGAATAGTTCCATTTATGTGTAAATGAACATGCTTAATTCGAAAAGAAACAAATTTTGATAAAATCTACCGTTTTGGAGATATCGACAATAAAATTTCAGACTCATTCGCGTCGCGGTGGGTGAAGTTGAAATTAATTTTGCACCCCTTTTTTTAATCTTGCAGCAACCATACCTTCTGTCTGTTAATATATATATATATATATATATATATATATATATATATATATATATATATATATATATATATATATATATATATATATTATTAGTATTAGTAGTAATCTTATAAGTATAAGAGATTATATTCGCTCGGACATCCTTCGGTGTCTTGATTTGCAAATAAACAAACCAATACCAAAGGGGAAAAAAGGTATAAAAAAAGAAAGAACCAAGAAGATGTACGTTAGCCGAAAATATTCGTCCAGCATGCGACTCCAAAGCCCAAAGAAAAAAAAAAAGCCCGATACGAGTACGTAAAATAATTAAAGTGCTCGATATAATAAGTGGAGCAGCCTATCCTGACGATCCGCTAAGGTGAAACCGTGGGAGGTTTGTCTGGCTCTCTAGGTTTAACTATATATATATATTAGGTTGGTGCAAAAATAATGTCGTTTTCTCACATATTTTACTATGTGAGAAAACGAAATTATTTTTGCACCAACCTAATATATATATATATATATATATATATACACACACATATATATATATATATATATATATATATACACACACACACACACACACACACACACATATATATATATATATATATATATATATATATATATATATATATATACACACACACACACACACACATATATATATATATATATATATATATATATATATATATATATATATATATATGAAGAAATATAGTCTTAAGGTGTGCTATATTTATGGGATAAAGTGCTCAATATCAGAGATAGAGCGTGTGTAAATATAAAAGTGAACATAGAAGTCAACACTTAGAGGCGACAGTCTGTTTCATGCTATATGCAATCGTCAGGCCACATGTGCTGTTATTTTTCTCGGCTATTTATATATATATACGGGTCAGTGGTGCATTGTGGGTAGTCTATTATGGCGGTTGTTTTACCGGAAGTCGTTTATTTATTTATTAAATAAATAAATAAATAAATAAAATAAGAAACAAAGAATAAAAATAAATATAAAAACAAGCAAAATAATTTAACCCAATAAATAAATAAACGACTTCCGGTAAAATAACCGCCATCATAGACTACCCACAATCCACAACTGACCCGTATATATATAAATAGCCGAGAAAAATAACAGCACATGTGGCCTGACGATTGCATATAACATGAAACAGACTGTCGCCTCTAAGTGTTGACTTCTATGTTCACTTTTATATATATATATATATATATATATATATATATATATATATATATATATATATATATATATATATATATATATAACGGTTAAAACGTTCGGTTTCTGACCATGAGACCCAGGTTCGAATCTCACCACGGTTGATTTGTCAGGAAGGAGTCGTCTTGATGTTATTGGTCTTGAGGGGGATGATTTGGAAAGTGCCTGAAAGCCATACCACGGGTTGACCCAAGTTTTATGAGTGAAATTGGGTAGATGGAACACGGGAGCCGTGCTAACACGAAGTCACAAGTCATCGTGCCCGAGGGCTTGGGCGTGCTGGCCTTGTTCAGATTGTTGATCACGCCAGATAACATGCTCTTTCTCAGAAACTGCAACTAAGGTTTGCTCAGCATAGTTGCAGTATAAAACACATGTAGACTCTGTTGCTGTCGTACAAACGCAAATGTGCCTGAGCGAGAGCCTGCAATAGGGATTGACGCCCTGGTAGACGGGTATCTTCGAATGCGAGTGGCCAGCTATTATATATATATATATATAAAAGTGGACATTGTAGCCAACATCCATCTTTAGGGTGTTGACTTGAATATCCACTTTCTTTTTTAAAAAATAATTTCACCGCAAGCAAGGCAGGGGTACCACTAGTAGGCAGGGGTTACAGAGAGTGAAAACGAGAGAAAAGATCGATTATGGGAAGGATTGAGGAAAAGAAAAAAGATGAACGGGATTCAAGAAAATAGATGATTTCAATTTTTGAAGATTGCATTTATCAGAGAAGCAAGTAAAAGGAAGGGAGTTCCACAGGCGGGAAGTGCGAGAAAAGAAACTGTTGGAATAGAAGAGGTGGTTACAGTTAACTACTTCAATAGTAAAAAGGGGGGGACCTAGATGCTAAACTGATGTAATCAGGGCACCAGGGAAAAAAACGCTCGTCAGAACAGTTGCCATAAAAACATTGTTAGAAAAGTCAGAGAGAATCCACTCGACATCGGTGAGAAATTTACTAAAGTCGAGCTGCGAATTCAGGATCGATTACATTTCAGATCCTTCGTTGGATTTTATCACGAACCTTCAAGATGAACAGCTGGAACACCAGACCAGATATGGCAGCAGTATTCAATACACAGGCGAATGGCGGATTTATAAATGTGCAAGATGGATTTTGATGAGAAAATTTTTTTCCGGAACGACACAGTGACACATCATTCCTTGCATTAGATTCAGCTATTGATTCGATTTTGTCGCTCCACTTCAAGTCAGTTGAAAACGTGGGGCCAAGAAGGGTTCCTCTCCTGGAATCTAGCATCAGCCATGTTGATGGCAGGCAGAAAAGTTTCTCTATGCTGGTTAAATGAAAGCAGTTTTGTTTTGAGGCGTTAAAATGTTGATGAGAACAATTTTCTGGTACGATACAGTGACCCAAATTTCCTTTCTATAGATGCAGCTATTGATTCAATTATGTCGCTCCACTTCAAGTCAGTTGAAAACGTAAGGCCAAGAAGGGTTTTCTGCCTGTCATCAACATGGCTGATGCTAATCAGCCATGTTGATGACAGGCAGAAAATTTTCTCTATGCTGGTTAAATGAGAGCAGTTTTGTTTTTGAGCCATTTCCTGTCCCAGTTAACCACTGATTAGATGTCTTTCTGAAGAGCAACAATTTTTACATTTACATACGCTCTATCCCTGATACCGAGCACTTTAAAAGAAATATATCATTTGGCCATAATTGCTATTGTCCCAAGAGCTATCGTCCACTTCTATAGCCATTTTCAAGGGTGTTTTGTCTCTGGTGTTGTTATTTTTCCTCGTGCATTGACTGTTACGTCGTAAATTAAGTTTGTGTTGATTTTTGGAAAAGGAGCGTTTATTCCAAGTCCTCCAGTGGCAACCGCGACTGGAATCTTTATATATTGATTTCACGTCCATTATTAAATATAATAATTAGGGGATGCAAATGCACGTATGCAGCAATGAAAAACAAGATATATATCCTTTACACATGATCAGAAAAAGAAGTCCATCTTGGCGAGAATAGACGAACTCACTGTATATCTACTTTTGCAGCCACCTCTCTCTATATGTAAGCCGATGAAAGAAATTCGAGACATAAAAAACAACAACAAAATTAATAATAATATTAATAATACTAATATTTAGTCAGTTGGAAACATGATGAGAAAAGATGTTAAAAATTAGAATTTTCGGGAAAGCCTGTGGCTTTTCTCAACGTGAAAAAGCAAAATGAATAATGGCATTGGTGTATTTTCTTTCCACAGGTGTTATATTACTGATAGGATCTAGTCATTTTGAGCGATATTTAAACTGGTATTTTCATGTGCATTTTATTTTTTAAAATGTTTTATATATGTATATATACCTGGTGTAACATATTAGGTCGGTGCAAAAATAATGACGTAATAATGTCGTTTTTTGACGTATTTTTTAACGTCCAAAAACGACATTATTACGTCATTATTTTTGCACCAAGCTAAGATATATATATATATATATATATATATATATATATATATATATATATATATATATGTGTGTGTGTGTGTAAGGTGTAACAGCAAATTTGTTCAAATCGTGTACAAATCGTGTAGCACCATAGAATAATTGTACAAATCGCGTACAAATCAAGTAACACCATCGAATAGTTCTCCATCCTACAAAATGTTTAATATAAAAAAAAAGACACTAACATAATTGAGTTTCTTTTTTCCAGTTTTTCAGGTAAGACCATCTTGACACCATTTATCGTAAGAATTTCTGTTATTCAGCTATAAAGAGAACAGGTTAAAATCTTTTTTTGTCAGTCCCTACTGAGCGATGGTGAGAGGAAAAAGATTGTTCAGACTTTCAGTAATGGTACCGACATTGATATTCTGGTTTCCATCTTCAGAGTCCGTTGAAGAAACGCCAAGAGAACGGTGAATAAGTTTAAAAAAGAGAGAAAAAATGGGTTAGGAGATCACAACCAGAAGAGGGATTATCATTTCAACTTAGAGATAAATACATTCTTATTGCTCAAAGTAGAATCCAATAATGTAATAAAAACATTGGAGAATTCCAGTAAGAAATCTCTAATCATTGACAAGATACAATGGTACAAAACGCCTAATCTAACAATTGGACAATTTTGCTGTTACAATCGGTGTATATATATATATATATATATAATTCACATTGTAACCAAAACCGTTTGCGTTTTCTATCTTTTATAATATATATATAGATAGATAGAGAGAGAGAGAGAGAGAGAGAGAGAGAGATGATTGAACAAAATACGAGAAATACATACATAGCTGATGAACATAATACAATAGATATATAGATAGATATACAGATTGAGGATGATATATATATATATATATATATATATATATATATATATATATATATATATATATATATATATATATATATATATATATATAAATATATAAAGAAAGAACAGTAAGATATATAATCCGGTGTTCTTATAGATATTTTTTTTTACAAAATAGTGCTCAATGTAAATTTACAGAGCATTAATATTATAAATTAATAGATTTAAAATATGTTTTTTTCGCTACACAGTTCTAACCATGTTTCAAAAATGGAAGCTGAAAGCTTCGAATTTAATTTTGTAATTAAAGACATTAGTTCCATTTCATCCTCAAGCGAATTTTGGAGTAAATTTTAAAATTACTGGGTTTTAAAGACACAGCAAAAATCCTAATTCACGTTTCCAAGGATACCGAGAAATCTAATTCAACCAGATATGGGGTGTTTTCCGTTGTCTGGTTAAATTGGAGTTCTCGGTATTTTTGAAACATGGTTAGAACTGTATAGCGAAAAAAATATATTTTAAATCAATTAATTTATTTTATATATATATATATATATGAATTTAATCTGATGTAGATAGCTTATGAACGTAATATGATAGCTAATGAACATAATAAGATAGATGGATAGATATTTTAACATAATACGATAGATGCATATAGACTTGATGAAAACAATGAGATAGATAGATAGATAGATAGATAGATAGATAGATAGATAGATAGATTGCTGAAAACTTCTCAGCCAGACAAAAAGTGCATTACAAAATAAACTTTACAATTTGATATCTTGGTCAGATTTTGGTAAATACTCAGAACTTTTCAGAACCTCTACTGAATTTCTTTACCTCTCCCCCCCCTCTCTCTCTCTCTCTCTCTCTCTCTATATATATATATATATATATATATATATATATATATGTATATATGCATGTATATAGCTTCGGTATCGAGAATGGCCACATGAAAATGCGAAAGGACCACTAGCTTCTTCATTCATCACACACGTTCGCACATGCGCATATATATATATATATATATATATATATATATATATATATATATATATATATATTTGTGCGTGTTTTTGTGTGTAAGAAACTGATTTTCGCCGTTGATACACCGACTTGACATATTTGGCGTAAATCTTAACTGAATGCCACAAGACCATCCTGTCAGCGTCTTACAAAATATTTGCTTTGCAGAAAAAACACAAAAACGGAAAAAAGAGAAAAACGAACATGCATTGGTTGGTTTGCCTTGACAACTTTATCCCCGCAGATCTTATCTGTTAGGATCCCACGATTGAATCCCGCATCATGAAATTCTTGTACAATAACCTTTGGATAAGTATGATGCGTGTTTTTGGTTTTATCTTCTGACTACAAATATGTCGAATGAAAATGCCTACTAAGTGACATATTCTTGGAGAAAAAAACATTATTTGTTTATCATATGTGCTTTGTTCAAAGGTTTTAGGAAACTTCGTTTTTATCCTGCTAAATTGTCCATAATATTCAAGCAAAGTTTTTTGCAAGGGCGATCATTTTTGAATGTGAGATAATAAAAAATTGAATATATTTCAATGACATCTTGAAGAAACTATTTACGATCCGATAAAACTTTTGAAAAACTTGTTTTCCCCTTGCTAAGCAGATGATGTTTTGTAATGTCCACCACTCTGTAATCAAAGATCAGAAAATGTTTGACGGTATTTTTTTATGGGCGGCTGTAAATTTGATTGGGAATAAACCATGCTCTACTTGAGATGATCACTTCGACGTGGTATAATGGTTAACAAGCTTGTCTCGCTAGATCAGTAACGACTGAATAGTGAGTTTGATCCTCACTCAGTGCTCCACACTTTAGGCCTTGTGCCACATCTACGCTACGCTTAGAAAACCATTGGGCACTTCGACGTGGCGTAAGGTTTAGCAAGCTTGTTTCGCTAGATAAATTACGACTCCACACTTTTGGCCTTGTGCCACATCTAGGCTACGCTCTGCTTGAGAAAGAATGAGCAAATTTCAAACCATTGTCTTTTAAATAATTCAAACAAGGTGTTCAAAAATGAATGTTAAAGAAAAAGAGAGACGTCTAAAATTTAAAAAAAATGGAAGAAAACATTCATAAAAAAGATGAAAATTGATAGAAAAAGAAACATTAAAAAAAGAAAAATATATTTGTTTCAAAGGTGTGAATGTTCTAAACTCTCTTTTTTGAAAACGAGGCTGAATATAAAGTTGAAAACGAGAATGAATATAAGGTTGAAAACGAGGCTGAATATAAGGTTCAAAACCAGTTTTATTTGTTTTGAATTCGATGTTTGTTTATTCTATGTGGAAAAAAATGTCGGCAGACAATCAGGTTGTTCCTTCTCAATGTAAGCAAGATAGCATCAGAAGGCAATAAGTTAACTGATAAAGCCTGTGACATTGATGAAAAAGAGGCTTTTAATATGCCTCTGAAGACGAATATTGAGAATATCATCAATAATTAAATTTTAAAGAAAAAACTATGAGGAAAGGGGGCTTGGAAATTGTAACACTTACAGGATGTAATAAAGACAGAAGGCGGAAAGAGAAACACTGAGTAACCTACCTAAAGAGTTTGCATAATCAAAACCCAGATCAGGGAGAAAAATCTTTCAAAAATGTCAGGAATGTAATCTTGTTTAGATTATTTTCTTGTGTAAAATATGACTTTGGTATAATACAAAAGTTATTTAATTCAAAATATAATACTGAATTTAAAAACAGCGAATAGAATGTATCCTTGAGTATAAAAGGACCGCGTATTTCTGAAACTAAAACAGGGAATAAAAGTCATTCTTGAATATACGACTCAATAGTACAGCCATCCGTCAGTAACTATTCTTTTTGAAAAGATGTACCATATGATTCATTAAAAGCTTAATGTCGTACATATATTTCACTAACATGTTTAATTTTCCTCGATATTAACGAACCGAAAGTTTAGTCCATTTTGTGTTTCTTCGAATTCTTGAGATTTCTTTTAGATCGAATATACTTTACGTTATGCTTTACGTTAAGCATTTTATAAAATTGCTCGCTGACACATTAGCCACGAGGACAACCCCATAATGCACAACTAGGATTCCTGGAAAGGTGCTGTAAAAATTCGAGTATGAAAGATTCTAAACGTAAATTAAATGAACGGGTAGCTGACTGTCGCTGCTTTTACAAGAAATAATACGAAACAGACTTTTTTTTAAATTTAATTCAAAATATTGAACCCCAGTAGCAAGAATCTGTTATTGATAAAGAGATCGATATAAGCATGTTAAGATATGTATATGAATTAATAGATTGGTCGGTTTTATGATATATCAGCCCTTTCGGGCGCGTGTGACGTCGAGTTTTGCATGGTACTCTTAATAAGGATCGAACACACTTTTCAAAAGTAATGGTCAAAAATCAGACTCACCTCGCTAAATATTACTCCACGCCAAGAGTGTCTCTCTCTCTTTTATATATATATATATATATATATATATATATATATATATATATATATATATATATATATATATATATATATATATATATATATATATATATATATATATATATATATATATATATATATATATATATATATATATATATATATATATATATATATATTAATTTATATACAATATATATATATATATACAATATATATATATATATATATATATATCAGTTAAGTCTCATAAATCATTAGGTTTGGTATAAGAGGTGGTGATGATAGATGTGTTGAGAGATGTCTTCCTCTAACTGTGTGTGTGAGTCCCTGTTGGCATGCATATATATATTCCCTCCCCATATATACTTTAAAACGACTGGTTTCCGTTTGTTCACCGATGTTAGGCAGTGTCAAACCTGGTCAAAACTTAGATTGGGGGTCACTAATGAACATCCAGTACAATGACAGAGGTCACATCATGGTTATTTGATCTGGGCATTAATGAACCTGCCAATGATTTACCGTCAGACTACTCGAATCATATGCCATGCATTGTAATATACAGCATTAACAACATATCCCGGACAGAATATATATATATATATATAAATTAGGTCTCACTTGAATACACATATAGACCTACCAAACTCTATCTGTAACATACACGGTGATAATACAAATATAATAGCCTCATCCACATGTAATAAGAGGTTAAAAATAACAGATGCATTATTAATTTTTTTTAAATCCAACTTTCAGTAATATCAATTATAAATACGGCAACAATATGCTGACCGTGTTTGGAAAATAAAACATACCTTTAACTTTAGATACATACATAAATCCATGCATTTAGTTAAAAGTAAAAATAAAATCATCTTTGATAATGGCTAAAATATAACCGAAAACACTCGGACATAACGAACATTCGGACAATTTCTACCTAATTTATGACAAAGAAAGAAGAAAACTATATGAACACAATAAAAATTAAATAAAAACCGCAATACCTTGTCAGTCATTTTTAATGAAACGTGTCTGTATATATATATATATATATATATATATATATATATATATATATATATATATATATATATATATATATGTATATATATATGTATTAACTGATTTAAAATTATGATTTTTTTCGCTACACAGTTCTAACAATGTTTCAAAATTGGAAGCTAAAAGCTTCGAATTTAAGGGGTGTTTGAGTGTTCATTTTATTAAAAAATGAACACGCAACCACCCCTTGTTTGGATGAATGGATTTCTCTGTATCCTTGGAAACTGTAAATTATGATTTTTGCCGTGCCTTTAAAACCCAGTAAATTTAAAAATAAGTTACTCCAAAATTCGCTTGAGGATGAAATGGAACTAATGTCTTTAATTTAATCACAAAATTAAATTCGAAGCTTTTAGCTTCCATTTTTGAAATATGGTTAGAACTGTGTAGTGAAAAAAAACATATTTTAAATCAGTTAACTTATAATATTAATGCTCTGTAAATTTACATTGAGCAATATTTTGTAAAAATAAAAATATCTATAAGAACACCGGTTACTCTTACTGTTCATTCTTTATATATATATATATATCTTCAAGAGTTATTATAGTAGACGTTTGATATTTGAAATAAACGGCCAATTTTTATTTATTAATAAATTCGGCGGAATACTTTTTTTACTAGAATTTCTCGAAGGTACAAGACGAAAGATGAAATAAACACTATATAATAAATAAAAATGGGGCTTCTATTTCAAATAGGAAGTATCCACTATATTCTTTGTGTGTATATATATATATATATATATATATATATATATATATATATATTGCATAAAACAGAAAGTATTCTCCAACTCTATTTAGATGCAAGATATATCATGGCATACCTACAAGTCTCTCTATCTCACTTTAACTTTGGAAAGTAATATGACTGTGAAACCGGTAAAATTACTCTAAATAAGTATTCTTAAAAACTCCAGATATATTTTCAACTTTCTTTTTCCTTTATTTTGACCTTACTTAAAATGACGGAACGCATTCCTTTAAAGGGACTATTTCCGTCCAAAACTTCTGTGTTTCATAGCTGGGTCGTGAATAATGGTTTGCATTTTATAATCCCTCGGGGTTTATTTGCACCGATTTGTTTGTTTTGAGTAATAAAATTTATTTTAGTTTTAGTTTTTATTTAAACTCCCTCCCAGCCATGTTTGCTTTTTTTCAGTTTCGCCTTTTTGATTATTGTTGTTACAACGAATCAATCTGAAGAAGTATTGAAAGAAATAGAATCCTTTAAAATAGAGGTTCCCAAACCCATTAATGGTTTTTCTGACGGTCGCAGATGATTTCTTAAAAATCTGTAATTTACAATATTATATTATCATACAGGCAGTCAGGAATTAACCCAACGAAGTAAAATTTAGAATAACGTAAAAAACGTTTGTACGCAGGTAGGCTTGACACACATTTATTAACTTCCGGTCAGATCATTAAATATTACATGTATAAATTTCGAACCAATAAGATTCATTCGCGCGCGAGTAAAAGTAAGTTTTCTGTGATCCAATTCTTATGTTCCCGGAACTATAAAAGACAAAACGTCCAGGGCTTTAAACTCACGAATTTTCCATAATATGTGTAAAGAAATGGGGTCACATCACAAAGAATTTCTGTTCCAGTCTGATGTTCGCTGGCTATCTCGAGCGAAGATTCTTGCAAGTGACATTGAGCTAAAAACTGAAAATGAAATATTTCTGTGTGAGAAAAAGCATACACTTTCAGGCTGCTTTAAAAATATTGCTTAGCTGGCAAAGCTTGCTTATTTGAGTGATATATACATGCACCTGAATGAACTGAATTTGGACCTGCAGGGTCGAAATCTTACCATGGTAGACATTGGGGAAAAATTGTTTCATTCGAGAAAAAAAATTGCTCTATCGAGAGAAAAGTTGGTTAAAAGAAAAACTGTAGCTTTTCCAGAACTAAATTCTATCTTGGAAGATTCACCAGAAATATCTTTTACTGACATCGAAAACATTTTCGAAGATCATGCGAAAAATCTTCAAGAAAAATATTTCCAATAAAGTTGACATCAAGAAGCATAGCTTGATCATAAATGTTTTCATTGTGAACGTCAGTGATGTTGGTAAAGATATTTCAGAGTTTCAAGAAGAACTTATAGACCTCCAAGAAAATCAAGTACAAAAAAAAATCCTACGTATTCAGAATTTTTGAATTCAGCTCAATTCTGACAAGGGAGGCTGGAAAAAGGTCTTCTCTCTTTCCCAACAACATACTTCTGTGAACAAGGGGTTTCAAGTCTTGTTGCAATCAAGACTAATGGAACGAACCGCTTGGATCCCCAGCATAACTTTCATTGTGCTCCAGCAATCAGCATCAAAACCAACTTAGTGGTAGTCACTGAAAAACATATTTGATTTTGTGACTTTTGAAAACCAATTCATGTAATAAGCATATTTCATGAAAATTTGCTTTTTTTCAGTTTTTATTAAAAAAAACATGTGTTTTAGTAATATGAATTTACTCAATAAAAATATACAATTGTAAATAAGTGTAATGAATCAAAATTATCACATGTTGTAAATACAGTGTAGACATGACAAATGTTTGGGCTGTTTTTTTACGCTCTCATGAATTAAAATTTCACATAACACCAAAAATATGAAAACTCAGTATATATTTTTTATGTTTTATTAAGGGGAAAAATAGAAAAAATCTCATACAAAAATTATTTGTTTTATAGTTTATAAAAATAGGAAATAACAAGATGGCGGAATCTTTATTCGCTAAATGCTGCTAATTATTTTAAGGCATTACTGGGAGATGGCGATGAAGGCCTAGACCCGTTAAAATTAGGGCGTAGCACAGTTACTAGAAATTCTTTTACTCGTTTATTAATGAAATTATTTTCACATTTTTATTTCCACAATAACATTGTGCAGGATGATGAAGGAGTGTTGGACCAATAAACCGGCTGAATTCTGAGAAAACATTTGCCAGTCCACCCAGTATAGCCAAGCAGATATTTGTGCTTTTTGAGCCTCATTAATGATTTTCAAATCGATTATAGAACTGTATTAAATTTTCCTTCGTATTTAAGAGGAAGATTAAAAGAAATCGGTTTTGCTTCAGAACAACAAAGCAACCGCTCACAACGCCCTGAGCATCCGGCAGTTCATGGCAGAGAAGAACATCGCCGGAGTAGAACAACGTCCCTATTCACCTCATCTTGCTGCATGTGAGGCCATGAAGATGGCCGTAAGGACGGGTTTGAGGGACATCATTTTCTGACGCGCTTCTATGTACTGCTGAAAGGATTCTTCTTGGAAGCGGTGCCAGAGAAGGATGGCAAAGTGAATTAGATCCGACGGGGATTACTTTGAAGGAGAAACTATGTACAAATGTATGTGTGTGAGTAAATTTTTAAAAATTTGAAAATCTAACGATATTCTTAATTCTGTTTATAAATACCTATTTCAAAATAACAATCTTTCATTGATTTGCGTTCATAAGGCCCATAAGAGGAGGAAACACGCCGGTAAGGAATAAAAATTTCCTTTTGACTTTATTCATATATATATATATATATATATATATATATATATATATATATATAACTACACATGGGCACCAACGTAACAAATTTATTCCGATGAAGGCTTAAAGGACGAAACGCGTCATAAAAAAATAAATTTTCCACTTTGTCATACATATTTCCCCAATATTGTTCTTGATATATAAAAATATAGATTGATATCTCATATATATATATATATATATATATATATATATATATATATATATATATATATACCCAAGAATAGGATTGGTGTAGACGGAATAAATTCCAATAGCCAGAAATACTATTCTTAAAAGTGTGTTCAATACAGAGTAGACCAAATATTATTTATTCCAAAATTATAACATAAGTATGTTATAACATCACTACAAAAATAGCTATTTTGTTTCAACACCTCTAGTGTCTTATCAAGTGACTCAATTGATAAGACACCAGAAGTGTTGAAACAAAATGGCTATTTTGGTAGTGATGTTATAACATGTTTATGTCATAATTTTGGAATATATATATATATGTATGTATGTATGTATGTATACATCTACTTATGTATATTTATGTCTATATCTATCTATTTATCTCACTCTCATTATATATGTCTATATCTATCTATCTATTCATACAGTGTGCGAAGGGTAAATTGTCGTCATTTTATATTTTTAATTTCGCGCATGCGCGCTGATTTTTTTGATTTTTTTCAACTGCACAGTATAGTAAGGACAGTTGCGCACGGCATACTGTACAGTTTGGCATTTACTCCATAAGCTCCAATACGAAAATTTCAGAGTGTTTGTGTGTGAATCTGTGACCAGTACAGAGGATTCGAAAAGAGTTGGATGCGTCTAACAATGATTACGAAAGTGTTTGGAGTGATCACTAGTGATGGCGATGTTATGCCTCCATTCATATTCTCACAGAGCCCCAGACTTAACATGCAGTTGAGCGAGAGAACAACAAAACTCCTTGTAGAACCAAAAATCAACTGAAGGCAAGGATTATGGCAACCTTCACCTACTTATATAAGAAGATGGTCCAGAAGATTTGCGGGCGATTGTGAAGTTTTATGGTGGCCGTGCTTGAAGCCAATGGCGATTTTATTCGATAAATTTATTCTTTACTATTTTAAGATACTTTTGTGTAATTTTGGTAAATATATCCGTTAAAATAAAATTTTCATTTTTTACGTAATTAAGACAATTTACGCATCGCAGAATGAACAGTACATAAGATTAAGACTAATCAAAACAGATAACTGAAATTTATGTCCATCGTCTTTTCATGTTGAATTGAATATAGTCTAATGTTAATTATGTTTTATGAATATGTCCTGAAGATGGTCTACTAGACCGAAACGTCCGACGTTGACATTATATTAACATTAAAGCAGCATAATTGCATATTAGGGTTTTTGTTTGTTTTTCCGTATATTTTTATTCATACTGTCGGTTCTATATCCATATATTTGCTTACACACATATATATATATATATATATATATATATATATATATATATGTGTGTGTGTGTGCGTGTGTGTGTGTGTGTGTGTAATGCAATGTGTATGTGTGTGCATACATGATAATATGCGATTACATACACACCTCGAACATCGAAATGAAGCTGGACAAAAAGTGAGAGAGAGTATATATATATATATATATATATATATATATATATATATATATATGGAGAGAGAGAGAGAGAGAGAAATACAATGAGAGAGAAAAAGAGAGAGAGAGCGAAACACCGAAATTTAGATATTTGAAACAAATATCATTCATGAGTGCCACGCTATTATCTAATTGTTTTTCCTGTTCAAGGTGCGGCATTTAGAAAGATTTATGATTTCTTGAAAAGAAAAAAAAAGAAAAAGGTAAAAGAAAAAGACCTTTCTCCCGTTGGAGCGCTGATTTTATCAAGGTTAGAGTTCAGTCCCGATTTAGATACAGTTATTATATTGGGCGTGGAATACAAACTCATCCTTAAACGAACGGGAAATGAATTATACGATGCAGCTCGCTATTCCTTTTCAGGAACTGGGTACACAAGAAATATGGTCACCCCGATACAAGTTCGTCAATTTCACATTTTTTGGATAATTAGCCGTGACCAAAATATCACTCGATCATGAAAAAAAAAAAAAAAAAAATCAAAACAAAACAAATAATAAAAACCAGATACCTACCCATTGGTTCCGATTGCTTGCAAATGTGAAAAAAGGAATTGAACTTAGAATATGATGCGTCAGAGATAGTTTTGGCCAACACCGCAAATTTCTACAAAACCAAAATATCAACAGGAATTTATTTCTTAAACAGCCTATTCAGATCGAAAATTCTTATGTATGTCATTCATGGTACTAAACCCGTTCAGAAATATCTAAACTGTCAGCTGTATACAACCATTTCTAAGATCAATGATTAAAATGTCTTGAAGTGAGTGAAAACTGAAGGTCTTGACGAAGACCATCTTTCTTTGAACATTGTAAACAGGAGCTACAGAATCACAAATAACTCCACCAAATAACAGACTACATCACTTGAGGACATTCAACAGCGTCAACAGCTAAAATGGATAGTACATGTAATCCAAAGAGAAAATAATGACATAATCAAGATGTAGACATTCCGCTCTACTTCAAACAAAAGGTTAGGAAGGAAACTCCCAGCAGAACAGGAAAGAGCGATAACAGCGACTAGACTTGAGAAACCTGTTTTTAAAAAATTGTTTTAAAAGATTTTATAAATTTCAACCGAAAACTACTGGCTGCTCGGTCAGTAAATGCCAAATGTTTCCTTATAGGGAAACGACTATAACTGCCATTACCATTGCCACTGTTAAAATCGGGTTCGAGTAGACTTGTCGCTATTCAATCCCAAACGATGGCCATTATAAATTTTATGAAATGTAAAAATTAATGGCTCATAAGTACAAATAAGTGAGATTTATAATGGCTTACTAAGTACTAATAAGTGAACGTCCTTGGTATGACGTTAATCTACACCCGCGCCCTGGGTATGACGTTAAACTACACTCGCGTCCTGGGTATGACGATAAACTACATCCGCGTCCTGGGTATGACGATAAACTACGTCCAACAGCAAGGAAGGTCTCAGATAGTGTTTTCAGAAGAATAATGTTGCAGGCTATACGTTTTTTTGGAAAAAATAATGTTGCCAGCTATACGTTTTTGAAACAATAATGTTGCCAGCTATACGTTTTTTTGGAAACAATAATGTTGCCAGCTATACGTTTTTTCGGAAAAAATAATGTTGCCAGCTATACCTTTTTGAAGCAATAATGTTGCCAGCTATACGTTTTTTTGGAAAAAATAATGTTGCCAGCTATACGATTTTTGGAAACAATAATGTTGCCAGGATAAAATAGGCATTTAAAATTCATATAAACTGGATTTGGCATTAAATAACCCACAGTGGTTGATATGCCATAAAACCCAAACAAATAAACAAACTAATAAGTGAGATTTTCCAAGCCATTGAGGATACTGAGGAAGGTGCTGGATATCTAAAGATGTTTTTTTTTTATTTAATCAAGCGATAAATACTAAACATTTGATGTGAACTTACATGAGATATAATAATCGTCATCCTCACCACTATTAAAGATGAATTCTATCAAATAAGCCTCACACCATCATCTTAGCCCCCAAATCCAATAGGTGAACTTGGCTCATTGAGTAAACAAAACAAGATCTTAACACTCAAAAGAATAATAATTCTGATAAAAAAACAAAAAAACAAAAACATCGTCAATGTTGAGAATGAACAAGTGAAGTTAATGTTGGTTGGGACCACCTTAAGTGACAAGTCCTTGGAGAGTATTCGTTCTGATATCACACTTGTGAAAAAAAAAAAAAAAAAAAAAAAAAAAAAAAAACACAGCCAGGAATGGATTCTGATAGACGTTGTGATGCCTTGTGATAAAGACATTTTTATCATTTCACTCCAAGCAAGGCAATAGAGCCACTAAGATTCAATAATGTTTTTTTTTCTTTTTCCCTTATTCTCTCACACTCGGTAGAAGAAAAGAAAAATATTATTAAGGAGAAAGAACAATAAAATAAAGGGATTAGGAAGACACGATAACGATTAATATTATATCTAAATTTTTGAAGATCAAAGTTGACTGGAAAGTGAGAAGCCAGGTGAGAGTACCACAAGCGAGAAGTACGAGCGAAGGAACTGTCAGCATAGAACTTACGGTTGCATCTAGCAATTTCAACTGGAAAATGATGAGATTTAACGGGCATTCCACTATTGTGCTTAAATTTATAAAGTGGAGGAAAACAATTAACCTGAGAATATTTATAAAAAAAAGGCACATAGTAAAATCAGAGCAGCCTGTCGTACGAGCGCTGATCAAAAAGTATCGGGACTAGTGTTATAACAAGAAAACTACAAAACATATCAATTCGGCATTTAACTTCCTTCGAAGTAGTCCTCTTCCAGTGGCGTCCTTTCGTTTGATGGAAGTATTCCTGTAACTCATTTTTGGGGATGGCGAGCAGCTGCCTCGTCGTATTGCCTTGGACTTCCTCGACGTTTTGAAAACTTGTTCCTTTGAAGTGGGATTTGATTTTTGGAAAGATGAAAATGTCGCGTGGTGAATATGGTGTTAGTCGGAAGTGGGGAATATTGTCTTCGGCCAAAAACATACACAAGCCATGGTCACTAATGGAACCTCTATGATGTGATGAGACGACCACACTCTACACACTTTCCTTCCAAGCACTGCCGTAAACAACGGAAACGAGCAAGAACGTTATAGCTCAGTGTGCATGCGCGACAGACTTCAAGGTCAGTCCGTACTTTAGATCCATTACAAAGGCAACAGTCCTGATACTTTTTGCTCAGACCTCGTATGTATTATTATAATACAAAATTGATCCCAACTTTATGCTCTGTACAATATTAAGTGTCATAGCGCTATATCGTTAAGGAAACTAACTAAAAAAACAAAACTGAATTTTGAATAAAGGTTCTTCCCTCTTTGGTTATTCATGGACCTTTATTTCTCGATCTTATACAATATTGCGTTAATTACTTGAGGATATAACTAGGATCTGTTCGCATCGATTTGATTGGATATTGATCCAAATTATCATCTTGATCAATAACAAAGAAGAAAAAGTAAGATGCAAAACCAGAGAATATTGTCTCGCATAAAAACATGACACAGTGTCACGTATAATTTCTCGAATTCCAGTTCGTCCAGCTTTTTTCTACCGCCACTGTAACTTTTCTTTTTTTTTTGTTTCTCTTAAAACAACGTATTTTAATCTCTGTCCGCAGAAGCATTTTGGTTTCAAATCTAAGAGGTAGTTGGAATAAAAGGGATGGCTAGAATTTATTAATTGTCAGTAATGAAGATTTTCTCTCGAATGCTCGAGGCCTAAATTAAGAGGTATGGATGGTTGGAATAAGGATTTCACAGATGGGGTTTCTACAGAAAAGAGTAATCGTCCCGGCCGGGTCTATAGATAGAATACACACACACACACACATACACACGCGCACTCACGTGTGCTGATATATACATAGGATATAAGGAATAAATAATAGCATTTCTAAATTCTTCTATTTACTAATGATATTTTGCTTTTTATTCATAGATACTTTTTTTTTTCATTAAAAAAAATTAATTTCAATTTTTGCCTTGAAAAAGTCCACGTTGGATGAAACACGTCGGCTAAAACTATACGCAGTTTTCTTATTGTCTCTTCTTTTTCCTTTATACATGTTGTCTTTTTCAACAGATTAATACTGAGAATTATTACACACACACACACACACACACATATATATATATATATATATATATATATATATATATATATATATTGACTAGACTCCTTGTTTTTTTCGGTGGGAGGGGGGTAAACAGTGTGTATTACATCTACCGGCTTGTGCATACGAGAGACTTAATAAAGAAAACGTCCTTCCCAGCAGGGTATGAAACTGCACCTCCCCTTTCAAAGAGAAAATGCTATACGCCGGATCGAACAGTTTTTTGAAAAATGATAACGCCATCTCATCTCCTCCGTCAACTATGGGTTAAAGAGCAGAGTCGATTGGATTCTGTAGCCTTGGTTGTAGCCAGTCTAAGAGAAATTACAAACTTTAGAGAAGGCAACTCCAGTATTATTCTGAAGACGCCAGGGAAAGTCACAGATATTAAAAAGGAAGCTGTGGAGAGACGTGATCATTTATGTTGTGAAGGGAGAAAACATTTAAAGAAAGCATTTCATGGGCACGTTATCTCCCGCATTATCTTCAAAACGTCTCAAATCATCGCGATACAAGTATGAATACCTTTAGGTCGATATTAGAATATTAACTGATCAAGTCGGGTTTATTTTCGGTTGAAGGGAACAGCGCCAGGTTAAATTAAAGGCTAAAGGAATGCGAGACGGTGTTTATTCTGCCCATGTGGAATAACTGATATTGACAAATACGTTTTGATTCGTTGAATCTGGAATATTTGAATTACGGTTTTTATTTTTTTATTTATTTATTCTCTGCTCACCCTGATTGATCTGTTAGCTGTTCGAATTTGAACCGATGTTTCAGGACAACTCTGATGACAATTTGCTTTTTGCGGGCAATCATCGAAGATTTTAACTTCTTAGCTGGTCAGAAACAGAAGGAATATCGATTACGTAAATCAGGAATCGCGTAATATACCATTAGTTTAATATCAATGCACGTATTTTTACCTACGATATCTTGTTGGAAACGTTGTTGCTACCTACCTATCTACGATATATATAATGATTCCTCTATCATTATGGCTAACTATCTATCTATCTATCTCATTATGATTTTTATTGTATATAAATAAATTAAATTGAACTATATATATATTAAATTTATTTATCTATCTATCTATCTATCTATCTATCTATCTATCTATATATATATATATATATATATATATATATATATAAATATATATATATATATATATATCGTATATAGATCTATCTATTTATCTATCTCATGATTTTATTATATATAAATTCAATTGATCTATCTCTCTCTCTCTCTCTCTCTCTATATATATATATATATATATATATATATATATATATATATATCATTATGGTATCTATCTATCTATCTATCTATCTCATTATGATTTTTATTATATATAAATTAATTAAATTGAACTATATATATATATATATATTCATATATATATATATATATATATATATATATAAATATATATATATATATATATATATATATATCATTATGGAATCTATCTATCTATCTCATGATTTTTATTATATATAAATAAATTAAATTTATTTATCTATCTATATCTATATATATATATATCATTATGGTATCTATCTATCTATCTATCTCATTATGATTTTATTATATATAAATTCAATTTATCTATCTATCTATCTATCTATCTATCTATCTATCTATATATATATATATATATATATATATATATATATATATATATATATATGTATGTATATATATATATATATGTATATATATATCATTATGGTATCTATCTATCTCTCTCTATATATATATCATTATGGTACCTATCTATATGTACATATATATATATATATATATATATATATATATATATATCATTATGGTATCTATCTATCTATCTCATTATGATTTTTATTATATATAAATAAATTCAATTGATCTATCTATATATATCATTATGGTATCTATCTATCTATCTATCTATCTATCTGTCTATTTATCCATCTATCTATCCATCTATCTATTCTGTCTTCCCACAAGTTGTGACACAAGGTCTTTTTTAAGGTTTAACAAATATGATTGTAACAAATAAATATAAGTGTAAAAAAATGTAAGGTGTATACCTACAAAGTGTCAGCTTTATAGTCTGAATCTTATTGATTTGGTCCATAGAGTTTTTATTGACTACTAGTCCTTAAATTAATGAAATTAAATGTATATCAATAATTTTAATATATTTAGATTATGAAAATGTACTAATTACTTAGTGTTTGAATAACTTTTAATTAGTCAGGTATTGAAAATATCGTTTTTCTTACACTAGAAAAAAATGGCACCATTTCAGATTTGTGAAAATCTTGCTCATTACAGCTTTTCGACTCAAATTTTGAGAATATACCGCTGCATGTTTATAAGTGGATACATCCATAAATTCTTATAAATGGCTTATTAATATTTAATTGATATTTTAATTATGTTCAAGAAAAACAATATGTGTATTTAGATAATAGGTAGCTATGAATTTATTTCTTTTATCCTGTCAGATTACCCGACGACTGATAAGAAAAAACCAAACCCGAAATAAAAGGAAACAAATCAAGAGGCGTAATTGTTTATATCTGATATAATAGAATATATTTTGAGGGATGCTAAATAAACATTTACAAACATTTTGAAAAGCTAAAAGCGAAACCCGTTAAAGTACAACAATTTTAATTTTAATAATTTTCTGTAAACCAACATGTATTTTTAAATATTACATGTAAATATATAAAAAAATTGGGTGTTTTTCCAACTTTCCGAACTTTCCCTGACGATCCGTTTAGGTGAAACCTAGGTAGGTTTGTTTGGCTCACTAGGTGTATCTATCTATCTATCTATCTATCTATCTATATCTATCTATCTATCTATCTATCTATCTATCTATCTATATATATATATATATATATATATATATATATATATATATATATATATATACATATATATATATATATATATACACATATATATATATATATATATATATATATATATATATATATATATATATACATACATATACTCTTGGTCAAAATCTTAAGACCAGTTAAAAAAGGGTTAAAAATATAAAAAAACTGTTACTTTAATCGAAATATATTTGAGAAACATTTACATTTAATTAGAAAATGTAGTTTAAAATTTTAAGCTTTTAATTGATTAATTTAGATGGACATTGAAAAAGTATTTTTTGGGTTTTTCATAAGACCATGTGTGAAAAAAAATCACTGGACAAAAATTTTAGAGTTAGTCAGTGTGTTCATAGCTTCAGGCATGTAGACATCTTCTTAGCTCATTTCCAGCATTAAATTTCAGGTTTTAAAATGGCCAAGTGTAAAATTTTAACAATTTTTTTGTAAATGAATATTGGCCGTAGCAGAACTGTCATTGCTAACTTCATTAAAAATCTTGTATGCTTTTAAAAAATCAAGCGATCACCCCAATAAAATCTCACTATCTCTAGACAGACACATTAGGCGAGAAGTTAAGAGAGATTCAAGCTTAACATCAAATCAGATAAAAGTGAATACAGATGCTGAATGCAGCCCTCGAACAATTCGACGACATATTAATAAGAAAGGGTTTAAGAACATGAAATGGCTGCAGAGGTCTTGCCTCCTTCTTCGCCATAAAACCTCCCGTTTACAATTTGATTTCGATTATCAAACTTGGAATGTGAATAAATGGAAGAAAGTGTTGTTTTCAGACGAGAAAAAATTCTACCTTGATTGTCCATTTGTTTTTCAGTGTTACTGGCATGCAAAAGATATCCCCAAAGCAATTCTTATATTTGGGACTATTCAGCAGTGCGCATCCACTACCGAGATTTGAAACCCGGACAATTACGTTATCAGGCAAACGTCAGACCAACTGAACAAACGGACGAAGAGGTAGGGAATCAGACTTGATATAGCGCCTCTCGATCAAATATTCCGTGGGGAAACTCATCCGAGTTTCCCTTACCCATAGGACTGTGCACCCACGAGCCACGACTACTATCCCCAAGCCAGAGCATTAGAAGCCGGTTCAAGCAAGGATATACTAGTGATAGAAATTATTAGGAGGATTTGAGATAATCATAATTAAGTAATTCGCTACCTCTTTGTCACCGAGGCCCGTTGGGACAGTTGGTACGACGTTTGCCTGATAACGTAAATGTCCGGTTTTCAATTCTCATTTCAGTGGATGGGCACTGCTGATGAGTCCCAAATATAGGACGAAACGGCCGTTCAGTGTTTTCTTCATTCTGATGAGGTTTCTTCTAGTCTCGATAAATTACTTAATTGCGATCCTAATTTATATCACTTATATATATATATATATATATATATATATATATATATATATATATGTGTGTGTGTGTGTGTGTGTGTGTGTGTGTGTGTGTGTGTGTGTGTGTGTGTGTATGTGTGGTTTCTATAGCCTTGGATGGCAACTGGTCTAGGAGAAGGACAACTCTGAATTCAAAACCTGCGGA
>OZ010612.1:46115762-46145762 GCA_963932145.1 Acanthosepion lycidas
GTTGCCAAACCAAGGCTAAAGAACCTTTCTTCCCTTACTATTTAACCCATAGTTATGGGAGAAATGAATTGATATGTTCCAACATTTTCGAATAAGAGAATATTATTAACTCGAATTGAATTCGAACTTGGCTCCCCGATTTCTCATTCCTAGTCGTTATCCATTACACTACCCGCACATCCACTGGATCTGTATATGGTCGAAGTCGACTCGTAACCGAGTAAAACTAATCCCAGGACTTATAACTCCCAAACAAGTCTTCTCTCCGATTAATAATTCATAGGGGATTTCTATGTCGTTGATGCCGTCTTAAATGGCTCATAAAACCTGCAAGTGACCCTACAAGCCATTCCACACTGAGTAGAAGCGATTTTTTCGGCATCATCCTGATTAGCTGGATGTTTTAGTTTTATGATGCCGACATAGTCAACTGGCTGACTGACCTACAAACTTTGTTATAAATGCAGCAAGATTTACTGGGTATCATATCGGTAGAATGGGTGGGGGTCTGTGTTCGAGAAGCAGACATGGGGACATTTATCCAACGATACCTTGCATATATGAATCGGGATCCAGTATGGATTAGAATTTGACAGAATGATAGGATAAGTGACAAATCGCAAACGTTTATAAATTTAACATGCTTCACTTTTATTTAAGACTAGTCTAGAAGCTTTTGCCTTCAACGTCCCAGAAAATTGAAATTATTTTATTATTAATCGTAAAATTATTTTATCTTCATTCAGCACCTTAATTCGACAAAATCTTTCTTCGTATACGCAAATGATCTTCGTAGTTTGTTTACATTTATTTTGCGCGCATTTTTTATTTTCTTCTAAAATCAACATTCTTAAATGATCCCTTCACATAAAGTCACTCTTAAAACACATTAGCGAACATGAAATATGTAATATTTCGAATACGTCACAGTACGCATAATAGAAAAAGAAAGAAAAAACATATGAGCAACGTACCGTGCCCCACATAAGTTTTAATTATCGTTTAATTAGACGATATCAATTGCAATTGTGACGAAAGGAGAAATTATAGTTAACCCTTTAATAAAGAATCCTTTTTTAAACCTTTCACTCTGTTCGATATTTAAATTTAATTTTAAATGAGTTATTTATTTAATTTTTATCGCGTGTAACTACAGTAGTAGTTCCTTCAGGTTGTTTATGATTCGCCGCAATTGAAAAACGGAGGGACGAACACACGTTCACTGCGCTTTATTTATATAGATTCAATAGAAATTAAACATGGAGAAGAGAAAACTCTGGTATTTTTTGTGCTGTTTGCTTAAGTAGATCTCACGTGTATTTGTCTAGTCAGGTAATGTTCGTGTGTATAATTCTTGTGATTATACATTGTAATTCTAGTTGGTCTGTGTGGGATCTGGTTGATAATGTGTGCGTTTTGCGTCTAGTGGGGATTTTTATTTCTGTCTGGTATTAGGCATATATTGAAAGAGCAGCAAACTTCAAGATTTTCTTGTAAGAGATTTACATTTTCTACACTGGCTGCATATATAAATATGGAATCCATTCTACATGGTGTAATCGACTGGTGTCCAACTAAGACTAGCCCCAGGACGTATAACGTCCAAAAGTACATTTGAGCAATGATTTCCAACTCTTCTCTCCGATTAATAATTCATACGGGATTTCTATGTCGTTGATGCCGTCTAAAATGGCTCATAAGAATTGAAAGTGAGCTGCAAGCCATTCCATATTGAGTACAGGCGAATTCTTCCAACATCGTCTTGATTATCTGGATGTTTTAGTTTTATGACGACGAGTCTTGATGAGTATCATACTAGTTCATCGGGTGGGGGATTGCGTCCAGGTTTGTGGTTGAGGTGGCCTGCCCTTGATAAGTAGACACAGTCACATACATCACAGGAGAGGGACTCCTTTGTTTCCCTATCGGAAAGAGGTTTGACATCTACCAGCTCGTTTAATGGTTGATTTATTTTTTACAGCTTATCAGCCCTTTCCAGGTTATTTGAAGCCAAAAAATAATGATTTAGTGATACAAATCTTAGTAATTAACTAATAACTGTGGGATAAAAGGTGATTCATACCTTAACCAATGGTATTTGCGCATAAGCGAATAATAACGAACCCAACTGGAATTGTTTGCTTCCCTGCTTAACAGAATATCAACATGTGTTATTTAATGCTGAAATTTAATTTTCTTAGAAGCATTAGTAATTTTTTTGACAAATATTTTGTTGGTTGTTACAAGAATGTATTGATGGTAATATTTTTACTATGAAAATGCTCATATTTTTACTATAATATGTTTTATACTTTCATCGTGCTTTGACCTTAGTTTGGGGTTAACTATTTACCTATATCTGGGACCCTAGCAAGTGCTACCACCCCGGGTCAGGGTGTACCTGGGAACAAAAACAATTAAGCGGTGGTGCCATGCTACTCAAAACCTCCTGATCAGAGTGCGTGTTGCCGGATGTAGTCGACTGGAATTGAAAAGTTCCGAGCCATTATCCGTTAAACCACCCCAACATCCAAACTTACAGTAGCTGTTATTCTCAAGCGGTCACCCATTTAGGTACTGATTAAAATCAAATCTGCTTAACTTCGATGGACATACGGGAACCAATGTTTCAACGTTATATGGCCGTTTAAACAACTTGTTTCAGTTTAGCATAAACAAATCTGGAGATAACTGATAACTGACATCCATTGACTAGAACAGTCTACCCAAGTGAGCGAAATAAAGGGTTCATTTCGACATTCCAACCACTTGAAGAAGGCCTGAACATACAAAGGCCGAAACGTTGTAATAAATATGGCGACAAAGATGAGGACAATAGTCCGAATAATGTAAATAGTGTACATAATGCCTCATCTCAGAAATATAGACAAATCTGTTGTTTTCAAATACTTTAACACCAACTCCAATCAGAACACCATACCTCCCTCTCTGATGCAAGATGTTCTCTGGTGTCAGTATCTACGCTGACCTTTTAAAGGTTGTCTTTAAGATTGTCCTTGTATCGTTAGCGTGGATTGCATCGAAGACACTTGCTTTGCGCAAACTCGCCATACAAAACCTAAGTGGACAAGGTGACAACGCCCCATCTAAGTACTTCATGATGATAGCTTCAATGCTCGTTAGCATTCCTATCACGGCAATATGATCAACGGAACGCTCCTATCCGGCACATATGATCGCGACGAGATCTTCAGTATAACATGCAAGCATCGCTGGTGGAAACACTCCAGATGTTGGACATGCCTACGGTGGGTTGTCAAAGTCTCGTATCCTTAAAACCGCATTGATAGTACACATGCTTGGTAGAGTTCTACTTTGGTTACTATTTTGATGTCGATCACGACCAAAGTCTCGATACAAGTTTACCGAGCGCAAGAAAGCCATTAGAAAATCTAAAACTGGTGGTGGCGCCCTAAATTTTCAGCAACCGGTTCTATCATCATCATTGTTCAAACGTTGTCGGGATAATCGAACCAATGCGAACGATCCTTTATTTAGCTGTATAGTATGTGCTACGCCAGGGCTACATGCTGTTTTGAATTCAGAGTTACTTCCTCCTAGACTGGTTACCACCCAAGGCTGTCCTGCTATTTTACCCATAACCGGTTCTATAAAGGCAGGAAATCTTTAGGAACCTATTCTGTTTTTTCTTTTCAATCTGAGAATGGAAACAAATACTTTATAGTATCAAAAAGAATTCAACCATTTTGATAATGTAATAGAAAACATTTATTTATTAAGATATTTTTATATTGAAATTCTGTTCTCATCATATTTCTGTATAATGCTTTTTGACTCTAGTGTCATCAGCTGTGTTATGGTTTCTTCGAACTGAATCACTGTAGTCCCAAAGATCCAATCGATGACCTATCAAATTTATGACTTGAAGATTTGCCACATTTTCAACTTAAAGATGATTTCTTTAGTTAAAATAAATTATGATCATCACAGAAAATCCTTCTTTAGCCTCTGCAGAACTTACAGCAATTAGCATTATGGTCTGTAGAATAGCATACAGTTAAAAGCAATAATGGCATCCCAAATTTCCAGGAACCGTTTCTATAAAGGCAGGTCATTTTTAGGAACCTATTCTGCTTATTTTCTTATCAATCTAAGAATGGAAACAAGTCCTTTTATATTATCAAAAAGAAATAAAACATTTTGATAATTTAATTGAAAATATTTATTTATTAAGATATTTCCAGATTGAAATTCTGTTCTCATCATATTTCTATTCAGACGTATGATGCTTTTTTACTCTATTGTCATCAGCTGTGTTATGGGTTCTTAGCTACATTTGAACTGAATTGCTGCAGTCTCAAAGATCCAAAAGAATATTTATCGAAATTTATAACTAGAAGATTTGCCACATTTTTAACTTCAAGGCAATTTCTTTTGCCAGAATAAATTATGTTCATCACAGAAAATCAGCATTTCTATTAATTGTATTTTTAGCTCTTTGGATAGTTTTAGGTACGACATTTTTATGATAATTGCTCAATCAGGGAAAGCATTAACAAAGATCTCATGACGAAATACTTTACAAAAGTCCGGTAACTTCAGCATCTTTCCAGGGAACTACAGCACAGTGCAGCTAACATTTTACTTAGATCATCGGCTATTAATATATAAGATTATTTTCGGATAATCCAACAACTGATTTCCTAAGCTTTTACAATTTTAAAAACTCGTTCGCGAGAACCGTTAAGATGACACCACTATCCATAACTGATACCCTCGTCAAGTATATTATGTCTAGTTAGAGTGCTGCCTATGTAGACAAATTTATATACGACTTTTAACTTTTTACCTTTGATGTAGATCGATGGTGGAATATACGGCCTGTCTGCTACTGGTTGTAACATAAAGACAGTCTTGTTTTCCGCTTCCAAACTCACCACACGCGACAGAGAAGCAGTTCATCAGGAGCTGCAGTTCCTCTGCGTGTGTTACAAGATCATAATAATGATCACCCGTAAAGGAGATCGCGAATAAGGATGATAAAGGTTTTCGTCACAGCAGTGAAACAACGGATGCTAGACATATTTCCTGTTGTACGGTAACGGATATAGAGAGACATCGGCATGGCTGTGCGCAAATACTTAAAAGTCGGCTGAAAAGTCCATAGGCTGAAATGTGATCAAATGATGTTTATTTTACAGCAAAGTCCCCCTTGTAGCCTACACGGATCTTCCCATGGTGTAGCAGCGTCTGGATCTTATTGGGGAAGAAGCTTTATATCTTATTGGTCAAAAAATGTCAACAGCAACAGATATGACGTCATCCTCTCCGCGATACTGATTCCCAGCCAAATGTTTGTTTCATGTTGAGGAACAGATGATAGTCAGATGGAGCCAAACTAGGACAATACGGAGGGTAAGTCTCGCGCAGCAGCCATTTAAACGAAGTATTTGTGTGCTGGACCTTTTGTCACTTTTTATGGGTGTTTGGTCTTGACAGCCTTTCGTAATCGCCTTAGAAAGTTGACATAGTACTCTCCATAGATGGTGTGGATCTTTCGAAGATATTTAAAAAACACAATGCATTTTGCACCCGCAAAACTGGAGTCATCAACTTCCTTGCAGATGAAACGACCTTGGCGATCTCTGGAGTAAGTGAGTTTCCAATGCATAGATTGTCACTGGCTGAAAATGATGAACCGAAAACTCATCCACGCTTTTATAGTTAGAAATGCGGATAAAAATGACAAATTTGTATTTCTGGGTGATTCATATATACATACACAGGTACACCCTCAACCCCCATATATATATATATATATATATATATATATATATATATATATATAAATATATATATACATATATATATATATATATATATATATATATATATATATATATATATATATGCATATATATATATATATATATATATATATATATATATATATATATATGAAAATCAAATGCACCTAAACACGGTAGTAAAGCCAACGAGACGCAAGGGGTTACTCGACATAGAAGAGTTAGAAACAGAAACATTTCTAAGGAGCGAGAACAAAAGAGGAGTAATCGGGCGGACAATAGATAGGGATTGATATTGCATTTAAATTTTTGCAGATTAAAGTTGGCCGGAATGTATGGAGCCGGTAAGGAGTTCTCCAAACAAGAAGTGCGGGAGAAGAAACTCTTAGCATAGAACGGTTGCATCTAGCCGGCACAACTGTAAATTGGTGAGACCTCATCGCCAGTTTAGTAATTCATTTACATTCAAAGTGTCTAGGAATGATAACGAAAAACAATATTTATTTGGCATTAAAATACAAAAATTTGGCACAAGGCCAAATAGAGAATAGAGAAAAAGGAGGGTCTTCTGTTTTAATTATACTTAGCTAGCAATAATCACTGACTGAAGATACCACAGTATTCCTTACACCAAAACAACGTATTCTTACTTACCATTCTTACTATATCCACCATAAGACCTGAATATCTCTATGAAGTCTTAACTAATCTCTATATACTAGTTCTTTTCTATGGGGAGAGATGAATAAAAAATAACAAATTTTCAAAATGAAAACTTTAATAAATATTTACAATATGCATAATTCTATATATACAAGAAGTGCTCATTTGAACAATTACCATGCAAGTATCTACAGAAAGGATAAAGGGAGATAACCTTATGGCGGTGGGAATGTGACTGAAGTCGAGACGCTAGATCAGGGCCAATAATGTTGCTGATTCATTTTTGGATTTTATCAAGGAATTTTATATAAATAGCAGGAGCACCGGACAATGTGGCAGCAATATTCAAAGCATGGGAAAATGGTAGATTTGCAGAGATGTAAGATAGATTCTAGAGAGAAAAAATGTCTTGTCCAGTGAACCAACCATCGTGGCAGCAGACCAAGCAATGGATTCAATATAGTATTTCCACTTCATGTCAGCTAAGAACATTAGCCCCAAAAGGCGCAGCGTGTCCATAAACAGTTTTTCAGGAAACTAAATAAATTGAGCTGGAAGGGAGTTCCACAAATGAGAAATGCGAAAAAAGAAACTGTTAGCATAGAATTTATGATTACATCGACTCAACTCAACTGTAAATTGATGAGACCTTGTCACTAGTCTAATACTACACTTAAATTCAGAGTCTAGATACCATAGTGAATAGTGATATTTAATCTGTAAAATATACAGAAATGTGGCACAAGGCCGGAATGGGGTGGTGGGAAAGGATGGTTTTCTTCTGTTTTATAATTAAACTTAACTAGTTACAATGACTGACCCAAATATACAACAATATTACTTGCACCAAAACAACGTATTCTTACTTACCATTCTTAAATTAAAAAAAAAAAACAGTTTTAAAAACTAAACCCCTATGTTTATTTACAAAGAAGAGCTCACCAGAAGAATTACCATGAAAGTATTTATAGAAAAGGCAAAGGGAGGTAACCTTACAGCGGTGGTAAAAATGACTGAAACGGAGACGCCAGATCAGGACCAATAATATTGCTTATTCTTCTTTGGATATATATATATATATATATATATATATATATATATATATATATATATAAACGATGTCCTTTTTATCGATAAATGAGTTGGATAAATACTTTTCCTAAAGGTAAATGTGTAACGTAAAGTATTGGGTTGGAATTTGAACTCGACATTCCATTTTTAAATTTCACGCCATTAACAGCTATCTATCTATCTATCTATCTATCTCATTATGATCTTTATTATATATAAATAAATCCAGTTGATTGATTGATTGATCTATCTATCTATCTATCTCATTTCGTTTTTATCTATCCCTCTAGCGAGCTATCTAGCTAGATCAGTCTGTTATGTATGTATGTATGTATGTATGTATGTATGTATGTATGTATGTATCTATCTATCTATCTATCTTATTATGATCTTTATTATATATAAATAAATCCAGTTGATTGATTGATTGATCTATCTATCTATCTATCTATCTATCTATCTATCTATCTATCTATCTCAGTCTTGTCTGTCCGTATCTGTCTCTCTATCTATCTATTTATCTCTAACGAAGCCAGTTATGAATTCTAGGGAAAAATATTTTATGAATATTTACTAATTATTTTCAGTGTTCAAATTTTGTAATCAGTTTAATTTTTTTTTATTCGCCCGTTGCATAATAAGTACGTGTGCAAATATGAACACAATTAGGGGTGGGGTGGAGAACAACTCGCGAATCTTGACCCTTGTGGTAAATAACAAAGTACTTAGGAAAACCGTTTTCTTCATTATGGACAAAATTCATGAGATAAGGACAATTATCCGAAATGTTAAGAATTTGAATCTCTATCATCCTGTGAGACAACAAACGTCATCGGCCCACAAGACAATCGAAATGCAGAGTTCAGACTCGGCGCTCTAATTAAAATGATGAAACAAACCAGGAAAGAAGAGGTGGCAGCAACTTAATGAGTAATTATAAAGTGGAAAATAGAATTACAATCATATTCTTCTCATATGAGTCAGACAATATCTGTCTATAGCTATCTCAGTCTCATCCTATTAACATGTACGTATGTATGTATAAATGCATGCATGTATGTATGTATGTATGTATCTATATATCTATCTATCTATTTATCTCATTATAATATTTATTATATATAAATAGATATAATTCAACTATCTCTCTGTCTGTCTCATTCTGTTCTTATCTATTCATGTAGGAAGCTACATAGCTCATTCTATCTATCTATCTATCTATCTATCTTAATATCATTATCTTGATCTATCTATCTATCTATCTATCTATCTATCTATCTACCTTTATATCATTATTATCTTGATCTATCTACCTACCTAAATATCATTATCTATCTATCTATCTATTTATCTATTTATCTATCTAAATATCATTATCTATCTATCTATCTATCTATCTATCTATCTATCTATCTATCTACATATCAGTATCTATCTATCTATATATCTATCTATCTATCTATGTATCTATCTATCTATCTATCTAAATATCATTATCTATCTATCTATCTAAATATCATTATCTTTCTAAATATCATTATCTATCTAAATATCATTATCTATCTATCTATCTATCTAAATATCATTATCTATCTAAATATCATTATCTATCTATCTATCTATCTATCTAAATATCATTATCTATCTAAATATCATTATCTATCTATCTAAATATCATTATCTATCTATCTAAATATCATTATCTATCTAACTATCTATCTATCTAAATATCATTATCTATCTATCATTATCTGTCTATCTATCTATCTAAATATCATTATCTATCTATCTAAATATCATTATCTTTCTAAATATCATTATCTATCTAAATATCATTATCTATCTATCTATCTATCTAAATATCATTATCTATCTAAATATCATTATCTATCTATCTATCTATCTAAATATCATTATCTATCTATCTATCTATCTAAATATCATTATCTATCTAAATATCATTATCTATCTATCTAAATATCATTATCTATCTATCTATCCCTCTATCTATCTATCTATCTATCTATCTGGATGTCATTTATATCATGCATGGCGTCCAACCCGTTCAGGAATGTCGAAACAATCAATTGCATACAAATCGCTTTCTCGGGTCAATGATTAGAGAATCACAAAGAACTGTACAAATAACAGAAACCACATTACTGTATGAGCGCTTTTTAAAGCAGCAAAATCTTTAGCATATATAACTCAAAGAGAATATAATGGCAATCTCAAGATTCTAATGTTCCACACTCCTTGAATCAAAAGCTGAAGAAGGAAGAACTTATCAATCCTGGAAAGAATGATGGCATATTGAATGTTTCCTTATAAGAAAATGTCGAATATTCCCATTAGCATTACCATCAATCTCAATCCATACATGTAGATTATTAGACTGTTCTCCATAAAGAAGAAAACTTCTGTCACAATTACTAAGTTCAACCAATGTAGCATTACTTTCATCATTAAAATACCTTTTGAGAAGTGCTGAAAAATTATCAGTTCGATTTCCTTCCTAAAGTCCATAAGTGTGACATAGATTTTTTTATTTACACTATTTACATTGTTTGGACTGGTGCCATCTTTATTAACATATTCACGTCATTTCGGCAGTTTTACGCCGCGGCCTTCATCAGATGATATTTGAATTTCGAAGCGAACCCTTTATTTAGTCCACGAGGATAGATTGTTTTAATTCCATCTGCCACACCTTTAGATATCTCAGTTTATCCACTGAGCCATGTGGATAAAAGGGTTGGTTGGTTGATTGACTCCAAAAGTGATCTGACCCAAAGTGTCGTGGGTTCAATTCTTGGCAACAATCAACTAAAACTGAGATATTCAAAGGGATGGCACGTGGAATTAGAACAATTACCACCGTGTACTAAATAAAGGGTCCGAAATACCAACATACATCCTGATGAAGGTCAGAGCGTACAATGGCCGAAACGTCGTGAATATGACAATAAAGATGAGAAGTATAGATCAGATACAGATTTTTATATATAAATAAATACAATTTATATAGGACGGAAAAATGCGAATAAATTCTGTTTTATTATTTTACATGTTGATGTGTTCTCGTCGACGATGTATTAATTTCAGTGGTTTTTCAATCAATGATTTTGTTTTCAAACTGAATATTACTTCAAACAGTTTAACAGTTTTGTCTTCCTAACTATCTTCTTGAGTTCAATACTCTGCTCCATACACATATGCTAATCTTAATGGAAAATCACAAGTATTTTATAAGATTATTATCAGGCGAGATTAGGGACCATTCCATTAATTTCGTGTCATTAAAACTGCCTTTGTCAAGATGGAGAATAGTCATTAAAATTGGAATTAGCTAACCTTAACAACATTTTCAACATATAATTATTTGAGGTAGATATCATATGAGTTTACATTATATATATATATATATATATATATATATATATATATATATATATATATATATATATATATATATATATATATTTCTAACTAAATTATCTAATTCTAACTAAAATTATATATATATTTCTAACTAAATTATTTCAAATAAATTGAGTAGATGCTCTGTTTTTTTTAATATTTATTATCCAGTAAATTTATTTATTTACATCTACCGGCCTGAGCATTCGAGAAACTTTGTTAGAAAAATATGCGCTGTCTGGTAGGATTCGAACCTGTGTTCCCATGGGGAAACCATCATTTGATCTGACGTGTCTTAGATCAACCTGGCCACGTAGGACCTCTTGATCAATCAAAGCCTGAATGATGCCTTTGAACACATATTTCCCCGATTCGTGAAATATAGGTATCTGCTCTGTTTCGTATCCTGGCGTAAACAAAGATAGTTTTTTAGAAAATGGATTAAATTTGACATATATTGAAATTTATTTGTTTAAAGGTTATTTTAAATGGATGCTAATATTCAAAAAGCTCGAATATTTCTTTTGAAAATGACTATCCATTTAAAATAACGTTTAAGGAAATAAATTCAAAATATGCCGGAATTAATCCATTTCCTAATATATATATGGCCGAGTGTTTAGAACGTTTGCATTCTGACCATAAAACTCGGGTTCGAATCTTACCATGGTCGATTCGTTAGGAAGGGGACTTCCTGATGTTATCGGTCGGGAGGGGTTGGAACTCAGCGTGTGGCACCTTTGAAACGTGCCTGAAAACCATAGCACGGGTTGACCCAAACCTTGAGTAAAATTGGGTAAACGAAACCCTTGGAGACCGTCGATATCTGTTCTAACACGAAATCACAAGTCATCGTGCCCGAGGGCCTGAGTGTGCTGGCCTTGTTCAAATAGTTGATCACGCTAGATAACACGCTGTCTCCCAGAAACTGTAACTAAGGTCTGGTCAGCATAGTTCCAGTATAAACTTCAGGTGGGCTCTGTGGGTATTGACAGAAATCAGGGAACTATAAGAAATTCATCAATTCCTATTAGAATTATGAGAGTCAAAATGCAAAGAAAAGGAGGAAAAATCCCGGAATGCGACAAGTCCTATTTATGCCTTACCCAAGCAGTACACAACAGAGTTTCCCTTCACAAAAGCAACATTAAATCACCAGACAACAGGAAAATCTTTGTGTCCCAACACATCCGCAAATGCAACGAAGGCAAATTTAAAATTATGCCAACATATCAAGCAACCGATTCTTACCTTCAAATAGAAGAAAAAAATCATAGACAAATTTAAACCAATATTAAACAAATCATAACCAAAGACAAATAAACGAGGTATACTCACATAGTGACCGAACACACACACACACACACACACACACACACACATATATATATATATATATATATATATATATATATATATATATATATATATATGTCAGGAGAAGCTGGCAATAGCAACTTATCTAGAAAAGTAAATGTTGTTCAATGAAAGGACTGAAGTATTAACCAGGTGCAGGCATACAAATATGTATGGAGAATGAATATATACACACATACTGGCAAAAACAAACAGAATGGACCACACGCAATAACACAAACGAAGCATACACACCATACAAACTTTTGCAGCGAATGCCAAAATTTTGTACTGCAATAATCAAGGCTAAAGGAGGATATTTTGATGAGAGCAAAATTTAATCATAAATTTTTTTTGTCTTTTTTCATAATAAAATTTCTAATAAAAAAATCATGTCTCACTTTTTATTAACAATGTATAATAATGTGTGTGTTTATGTGTGTGTGTATGTTTGTGTGTGTGTGTGTTTTGATAGCAAGGATTCATTAAAAATAAATTTTTATTAAATTCAAAATTGTACAAATTTCATGTTTTAGTTCCGTTTTTCTCCGAGTACTTTCAATTACGTCCGTCTTTATGAAGACGTGAATGTCGTCATTATGGTAAGCAAGATGTTGGTGGCTTCATCAATGTATTTTGGGAAACGTTACATATGAAATTTAAATGAAAATGAGTATCTTACAATTGTCGTCATGTGTAGAAGAGCCTCACAACGCTTGATTACACCGGAAAAGAATGCATGAAATATTTTAGGGAATAATTATTTAATATACATACTAAATATTTATACAAACTCTAAAATATAGTCTCCAAAGTTATATAAAAAGTTAACTAAAAGAATTTGTGTATGGGGAAGCGCTTCTTCTTCACGACCATTTCAGCACTATTAGTCTCTCTCTCTCTCTCTCTCTCTCTCTCTCTCTCTCTTTCTCTCTTTCTCTCTTTCTATCTGACTGTCTCTCAATTGATATTAATTTGATATTAAACGAGAGATTCGTTCCATTGTCAAGCAGACAATCATAATATTTTGAGTTGTTACGGTTAAGGTAAATTCAGTTTGTTTTGATTAGGGGTGGTTGGGTTTTAATTTCCCTAGACAACTTATGTATCAAATATATGTTACTTAGAAAGTCAGGTGAAGTTTAGGTGGGGTCGGCCTGCTCACAAACATAGACATCCATTATTTTAAGTTTGATTTTTATAATTAAATTTATAATTTTAGAAATTTCTGTGTCGCGATGGAATCATATTTTTAAAAATGAAAATAATTATACTGTTTATATCGAGCACTGTTTTTTTTAATTAATAAAGACACCGATTATAAATCTTATTGTCCTTTCTTATTATTTTAATATATATATATATATATATATATATATATATATATATATATATATATATATATATATATATATATATATATATATATATATATATATATAGCAAGACTCTTCGCAAAGCGAATTGAGTCACTGTCGGTCACTGGGCGTGTTTCTAAAAATAAATACGCTAAAAATCCACCTACATCCCTGCCGTGTGCCGACGGCTTAGTGGTAGAATCTCCGACTGACACCAACTGTCGGGTTTCGATCCTAGCTAGAGGCAACCGGATGTCTAGCCACACTGATGAGCTGTGAAACAGCGAAACAGTCTGTCTGTGAGTGACGTTATATTGGCTCCAGAAATAAAAATTAATTCCAGTTGAGCTCTCTAGGGAGGAGGTATGGGTTTGTAAACAGTGACTATTATAGCTAATATAGCAAGACTCTTCGCAAAGCGAATTGAGTGACTGTCGGTCACTGGGCGTGTTTCTAAAAATAAATACGCTAAAAATCTAACTACATCCCTGCCGTATGCAACGGCTTAGTGGTAGAATCTCCGGCTGACACCAACTGTCGGGTTTCGATCCTAGCTAGAGGCAACCGTATGTCTAGCCACATATATATATATATATGTGTGTGTGTGTGTGTGTGTGCGCGCGGATTGTTTTGAAACCGCCAAGTCTGACGAAGCGAAATTGAATTCTCGATTTTGCAAAATTAAATATGTCCATGGCTTTCTGAAGTCTCCGCTTTGTTAATTATATATATATATATATATATATATATATATATATGGGTGATAAGCCTTCTTAAATAAAACTTACTTTTGAATCATGTTAATTAATACATACAGCTCTTATTTACAAATTCTCCATCCTTTCCAATGGGCAAAATTCACTCTCGATGCATGCGCATTGACAAAGTGCTTAAATGACGTCACTTCCTTCTCCTTCATACAAATTGCCCACGCCTAACAGAAAGACAATTCTGGCCGCATTGTTGCTGTAAAGAATCCAAATGAAGATACATATTAAAGATCACTGTATTCGCAAACAACAAAATCGTGGGCCGCTACTGGATTTCCTCCGATCAAACTTGTATAGAGTAAACGATTAAAAATAAAACTTATTGACGTATGCATGATGCTTCCTGCGTGATAAAACTGCATGCCAGCCCCGCCCACTTTGATTGTCAGGCTCACGGCTTCCAATTTGTTGTTGTTTAATGTTTTTATTACCTTTAATAATGCATGTTGAAGTGTTTGTGTAATCCGTGTTTATTAGTTAATACTATGCAGGCATCAGAACAACTGCTGAACAGTGTAAGCGGCGTTACCTATCTCCACCATTACTAGCTCAACCATCGACGGCTTTCTAACATCTTCGCCTACCCAATTCATTCACAAGGCTTGGGTATGATTTCAGCCACTTGCAAACGATGCTACACGACGGTGTCGTGCCCTCAGGACAATTCTATCAAAAAGTCACTTGACTAATCGACTATAGCGAAATTCGATCGTAGCTCTTATAACCGGGACGCTAACACACTAATACGAGGCCCTTACTCCTCATCTATTTCTGGCTATTTCCATGGCAAATGTACAAAGGTTCCTCATTCTTTAGTTACACCAGTTCAGACATTTACAGTTGGGACACGTCATGTTACGTTTTTGCGGCCGAATGACTTTCATTTCTTCTGTATTCCATTTATGAGGTGTTTAGCCTTTTCCAAGACTCCCGTGTGGATACTTTCCTGAAGACTAACATCTTAGCCCCTAAAAGTTTTACATTTATCGCTCAAATAACTTCCTTCACTAATCTTCTCCCCTCAGTGGTTCTTGGGCCTTGTATCATTAAAAGAAATATCAGAATCAACAAAATGGTGCCAATGATTACCTATTCATCTTATACTCAATATATATAAACCAGCACTTCCTATGACATATATATCAAACATCTTATTCAGTAAAAATATACCTTGTGTGTCTCTCGAGCCTTATATTAGGTGAACTTTAGCATAGAAAAAGAAAGAAATATTCCTACTGCTTTGCTTTCCATTTTGCCTAAATCAGTCGACCTTTTGTTCCACCTTTTATCCTTTCTGCTTGTTTGTGCGTCCCTGCCCGTCTCTATATTTATTGTCCTATCACGTCGAACTCATCTTCGGTTTTTCTCTTCTGTCTTTTAGATTTATCCCATTTTATTGATGATTTCACTTTCTTTTCCAGTGATATTGTTCATTTCAATGTTTCATACCGGTACACCATGGCTGACATTAAACATTAATGGCACAATAGCATATCCCGATTTTTAATGTTGATAGTCATTCTCTATTTATAAGATTGGCGTAGCACCATCTTCTTCATCATTCTTTTTGCTTTTATCCCACAGAAATTATGAAATCCATAAAATTATTAAATACTAGTTTTATCCATGGGAATGACGCAGAGGTTGACAACTAAGCTTATCCATTAATTTTGTTTCTGTTTGCACCCCCACCCTAATCTTTGTTTGTATCATCTCATTCTCCCCTTATCCTTTTCAATCTTTTTCAGCTATGTTTTTATCTAAATATAATACAAACATAGATTATTCTTATGTAGAATGAAACAAAATGAGCGCATATACAGTGGGTGGAAATTAATATTCGTACACATACAATTTTTTAATTTATTGTATTTTCAAATAATAAATAAACATACTTTTCATATAATTAACTCTACAGAGATGCATAATAAGTAAATATGCATAAAAAAACAAAAAAAAAATGATTTAGTAGAAATAAATCCCACTGATCCATTTTAATGGGTGAAAAAAGTATTCGTACAATACAAAAAAGAATACATAATCTTCATTTAATACTTTGTAGAATTTCCATTATTCACTTCTACAGCAAACAACCTCTTCTTGGAGTTCTCAATTAATGATTTGCAAATTTTAGTTGGTATTTTGATCCATTCTTCTTCGCATATAGTCTTTAGATCCGGGATGTTTGCTGGAACTCTCGATTGGATTTGAATTTTCAAATAACACCACAGATTCTTGATTGGGTTTAAATTTGGGGATGGACTTTTCAGGATATTTAAATTATTTTCAGCAAGCCATTTTGTTGTAGATTTTATTATCTTGTTCGAAGATCCAATCGAGAGAAAGTTCAAGATTTTCAACCGAAATCATTCTTTGCTTCCAAAATATTTTGATATGCTGCGGCACTCATTCTATCATCTATTACTGATATCTTGCCAGTACCTTTTGCAGAAAAATATCCCCAAACCATGATGCTGCCACCACCAAATTTCTCCGTTGGAACTATGTTCTTTTTGTTTGAAGACATCGCCATCTTTCGTCCATACACGATTTCTCGAATGACATCCAAAAAACTCATGAATTTAAGCGTGCTACTAGGTTGGCATCTAGGTAAAACCCTTTTACTGTTGAAACAATTAAATGTAACCGCCTCTTCTACTTCAAGAGTTTCTTCTTTTGCACTTCCCGGCATTAGAACTCTCTTCCTCTTACTTGCTTTCCCAATAACTACAATCTCCAAAACCTTAAATGTAACGTCAATTGTCATTTTCTGATGCATTGGTGCCCGTTCTTCTTTTTAGGCTCCATCTCCCGTATACCCAGTCTTTTCACTTACTTTCAGTCTCTGTAAACCCCTGCGTACTAGTAAAACTCCCGCCTTGTTTGGTGTGAAATGCTTAAAAAATAGGCACCAACCTTTCCCCTCTCTCTCTCTCTCTCTCTATCTTTCTCTCTCTCTTTCTCTCTCTCTCTCTGTATATATTTATATATTTTTTCCTTTCATCTAGTTTTCTTTTTTGTTTTTTCTCTAGTTTTCTTAAATCCTATTTTCCTCTTTTACACCCCTTTTTTTCTCCACCCTCACTTCCTTCAATATCCTCACTACCATACTATTTAATATAATTCTATAAGTTTCTCGGTCGGAAATTGTAATTGCTTCCGATTGGCATAGATCAAGCAGATACTACACTGATCTTATCAAAGCGTAATTGTTGTATTAGGTTGGTGCAAAAATAATATCGTTTTTGACGTATTTTTTAACGTCAAAAAACGATATTATTTTTGCACCTACCTAATAATTCTCAAGTTGGAACAAAATAAATGACCGTTTAGAATCATCATTTTTGTTGTCATCTTTATCATGACCGGGTGTTGATGTAAGTTCTCTGGGAGATCGTGACCAGATAGAACTTTTAATTCTCTTAAGAAAGCTTTATAGAGATTGTGGCCAGATAAGACGTTGAGTTCTTGTAAGAAATGGTCACTGGGATGGTGCTCAGATAGGAGTATTAGTTCTCTTAAGAAAGCCGCACTGAAACCGTACCCAGACAGAAATTGTGGTTAGCTTAAGAAAGCTTCACCGATATCGTTGCCAGATAAGACGTTTAGTTCTCTTAAGAAAGCCTCACCGAGACCGTGACCAGGTAGGACTTTTAGTTCTCTTCAAAAAGCCTCATTGGCATTGTGGTCAGGTAGAACTTGTACTTCTGTAAAGAAAGCCTCGCCGATAGCTTGCCCGGAGAGGACTTTTCCTTCACGAAAGAAAGCTTCACCGATATCGTGCCAGATAGGACTTTTCCTTCACTAAAGAAAGCCTCATCGATAGCGTTCCCAGATATGACTTTTAGTTCTTGGAATTCTCTTAAGATTTCTCATTTTCAAAGCTTAAAAGATCCTAAGGGGAAGTTTATCCTTATGTATATTTTTTACATGCGGACTATTTTCCTCATATTTATTGTTATTGTCTTAATATTTCAACCGATATATTCTCTGGTATTCTTGATGTGCTATTCGATCCGGGTAACCTTCGAACGAAACCAAATATTTAATCTCCGATGGTAGATTTGCCTCATTCTGCTGACCATATCTACGGGCATCTGGTCCAGTTATTATTTATTTCTGCCGAGTTATTGATCATCCTTTTTCCTCTGAGGTAAGGTCTGAGTCCCTCATGGGAGAAAAACTGAGTAGCTGTTCTATTCTAAGTTGACTAGGGCGATTCTTCGCCTTGGCTTTGATTCCCTCAGGCATTTGACTCGTCATTGTTCATTTCTGTCAAGTATTTTTTTTACTTCATTGACTACTCTTACCTTCAATCAGCCATACCTGATTTCATTGTGTCGCCTTTAATCACGTCTTTTTGATGCTGTTCTAGTTTTAATTTTTGCTGGCGGCTGATTTCACCTTTGTATTCTTTGCCACAACTGCAAGGGATGGAATACATGCAGTTCTTGGTCTTGCTTTCCTGTCTTAGGCTTGATTTCTCTGTAAGGTTGAACTGCTGCTGGATCTTCCCACAAGCCGTTGACATAAGGGTGATTGACAGTGAAAGATTTTCTATCCTCCTGATGATATGTTCCCAGCGTAGTTGTTTGTCTGAAGTGTATATTTGTACTGATATTAGCACTCTTTATATTTGCCTCCGTCGCCACATGTTGTAAGCGTTTGACGATCCCTTTCTTTAGTTTGTATGGATGGTGGGAATTAAAGTTATCGTATTGTTCAGTAAATGTTGAATTAATACATACTGATGTGACACATTATGAAATGGACAAAGTCCGACAATTATTTTAAGACATTTTTATGTTTATACATTCTTTTTATAGAACAATTCGCCCTTGCATGGAGTATTGCTGCCATATATGGTCTGGTGCCCCTTCTGTTTGCCTCGGGGTTCTTGATAGGCTCCAGAGGCGGATATGCAATGTAGTTGGCCCTGCTCTGGCATCTCATCTACAGTCACTTTCTCACAGACGCGCCGTCGCCTCCCTCTGTCTGTTGTACAAATACTTTCATGGAAATTGCTCCGAGGAGCTGCATTCGCTGGTTCCCAGTCGTCATGAGTTCAAGCGCCCTACGAGGCTGGCATCCCGCTCTCACCCATTCACTGTCGAAACTCCTAAATGTAGCCGTCTCTTCTACTCCAATAGCTTCATGTCTCGCACCTCTCGCCTGTGGAACTCCCTTCCCTATTTCAGTTTCCCTGAGAGCTATAGTCTCCAGCTATTCAAGTGTAATGTCAATCAACATCTCCAGTTGCCTTGATCTATCCACTACCCTCCTCCTCATCATTTCTTCTATCACTCCTATCTGATCTTCCTCTAAATTTTCTGTAACCCCTTGCGTCCTAGTGGCTTCCCGCCTTGCTTGGGGTGAAACGCTTAAAAAAAAAAGATACAAATATTTAAGTAAATGCTCTGTTTTATAATAAACAGTATTAAACATTTACCGGCCTGAAAGTTCGAGAAATTTTTTTCCTATCGGAGGACGAATATTTTCTATGAAAATTTCTCGGACATTCAGGCCGGTAAATGTTGTTTAATACTGTTTATTATAAAACAGAGCATTTACTTAAATATTTGTATCTATAAAAAGAATGTTAAACATAAAAATGTCTTAAAATAATTGTCGGACTTTGACCATTTTATAATGTGTGACGTTATTTGTTTACATTTGATATGCCAAGAGCAGTTATGATTGTACGTGAGAGATTCAAAGAAGATTGAAGTTCAAATACAGTAAATTCGACCTTGCTAACCGAACGCTCCTCTGTGGCCAAATCGGTTAAAAGCACGTCAAGCTAAATGACGGTTTCGTATAGGATACAGGTTCGAATCCTGTCGGAGGACGAATATTTTCTATGAAAATTTCTCGGACATTCAGGCCGGTAAATGTTGTTTAATACTGTTTATTATAAAACAGAGCATTTACTTAAATATTTGTATCTATAAAAAGAACGTTAAACATAAAAACATACTGATATCTTTAATGCCTTCACTGTGTGAGTTATTAACACATCTAAGAAGGCCAGCTTATTATAGTTTTATTCTACTTTGAACCGGATCGACGTTTTTATTGAGTCCACGCGATCCTGCAGTATTTATATAGTTTTCTGGTGGGGCCAGAATATAAATCATATCATATTCGTATCTCATCCAAGGCCAGAATATAAATCATATCATATTCGTATCTCAGCCATGCTGCTCAATTTAGCAGTGGAAGACATCCTTATCTTTTGTCCATTTCTATTTTCGTGTACACATTCCATATATTTTGCATCCGTTTGCAGGCGATTTTGAGTGATTCGTTTTCTACGGTTTATCAAACCATTACAGGTTATTTAAACCCAGAATATATTTTTAGATTGAATTTATTTTAAGATAATAGAGGTTTAGTGATACAAGTCTTACTAATTAAACCATTGCTGGAGGTGAATATATGGATTCATACCTTTCCGAAGGGTAACGCGTAAGTGAATATAACAAACCCAATGGGAATTTGAACTCGGCTTTCCGATTAATAATCCCGTACTTTTATCTATTACACCACCAGCACATCCAAGTTTAGAGCACTTGGTATTCCCAAGCGGTCACCCATCTAGGTACCGACCAGGCTTGATATTGATTTATGATACAATGTGATATGGTTGTAAGCCTCTAAATATAAGTTCTAGTTTATTCTATCTTACTTGAATAAATCAAGTTTTCCTAAGATTTCAAATAAATATTAAATTATTTTTTCTTTTTTTACAGAAGACTTCATATATTGTTTCACCAAACTCGAAAAAAGAATGTAATTTTATTTTTAATCATCTTACTACAATAAAGCCAATTTTCCTTAAGCATTTCTTGATTGGATTCATTTTAGCTTTGTAATTCGTTTTTCCATTTCTAATACTATACAAGACGTATTTGTTTGAACAATAATTCAGCATTTTTCCCAGATAAAAAGAGGCTTTTGTTTGTCTCAAGAAGAAAAGAGAGGGCAAAACTTCATAATTTTCTAATTTATTCGGAGTCTCTGTGGGTCTTAATATGTGCATCTTATATTGTATGTCCGACAATAATAAATTCTGGTATGAATTTTAGATTTCTTAGGATCGCCCTACTATATAGATTAAATAAGTGACATAATGCATCCTTGTCTTATGCTTTTTTCTATCGAAAAAAAAAACGCATTTTTTGTTATCCCTTCACTTCAAGCAAGGCAATAAAGCCACTAAGACGTAAGAGGTTACTGAGTGTTAGAGAATATGAGAAAAAACACTATTAAAGAGAGATAACAATAAAAGAACAAGAATTAAGAAGACAGAAGATTACAATTTACATTTCCTTGTTGTATAGTTTGAATAAATCCAGTAAGATGTATTCTGGACTTCTTTTTTTTTTTTTACAGTAAGGTCCACCCTGTACAAGGCCCGAGGGCTACTCGAGATAGAGGGTTATGTTAAGGAGTAATTTATATGTATAAGAAGGGAAAGGTAACGGCTGACTCTAGACATGAACAAGTTAAGAGTGTAGTGATCGGGTAAAACATCCTCTTAGAAGTCTATTCCACAAAGCATTTTTTCAGAGGAAGAAGCTGTTCGAATGGAACCTACACTCGACAATGGAATACAGAGGGAATCTGGGTAGTTTGTTACAATGTGAGTGGAATGGTGGGTACTAGCCGTGAAGGTTAGACCTGGCAGAACAAAAGAATGTAGTTCGTCCGAACACCTTCCGTGAAAGTAGCGATAGAGAAGTGAGCGGCTTGTCACATCCAGCCTGTGAGAGAGAGTTTGGTGGATGGAAAATAATTCTTCTTCGCCAAGGACTCGGATATACTTTTGAACTTTATCAAGACTGGAAAGTGAGGACTGAGCAGCTCCCACCAAAATATGGGCAACATTTCTATCCATACGCAAGCGCTTTTTTCTCAGTAAATATTCTGGATTATTTGTAGACAATTTCTTCGATTTAAAGGGTAATCTAAGTCGGTCCGGCAGTAAATATTCCGAAACACGCAGAGTCTCGCGTCCCAATTTTAAACAGGAATCAAATAATAGAGAGAAGAAACGATACTGCCCTTCTCAAAAAAGAAAGATTGGTAAAAAGAAGAGAAGGCAGGCCTGAAATAACAAAGAACAGACCTGTGCATGCCGCCCTTCCGGTAGCAAATGTCTACAGAATCAGTGGAGCAGCCTCGCGCTTTGAGAAACCATAATCCGTCAACAACATAGTCTTCACGTCCGATGGTCGCCATATAAGCGCAGGTAATTTCATTTATTTTTCCACGTATTCTAGTATATTTTCCCAGTGAATCAAGTTTTTTTTCTAGCAGATTTTTGTGTTATTAGCTTGTCAAATACTTTTTTCTTTCTTTATCGCACAAAGTGTACTTCATTGTGAAAAGCTAATTATTGTAATGCATGGGTAAAATACTTTTTTGTGGACACCTGATGATAACCAGAGTACTTTGTTGAAATGTTTTTTTTATAAAAACATCAACAGCAACAAAGATAAGAACATTAGTTCGAAATAATGCGAGAATAGTGAAATACTTTTGTTCAGACAATTCCAGGAATAATTAAAAGAAATAATTCTGTTGAATATATTCACTTGTTTGTAAAGTTTTATTTACATAACTTTACAGGTTTAAAAAATTCACCAGCGCCATGAAGCGTTTCTACGTGTTGTTGCTGGCGAATGGGGAAAAGGGCGATTCCTAGTCGCTGTTTGCCAATTAGCATTTGTTTTTTTGTTTTTTATCTCGGAGAAGAAAAAGGAAAAATGATGAAAGCAATAATTAGAATATCAACATTTCCCTGATACCATCGGGCTTCATCTCATTGCCTAAATCATTAAACAGGAAGGACATTAGGGAAGGATTGCTGCTGCAAGTCTTCATTTCAAACGAGAGAAACTGCATTAAAAATGACCTTTTCTCATCGGGAATAATTTCAGCAATGGAAGCCCCACCATGATATTTATTGATCTTACGATATCCAAACCTGTAATATCGTTTCTATGTCATAGATATAGAGATAGACTTTTATCTATCTATCTATCAATCTATCTATCTATCTATCTATCTATCTATCTATCTATTATCGCAGCATATTATCTATCTATCTATCTGTCTATCTATTATCGCAGCATATTATCTATCTATCTATCTATCTATCTATCTATCTATTATCGGAGCATATTATCTATCTATCTATCTATTGTCTCTCTGTCTGTCAATACGTATCAAACATTTCTTATCTGTCTCATACTATCTGTCTCTATTCTTGTAATTGCGTTTCTATGTCATATATATATATATATATATATATATATAGAGAGAGAGAGAGAGAGAGAGAGAGAGAGAGAGAGATAGATAGATAGATAGATAGATAGATAGATAGATAGATAGATAGATAGACTTATATCTATCTTCCCTCTGTCTATCAATATGTATCAAACATTTCTTATCTGTCTCATACGATCTGTCTCTATTCTTGTAATTATGTTTCTATGTCATATATATATATATATATATATATATATATATATATATATAGAGAGAGAGAGAGAGAGAGAGAGAGAAAGAGAGAGAGACAGATAGAGAGATAGATACACATATCTATCTATCTATCTCACTCTTTTCATATCTATCTATCTATCTATCAGTATGTATCAGACACTTATCTGTCTCATACTCTCTCTCTCTATTCATGTATTTCCGTTTCTAAACCTTGTCTGAAGTTATTAAGCAATTCATATAAATTTCAATAATTCAAATTTAGTTTGAAAAAAAAATTGTCAAATTTTAAACAATCAATTTAGATGACAACCCAAGACCTGAGTTAAAATTTTAGTTAGTATCAACAGGTTTTACTGGAATTATTGAAGTTATTTGATGTATTCTATTAGATAAAACCAAATAACCACATTTAACTATAATTAAAAAAAATAATAAAATCATCTGAAACTGATCACCGCCTATAATAGAACAAATAACAAACACATATAAGTCTTTGAATCCTTCACATTTTAATATTGTGACCTTTCTTCTCAATAACAGGCATTAATCAATTATCCACTTCAGCAGGATCAATTCCTGACATGGTAGTTTTAATTGCTTTCCATGGGGTCTGCTTTGTTGTTATATTGTTTGCCACCTTTATATAATTTCATCTTCACAATTGACCACAGACTTAATGGTGGCCATTCGATTATTTTCTCTTCTGTAAATCTCAAAGAATTCAAGGGTAAGCTTAAATACATGAAAAGGATCATTGTCGTGTATTAATACACACTTCACTTTGAAACTGCGAGACTGGGACTTGTGCCATGCAAAGAAAGTCTTGTTCCTAAAATCAGGATCGTAAAGTCCTGTTTAACTCTTTCATCGACCTTGAATGGTTCAATAATGGTTTTGTCGACAATTCCAGCCCATATCATAACACTACCGACTTTTTGTTGCCTTTTAGTCACAGGCATGTCTGAATTGGATAAAATCCATCCTTTGGGTCATCCATCAGGTCCAACATATGTCACTCGAGATTCATCCGTGAACATTACTTTAGAAAAATCAGTTTTCATGTATTTCTTGGCCCAATTCTGAGGCTTTAAAATATTGGCTTTAGTGAGAGGAGTTTGCCTAGATTTTTTTTTACAGATCCCAATTCATAAAGTATTCTACACCTTTTGTCTTTCTGGACTCCCATAATTCCAGCCTTTTCAACGATCTGAGTGCTGGTCGAAAGTGGTTGTTTTGCTATAACTCACTTTAGTTTACATTCATCTTGAGGAATCAAGTTCTTAAAGCCTTTTCTTTGCTTCGAGTTCTCAACTCATATTTTCGACAGCCTTATTTATCGTTCAATGATCTCTACAAAGATCCTTTGATAGCTCCAATGTGGACATTCCCTCACTCAATAACTTTGTTATTTTCTATTTTTCAGCAATTGTTAGATCGTTCCCTTTACCCATGTTTCAATATATATTATGGACAAAAAAAAAGTTTTTATTAGATTTCAGAGGTCTTAAGCTAATATTAGTTTCATCTGCATATTAAATGCAGTCAGACCATTTTCATAAATTCCAAATATCTCAATAAAATAACCATTAAAGATGGCAGAAAATTTGTATTTACTCAACCCTCCATGACGTCAGGTTGTGACAAAAAGTCGATTTAATGTGGGGAGCCCGAGCACGTACACCCGGGCTTTCTCATTAAATTCCCAGCAACCGTTGATTGCGCTGGCCCCGGTGCGTGCACCGATCCATCTCTCTGGTGCAATGAGAGGGCGCAGCCTCAGGTAACTGTTCCCCAGGGCTGGCACCAATCAGTATAATTTTCCTCAGTTGTGACTCTGTCTTTTGACGGAGTCGCCCCTTAGTGCAATCTACCCAAGGACAGAGATGCAACTGAGAGATAAATAATGTGTTACAAACCACTCGAGAGAGAGAGAGAGAGAGTAATCTACACACTAAAATAGCAGAAGATTTAGTGACATATTTCACTAATTGTGGAAATGGAAGAGTTTAAATTTCATAAATATTAATGCAGAACTTTATATGATTTGCATAAAACTTCAGACAATATATCAAAGATTGGTAGATAAAAATCTCAATTTGTACATAGCTATCGAGCTAACTGTGGATTTATCTATCTCAGTCAGTTCATATCTATCTATCTATCTATCTATCTCAGCCAGTTCATATCTATCTATCTATCTATCTATCTCAGTCAATTCATATCTATCTATCTATCTATCTATCTATCTATCTATCTATCTATCTATCGTTTGTCTGCCAATATTTTTCAAACAGTTCTTATCTGTCTCCATCCTTGTAATCTCAAGGATATCTATCTATCTATCTATCTATCTATCTATCTATCTATCTGTGTTTTGTTTGTCTGTCTGTCAATAAGTTTCAAACAATTCTCATCTGTTCCATCCTTGTAATTGCGACTCTATCTCAAGAATATCTATCTATCTATCTATCTATCTATCTATCTATCTATCTATCTTTTGTTTGTCTGTCTGTCAATAAGTTTCAAACAGTTTTCATCTGTTTCATCTTATGTCTCCATCCTTGTAATTGCGTCTCTATCTCAAGGATATCTATCTATCTAATATTATTAATTATCTATCTATCCATCTAATATTATTAATTATCTATCCATCTATCTAATATTATTAATCATCTATCTATCTATCTATCTAATATTATTAATTATCTATCTATCTAATATTATTAATTATCTATCTATCTATCTATCTATCTATCTATCTATCTATCTATCTATCTATCTATCTATCTATTGTCTCTCACCATCTGTCTACTAGCTGAAGTACCAGACTACACTTTGGAAGAGATCAACACTTGAATCTTGTCTATCTATAAAAGCAATAAAACAATTCCCTGAATCCTAAAATACAATTTTTGCGTCTCTTCTTTCCCAAAGCGAAATGAATTAATTGTATAATTAAGAAATATCTTTTTTACAATCTTTGTTGTCAGTTTTTTTTATTTATTAACCTGATTCCCGTGAGTCAAGCTTCATTTTTAGGGACACGCCATGGGAATGGACAGGGATGATTTTATTTATAGTAACTGCAAAGATACAAATATCAGTTAAGAGCTTAAAAAAATAGTTGCATTTCTTCTTGAGAACCCACCCCCGCAAAAAAAAAATACTATGAAAAGTTGAAAAGATATTTTAAAGAAAACGTATAGCTTTACACTCAACTAATTTTTACTGTAACGATATTTTCATATAACGTATACAAGGTATTTTCATATAACGTATACAAAGTATTTTCATATAACGTATACAAGGTATTTTCATATAACGTATACAAAGTATTTTCATATAACGTATACAAGGTATTTTCATATAACGTATACAAAGTATTTTCATATAACGTATACAAGGTATTGTATTTTCATATAACGTATACAAAGTATTTTCATATAACGTATACAAGGTATTTTCATATAACATAGCAAAAATACCTTAGACTGCCCCTTTTCCTCGCGAGGAACCAGAAACTTTACGTTAATATATATCCCCTAGTCTAATAAATATGTATACTAAATTTGAGAACTGTACATAAAATAATTTAGCCATATATAGCAGACAATATATACATATATATATATGTATGTATATGTATATGTATATGTGTATGTGTATGTGTATGTGTGTGTGTGTGTGTGTCGTGGTTGGTTGTTGACTTCAATATCCACTTTTGTATTTACATACGCTCTATCCCTGATATTGAGCGCGTTAACCCATAAATATAGCATACCTTAAAACTTTCTTTCTTTTTCTTTCTTTCTTACTTTCTTTCTTTCTTTATTTCTTTCTTTCTATTGTTTGTCTGTCTGTCAATAAGTTTCATACAGTTCTAATCTGTTTCATTGTTATCTGTCTCCATCCTTGTAATTGCCTCTCTATCTCAAGGATATCTATCTATCTATCTATCTATCTATCTATCTATCTATCTATCTATTATTATTATTATTAATTATCTATCTAATATTATTAATTATCTATCTATCTATCTAATATTATTAATTATCTATCTATCTATCTATCTAATATTATTATATATATATATATATACACATATTAGGTTGGTGCAAAAATAATGACGTAATAATATCGTTTTTTGACGTATTTTTAACGTCAAAAAACGACATTATTACGTCATTATTTTTGCACTAACCTAATATATATATATATATATATATATTATTGTTATATGTTATTTATATAGACACAAATATTTAAGCAATTGCTCTGTTTAAAATAAACAGCATTAACAGACATTTTCTTCCCTGAATGTCCGAGAAATTTCATTAAAAATATGTCCTCCAACACGAATCGAACTTGAATCCTATACGGAGCTGTCATATAGCCTGACGTGCTATACCAGTTTAGTTACGAAAAAAGTGTTTCGCCGGTTCGATTTACTTCTTTTAAACTACAAATTTCCCATGATTTAATACTGTTTATTATAAACAGGGCATTTACTTAAATATTTATGCCTATATAAATAGCGCATAATAATAAAAGATATTAGATAATTGCCTGGACTTAGTCCATTTTATTACGCACACACACACACACACACACACACACATATATATATATATATATATATATATATATATATTCAATATTGGAGAAGGAAAACTCAAGGAAAGAAAAGCTTGCTGACTTCAGAGGTCTGCTGTTGTACAATATGTGCATTTCTATGCAGGTTACTAGCGGGACTGAAGCGTCTACATACGGCACAAACATAAATAAAAACTGAGTTCTGTAGACCCATAAAAGGTTCGGTTCGGTATTCCAACGTATATCAGCTGAAGAAGGCCGGAGCGTACAACGGCTGAAACGTCGTAAATGTGACAATAAAGATGAGGACAACAATCCGAACGATGTAAATAGTGCAAATAGTATACAATACCTCATCTAAGAAAATATAAACGAATCCTGAAGAAGCTCGGAGCGTACATCGGCTGAAACGCCATAAATATGGCAATAAAGATGAGGACAACAGTCCGAACGATGTAAATAGTTACAATACCTCACCTAAGAAATATAGACGGATCCTGAAGAAGGCCGGAGCGTACAACGGCCGAAACGTCTTTAATATGACAATAAAGATGAGGACAACAGACCGAATGATGTAAGTAGTGCAAATAACAATGAAAGAGTTTTTCAAAGATTTTTCTCATCGACAACTGCGGAATTTTATTCAAATCGTAATTATGAGTTGCATGATAAGTGGCAGCCAGTTATTGTAAATAATGGTGAATTTATAACTGAATGAGATGTAATTCTATTTTATTTTTGAAGAATAACGTTTGATAAACAAATCGGAATTTACTTATAACTCAGACTAGTAGATATACTTGTAGTCGTAGGATATTTAGGTACAATTCTTTAATTTTAGATGTATCAGCTCAAATAAGTGAGAATTTAAATAGAATAGTGCCACTTATCAAAATAAGTTTGGTTTGTGTGGTCCAGAGAGTTGTAAGGCGTTGAATCGTTGCTTCACTGAATTTCTTACCCTATTCGGATACAGACATTACTTTTGAAGGAATAGTTTTTGTTATTTTTAAGGACTGTTTTTTTTTCTCTATAATACGGAAGGCCTCAGTGCAATAAAAAGGCCATTCGTGGCAACCAGTCCAGCCATGGCAGACGTATCTGCAGCATTGAGTTAGAACTCGATAGGAATGGATTTTGAGTCGAATCGAACAAAATCTCGTTGTTTTTATTTACTTTTCGTCTTACAGCCATTTTTCTTTTTTAACTTTATCGTGTACTTCATCTGCAAGTCATTGTCTGCTGATGTAAGAATTACTCGCTCTTCCCTCGGTGCAATTTTTGGCCAATCTATTTATATATATCTACTTAACTAACGCTCAGTCTCTTCACAGAACTATGAATTTGCATATTATCTATCTATCTATCTATCTATCTATCTATCTATCTATCTATCTAAAGATTCTCATATCGCACTTTTTTCAGATCTATCTGTCTATCTCACTGTTCATATCTATTTATCTATCTCAG
>OZ010612.1:46148262-46160762 GCA_963932145.1 Acanthosepion lycidas
TCTATCTATCTATCTATCTCATTCTGTTCAGATCTATCTATCTATCTATCTATCTATCTCATTCTGTTCAGATCTATCTATCTATCTATCTATCTATCTATCTCATTCTGTTCAGATCTATCTATCTATCTATCTATCTATCTATCTATCTCATTCTGTTCAGATCTATCTATCTATCTATCTATCTATCTCATTCTGTTCAGATCTATCTATCTATCTATCTATCTATCTATCTATCTGTCTTTATGAATTATAATATATCCAGTCATTTGCTTCTATTTTTCTAAAACCACATTCTACACCCAAAATATTTACTCCCAGATATTGTCACAACATCTACCCACCCGACTGCGCGTGCGTACATGCATAGTTTATCAAGATGTAACCTCTGTCTGTCTGTTATCGAACTCTTCCTAGGATTTTAGAGATAGGCCCCCATATCTACATATATTTTGAATGTACATTACCCAGGGTACTTGGATAAGTATATTTTATTTTGATAAAATGGGTCCCCGGGGTGGAGTGGAGGCACAACCCCCAACTGAATTTTTTCCCTTTTCAAAGAAATTAAATTTAAATTTGAACAAGGGAATGACTCCTAGGATACATAGCTAAGTATATTTTATTTTGATCAAAAGGGGTCCCAGTAGGGCATAAACCTCTCACTAATTTTTTCCCTTTGATTTTGGCGTAGTGTAGTGTACCGGAACAAAAAAAAATCAAATTAATTATTTACTACAAGAAAATTAAAACAGCTAACCTTATCCTCAAAAATAAGAACACACCAGGAAAATCAAAATTACAACGAACGAACATTATTCAAATGACCCTTAACAAACTGTGTTCCTGATCAAACCCAACTCATAAATAATTACATTGGTCACACTACTACATGCCTATCTAGACGGGTTACGTTACACCTATCTGACCACAGATCTATTAGAATTCATTTAAAGATTTAAAATAATGAGAGCCTTAATAATAAAAAAAGAAAAGGCCAATACTTGATAATATTAACTACGAATACGGCCACAATGTGCTGTGTTCGGAAAATAAATCATCCCTATAACTCTAAAAACGCACACACAACCCATTCACCGAATTAAAAAACAAAAATAAAATCACCCTTGATAATGGCTAAAATTATAGCCCAAAGCGCTCGAAATTACAGAACATTTGGACAGTTCCTACCCACCTACCCACTCTGTGTCCACAAAAGAAAACACTTGTTCGAACACAAAAAAAATTAAATTAAAAGCTTAATCGTAGTACGTTGTCTGTCATCTTTAATGAAACATATATATATATATATATATATATATATATATATATATATATCCCGACTTGAAGTAATCGGGCGTCTATCGGTGGATGATTATATATATATATATATATATATATATATATATATATATATATATATATAATTATTTATTTAAAAAAAGTTTTATAACATAAATATGTTATAAAATCACTACAAAAATAGCCATTTTGTTTCAACACCCCAGGTGTCTTATCAAGTGATGATGTTGAATGTAAAATAAATGGTTTTAAAAGTTTCAAATTAATTAACGATCCTTCACAAGGGGAAAACGAAAAAGCTTGACAACGAAGTTATGTTAAAATAGCTATTCAGATCTTTAAAATAGCGGTAATATTAAAAAAGAATTTACTCTAGCCAATAATTATTAAATTATATGATAAAAATTTGATATTAAAAACTGCCAATATATATATATATATATATGTGTGTGTGTGTGTGTGTGTGTGTGGTTAGAACGTTAGCTTTCTGATCATGAGATCCCTGGTTTCGAATCTCACCAGGTCTACCCTGGTTCGAACCTCAACTTCCTGATGTTACCGGTTTCAGGGAGGTGGTCCCAGTATGCGGCACCTTTGGAAATAGTTTGTAAACTTTACCACGGGTTGACCAATGCCATGTAATAGGGTGGGGGGGCACTTAGGGGAGCCGTCTAAATTGTTGTAAACGATTTCTAAAGTTATTCGTCACCCGAAAGTTCAAGAACTTCGAAGTCTTCAAAGCGATTTTCTTTTAAGTGCTGAATCTATAGAACCCATTGAAACCCATAGCATAATGGATGTTCTCTCCGGAATAGCATCATTTCGACGTAAGATTACATTAACACAAAAAGCTCTCTATGTTGTAATTAGAGATTCACCAGTCTTAGAAAAATGTTTCAACAACGAAAGCAAAGTGTGCACTGGTCCGAGCCATGAAGATAACTAACTGTAATTGAGAAAAAATGATATCAGGTTGATACAGATATCATTGTCACTTGCCTAATATTACATAGCTCATAGGTGGTAAAATGTCGGATTTATTTTTATCGCACCCATCATTTTGTTTGGTAAATTCGTGGACAATTAACGTTGAAATTTTAAAAAGACAAAAATTAATTACAAAATTTGAATACATTTTTGGCCATTATTTTATAAAGAATGTAATTGGAAAACAATGTTTCCATTCCAAATTGAACAGAATGTGATTAAAAGCTATAATTTTTGCTGGGTTTATGTCGTTTTAAGTTCAATTGGTATAAAGAATAGATGACGTTAGATGCATCATTTTTTTTCACCGTCGTTTCATTGGTTCGGAAAAACTGCTTCTTACTTCTACAGGTTGTATTGCACTGTTTGAACAAGCTTGGGGCCTTTCAGTATAAGATTAGTGAGCAGATATACATGAACTCACAGACACACACTTACAAACACGCACAGGCGCACGCGCACATACGCACACACACACACACACACACACATATATATATATATATATATATATATATATATATATATATATATATATATATATATATATATATATATTATAATTATTATTTAAAAATATGTATTCATCGCGACACGGAAATTACCATGTTTTGAAACCAAAATCTAAATCTTAAAACTTTGAATTTCAGTTTCATTTTAGGTTTCGAAACATGATAATTTTTAAATAATAATTATATATATGTATATATATATATATATATATATATATATATATATATATATATATATGTGTGTGTGTGTGTGTGTGTGTGTGTGTGTGTGTGTGTGTGTGTGTGTGTGTCTGTGTAATTATAATATTATGCTCTACTGTGTATCAAACATTGGTTTTAAAAATAAATGCTAAAGAACTCTGGATCATAAATCTAAAACTGTTCTTTATTTTTATCTTAATATATATATATATATATATATATATATATATATATATAAGGAGAGAGAGAGTAAGGGTGATTTTATGTATGATGGACTATACCGTCTTGTAAAAATTATATTTAGACGGGAGAGTCCATCAAAGATAAAATAGGGAATTATTTTTCAATTACCCTATATATATATATATATATATATATATATATATATATATATATATATATATATATATATATATATATATATATATATATATATATATATATATATATATATATACAGTTGTAAGACGTAGCCTGAAGAGTGCATTCAAACAGATAGTCGTCTATCGATGTTGACCTCAATGTCCACTTTTATATTTTATTCTATCCCTGAATATAATATATCTTAAAGATAATATATAGACCTAATTTTGAAGCTAATTTTAAGGGAGTAGCATCAGACACAGGATATAAAATGAGCGTATGTATTTCTGGCCCTGGCTACGCCTTTAAACAAACTATATATCCATTACTGCTGTCAAATTAGCGTCTTCAAATGTCACATGAGACGCGAGTATATACGGTACACACATACACTCACGCACAGGCACACACTCACACACGCACAGGCACACACTCACACACGCACAGGCACACACTCACACACATACACACACATATATATATTTGGGGAATATTTAGCTAAGGAGAACTTATAGAATTCAAATTAATTCAAATATGCACATACATATCTATAAGCACAATTTTACAGATGACTTGACACTTCTTGCTTTTTTAGGTACATTATACGAAAATTGGTTACAAAATATCTGATTTGGTTGCATGACACAAAGCTCATTGGATAGTGATACATTCAACAGTAACACACACTCTCTCGCTCTCTTTCTCTCTTTCTCTTTCTCTCTCTCTCTCTGTCTGTATGTCTCTCTTTCTTACACACACAGACACACAAACAGATAAATACACACACACGTAAATGCGGATGCAACTTTCTGTGATAAGTAAATCGTTCTAAATTCTAGTTGTATCTACGCAAGCCTTTCGTAAACGTCGCTTCTTTCTGACAGCAGAGGCATTTGTAAACCGCTTGCAACTGACACATTCGAGCGAGTAATGCCAGCCAAGGAAGAAATAGTGGCAGCCGTTCTCCCGAACTCCTTACTCTCCACTCCCATCTTGCTCTCCCGTTTGACACTCATTCTCTGTTTATGACCTCTCAACAAGTTTGACGCATCATTTGCTTACCACTTCCTTTTTTCTCTTTGCCTTCATTTTTCTTTCTTTTTTCCCTTTCTTTTTCCGTCCATTCTTTTTTTTTTCCTTCTTTTCATTCTTCTCGTCATTACTTTTCTTTCTTTATTACTTTCTTTTCCTTTTTCTTTTATTTTGCTTCTTTATTCTTTTTACTTCTTTTATCCTTTTCATATATCCTTTCCTTCCTTCTTTCTTTCTTTCTTTCTTTCTTTCTTTCTTTCTTTGTATCAGTATTTATTGTCTCTTAGTCTTTCTATCATTTTTCATTTTTCTTTCTTTCATCTCGTTCTTTTTATTTAGTCTTCTTTTACTTCTTTCCTTTTTATGTATTTTTTCTTTCTTTCTTTCTTTCTTTCTTTCTTTCTTTCTATTCATTTTTAGTCCCTCCTCTTCGATTTACTTCCTTTTTTACGTTTCTTTCCCTTCCATCACTTTCTTTCTTTCTTTCTTTCTTTCTTATACATTCTCTACTGGCTAGCGATTTTTCTGTTTTGCTTCTTTGCAATCTAGTCTTTCTTTCTTTCTTTCTTTCTATCTTTCTTTCTTTCTCATACATTCTCTACTCGCTAGCGATTTTTCTGTTTTGCTTCTTTGCAATCTAGTCTTTCTTTCTTTCTTTATTTCTATCTTTCTTTCTTTCTCATACATTCTCTACTCGCTAGCGATTTTTCTGTTTTGCTTCTTTGCAATCTAGTCTTTCTTTCTTTCTTTCTTTCTATCTTTCTTTCTTTCTTTCTCATACATTCTCTACTCGCTAGCGATTTTTCTGTTTTGCTTCTTTGCAATCTAGTCTTTCTTTCTTTCTTTCTTTCTTTCTATCTTTCTTTCTTTCTCATACATTCTCTACTCGCTAGCGATTTTTCTGTTTTGCTTCTTTGCAATCTAGTCTTTCTTTCTTTCTTTCTTTCTATCTTTCTTTCTTTCTCATACATTCTCTACTCGCTAGCGATTTTTCTGTTTTGCTTCTTTGCAATCTAGTCTTTCTTTCTTTCTTTCTTTCTTTCTTTCTTTCTATCTTTCTTTCTTTCTCATACATTCTCTACTCGCTAGCGATTTTTCTGTTTTGCTTCTTTGCAATCTAGTCTTTCTTTCTTTCTTTCTATCTTTCTTTCTTTCTCATACATTCTCTACTCGCTAGCGATTTTTCTGTTTTGCTTCTTTGCAATCTAGTCTTTCTTTCTTTCTTTCTTTCTATCTTTCTTTCTTTCTCATACATTCTCTACTCGCTAGCAATTTTTCTGTTTTGCTTCTTTGCAATCTAGTCTTTCTTTCTTTCTTTCTTTCTTCTCCCGGCTTACGACCATATAGCGTTGAAACGCCAGTTCCTGTACGATCACTGAAGCTAAGCAACGTCGAGCTTGGTCAGTACCTAGATGAGTGACCGCTTGCGAATACAAGGTGCTGTAAGCTTGGATATACAGGTGATGTAATCGATAATGGCTGGGAATTGTTTATCGGAGAATCGAGTTCCAATTTCGGTTCGGTTCGTTTTATTCAATTACGCACAAATATCCTTGGGAAAGTTGGGAATGGGCCTCTTCTCTTCCCAGCTATGGGTTAATTAGTAAGAATTGTGTCACTAAATCATTATCTTCAAAAAAGAAATTTCTTACAATCCAAAAATATTTTCTGGCTTTAAATAACCAGTAACCGGTTTAACAAACTGTAGAAGACGATGTAATCGCGTCTTGTTTCTTTCACATTCTTTTTATTATTCCTTCTTATTTTCTTTATTTATATTACTTACATCCGGGCTAATGTCATCGTGTTTGTTGTTATTATCACAACGTTTCGACTATTGTGTCTTTCAGTCTTCTTCAGGTATGTATTGATCTCAGTAAACTATTGGAAATTTGGAAATTCATCGTTTATTTAATGTAAAGTGATGGATTGAGTCTCGTTCCGCTTATTCTTATTTATTTGTGCTCACTTGTTGCTTGCCCTGTTTCAGCTCTGTCTAAGTTTGTACTGCCCAGCCCAGAGATTGAACTCATAACCATGAATAATTATGACGCATTAGGCTATTGCCATTCTTTCTTTCTGTCTTTCTTTCTTTCTATGACTCTAATTTGTCACTTTTCTTTCATTTCCATTCTTTTTTCGCTTTTCTATTAGTATGTCTCCTTTCTTTCTTTTCTTCTTTCTTTCTTTACTTCTTTCTTTACTTCTTTCTTTCTTTACTTCTTTCTTTCTTTATTTCTTTCTTTATTTCTTTCTTTACTTCTTTCTTTAATTCTTTCTTTACTTCTTTCTTTCTTTATTTCTTTCTTTCTTTATTTCTTTCTTTCTTTACTTCTTTCTTTACTTCTTTCTTTACTTCTTTCTTTCTTTACTTCTTTCTTTCTTTCTTTCTTTACTTCTTTCTTTCATTACTTCTTTCTTTACTTCTTTCTTTATTTCTTTCTTTACTTCTTTCTTTACTTCTTTCTTTACTTCTTTCTTTCTTTACTTCTTTCTTTCTTTCTTTCTTTCTTTACTTCTTTCTTTCTTTACTTCTTTCTTTCTTTCTTTCTTTACTTCTTTCTTTCTTTACTTCTTTCTTTCTTTCTTTCTTTCGTTACTTCATTCTTTCTTTACTTCTTTCTTTACTTCTTTCTTTCTTTCTTTCTTTCTTTCTTTACTTCTTTCTTTACTTCTTTCTTTCTTTCTTTCTTTCTTTACTTCTTTCTTTACTTCTTTCTTTACTTCTTTCTTTCTTTCTTTACTTCTTTCTTTACTTCTTTCTTTACTTCTTTCTTTCTTTATTTCTTTCTTTACTTCTTTCTTTCTTTACTTCTTTCTTTACTTCTTTCTTTCTTTCTTTCTTTCTTTCTTTACTTCTTTCTTTACTTCTTTCTTTCTTTCTTTCTTTCTTTACTTCTTTCTTTACTTCTTTCTTTCTTTCTTTCTTTCTTTACTTCTTTCTTTACTTCTTTCTTTCTTTATTTCTTTCTTTCTTTACTTCTTTCTTTACTTCTTTCTTTACTTCTTTCTTTCTTTCTTTCTTTACTTCTTTCTTTACTTCTTTCTTTCTTTCTTTCTTTCTTTCTTTCTTTACTTCTTTCTTTACTTCTTTCTTTCTTTCTTTCTTTCTTTACTTCTTTCTTTCTTTCTTTCTTTCTTTCTTTACTTCTTTCTTTACATCTTTCTTTCTTTCTTTCTTTCTTTCTTTACTTCTTTCTTTCTTTCTTTCTTTCTTTACTTCTTTCTTTACTTCTTTCTTTACTTCTTTCTTTCTTTACTTCTTTCTTTCTTTCTTTCTTTCTTTACTTCTTTCTTTACTTCTTTCTTTCTTTCTTTCTTTCTTTCTTTCTTTAATTCTTTCTTTCTTTCTTTACTTCTTTCTTTCTTTATTTCTTTCTTTACTTCTTTCTTTACTTCTTTCTTTCTTTCTTTCATTCTTTCTTTACTTCTTTCTTTACTTCTTTCTTTCTTTCTTTCTTTACTTCTTTCTTTACTTCTTTCTTTACTTCTTTCTTTATTTCTTTCTTTACTTCTTTCTTTACTTCGTTCTTTACTTCTTTCTTTCTTTCTTTCTTTCTTTCTTTACTTCTTTCTTTACTTCTTTCTTTCTTTCTTTCTTTCTTTACTTCTTTCTTTACTTCTTTCTTTCTTTCTTTCTTTCTTTACTTCTTTCTTTACTTCTTTCTTTCTTTCTTTCTTTACTTCTTTCTTTACTTCTTTCTTTACTTCTTTCTTTCTTTCTTTCTTTCTTTACTTCTTTCTTTACTTCTTTCTTTCTTTATTTCTTTCTTTACTTCTTTCTTTACTTCGTTCTTTGCTTCTTTCTTTCTTTCTTTCTTTCTTTACTTCTTTCTTTACTTCTTTCTTTCTTTCTTTCTTTACTTCTTTCTTTACTTCTTTCTTTACTTCTTTCTTTCTTTCTTTCTTTCTTTCTTTACTTCTTTCTTTACTTCTTTCTTTCTTTCTTTCTTGCTTTACTTCTTTCTTTACTTCTTTCTTTCTTTCTTTCTTTCTTTCTTTACTTCTTTCTTTACTTCTTTCTTTCTTTCTTTCTTTCTTTACTTCTTTCTTTACTTCTTTCTTTCTTTACTTCTTTCTTTACTTCTTTCTTTACTTCTTTCTTTCTTTATTTCTTTACTTCTTTCTTTCTTTACTTCTTTCTTTACTTCTTTCTTTCTTTCTTTCTTTCTTGCTTTACTTCTTTCTTTACTTCTTTCTTTCTTTCTTTCTTTCTTTCTTTACTTCTTTCTTTACTTCTTTCTTTACTTCTTTCTTTCTTTCTTTCTTTCTTTATTTCTTTACGTCTTTCTTTACTTCTTTCTTTACTTCTTTCTTTACTTCTTTCTTTCTTTCTTTCTTTACTTCTTTCTTTCTTTACTTCTTTCTTTCTTTCTTTCTTTACTTCTTTCTTTCTTTACTTCTTTCTTTCTTTCTTTCTTTACTTCTTTCTTTACTTCTTTCTTTCTTTCTTTCTTTCTTTCTTTACTTCTTTCTTTCTTTCTTTCTTTACTTCTTTCTTTACATCTTTCTTTCTTTCTTTCTTTACTTCTTTCTTTACTTCTTTCTTTCTTTCTTTCTTTACTTCTTTCTTTCTTTCTTTCTTTACTTCTTTCTTTACATCTTTCTTTCTTTCTTTCTTTACTTCTTTCTTTCTTTACTTCTTTCTTTCTTTCTTTCTTTACTTCTTTCTTTCTTTCTTTCTTTACTTCTTTCTTTACTTCTTTCTTTCTTTCTTTCTTTACTTCTTTCTTTCTTTACTTCTTTCTTTCTTTCTTTCTTTACTTCTTTCTTTCTTTACTTCTTTCTTTCTTTCTTTCTTTACTTCTTTCTTTACTTCTTTCTTTCTTTCTTTCTTTCTTTACTTCTTTCTTTACTTCTTTCTTTCTTTCTTTCTTTCTTTACTTCTTTCTTTACTTCTTTCTTTCTTTACTTCTTTCTTTACTTCTTTCTTTACTTCTTTCTTTACTTCTTTCTTTCTTTCTTTATTTCTTTCTTTACTTCTTTCTTTCTTTATTTCTTTCTTTCTTTACTTCTTTCTTTCTTTATTTCTTTCTTTCTTTACTTCTTTCTTTCTTTATTTCTTTCTTTCTTTACTTCTTTCTTTACTTCTTTCTTTCTTTATTTCTTTACTTCTTTCTTTCTTTACTTCTTTCTTTACTTCTTTCTTTCTTTCTTTCTTTCTTGCTTTACTTCTTTCTTTACTTCTTTCTTTCTTTCTTTCTTTCTTTCTTTACTTCTTTCTTTACTTCTTTCTTTACTTCTTTCTTTCTTTCTTTCTTTCTTTATTTATTTCTTTACTTCTTTCTTTACTTCTTTCTTTACTTCTTTCTTTACTTCTTTCTTTCTTTCTTTCTTTACTTCTTTCTTTCTTTACTTCTTTCTTTCTTTCTTTCTTTACTTCTTTCTTTCTTTACTTCTTTCTTTCTTTCTTTCTTTACTTCTTTCTTTACTTCTTTCTTTCTTTCTTTCTTTCTTTCTTTACTTCTTTCTTTCCTTCTTTCTTTACTTCTTTCTTTACATCTTTCTTTCTTTCTTTCTTTACTTCTTTCTTTCTTTACTTCTTTCTTTACTTCTTTCTTTACTTCTTTCTTTCTTTCTTTCTTTACTTCTTTCTTTACTTCTTTCTTTCTTTCTTTCTTTACTTCTTTCTTTCTTTACTTCTTTCTTTCTTTCTTTCTTTCTTTACTTCTTTCTTTCTTTACTTCTTTCTTTCTTTCTTTCTTTACTTCTTTCTTTACTTCTTTCTTTCTTTCTTTCTTTCTTTCTTTACTTCTTTCTTTACTTCTTTCTTTCTTTCTTTCTTTCTTTACTTCTTTCTTTATTTCTTTCTTTCTTTGCTTCTTTCTTTCTTTACTTCTTTCTTTACTTCTTTCTTTCTTTCTTTATTTCTTTCTTTACTTCTTTCTTTCTTTATTTCTTTCTTTCTTTACTTCTTTCTTTCTTTACTTCTTTCTTTACTTCTTTCTTTACTTCTTTCTTTCTTTCTTTCTTTCTTTCTTTACTTCTTTCTTTACTTCTTTCTTTCTTTCTTTCTTTCTTTACTTCTTTCTTTACTTCTTTCTTTCTTTACTTCTTTCTTTACTTCTTTCTTTACTTCTTTCTTTCTTTCTTTATTTCTTTCTTTACTTCTTTCTTTCTTTATTTCTTTCTTTCTTTACTTCTTTCTTTCTTTATTTCTTTCTTTCTTTACTTCTTTCTTTCTTTATTTCTTTCTTTCTTTACTTCTTTCTTTACTTCTTTCTTTCTTTATTTCTTTACTTCTTTCTTTCTTTACTTCTTTCTTTACTTCTTTCTTTCTTTCTTGCTTTACTTCTTTCTTTACTTCTTTCTTTCTTTCTTTCTTTCTTTCTTTACTTCTTTCTTTACTTCTTTCTTTACTTCTTTCTTTCTTTCTTTCTTTCTTTATTTATTTCTTTACTTCTTTCTTTACTTCTTTCTTTACTTCTTTCTTTACTTCTTTCTTTCTTTCTTTCTTTACTTCTTTCTTTCTTTACTTCTTTCTTTCTTTCTTTCTTTACTTCTTTCTTTCTTTACTTCTTTCTTTCTTTCTTTCTTTACTTCTTTCTTTACTTCTTTCTTTCTTTCTTTCTTTCTTTACTTCTTTCTTTCCTTCTTTCTTTACTTCTTTCTTTACATCTTTCTTTCTTTCTTTCTTTACTTCTTTCTTTCTTTACTTCTTTCTTTACTTCTTTCTTTACTTCTTTCTTTCTTTCTTTCTTTACTTCTTTCTTTACTTCTTTCTTTCTTTCTTTCTTTACTTCTTTCTTTCTTTACTTCTTTCTTTCTTTCTTTCTTTACTTCTTTCTTTCTTTACTTCTTTCTTTCTTTCTTTCTTTACTTCTTTCTTTACTTCTTTCTTTCTTTCTTTCTTTCTTTCTTTACTTCTTTCTTTACTTCTTTCTTTCTTTCTTTCTTTCTTTACTTCTTTCTTTATTTCTTTCTTTCTTTGCTTCTTTCTTTCTTTACTTCTTTCTTTACTTCTTTCTTTCTTTCTTTATTTCTTTCTTTACTTCTTTCTTTCTTTATTTCTTTCTTTCTTTACTTCTTTCTTTCTTTATTTCTTTCTTTCTTTACTTCTTTCTTTACTTCTTTCTTTACTTCTTTCTTTCTTTCTTTCTTTCTTTACTTCTTTCTTTACTTCTTTCTTTCTTTACTTCTTTCTTTACTTCCTTCTTTCTTTCTTTCTTTCTTTCTTTACTTCTTTCTTTACTTCTTTCTTTCTTTCTTTCTTTCTTTACTTCTTTCTTTACTTCTTTCTTTCTTTCTTTCTTTCTTTACTTCTTTCTTTACTTCTTTCTTTCTTTACTTCTTTCTTTACTTCTTTCTTTACTTCTTTCTTTCTTTATTTCTTTACTTCTTTCTTTCTTTACTTCTTTCTTTCTTTCTTTCTTTACTTCTTTCTTTCTTTATTTCTTTCTTTACTTCTTTCTTTCTTTCTTTCTTTCTTTACTTCTTTCTTTACTTCTTTCTTTCTTTCTTTCTTTCTTTACTTCTTTCTTTACTTCTTTCTTTCTTTATTTCTTTCTTTACTTCTTTCTTTCTTTACTTCTTTCTTTATTTCTTTCTTTCTTTACTTCTTTGCTTCTTTCTTTACTTCTTTCTTTCTTTATTTCTTTCTTTACTTCTTTCTTTACTTCTTTCTTTCTTTATTTCTTTCTTTACTTCTTTCTTTCTTTACTTCTTTCTTTATTTCTTTCTTTCTTTACTTCTTTCTTTACTTCTTTCTTTACTTCTTTCTTTCTTTATTTCTTTCTTTACTTCTTTCTTTCTTTACTTCTTTCTTTATTTCTTTCTTTCTTTACTTCTTTCTTTACTTCTTTCTTTACTTCTTTCTTTCTTTACTTCTTTCTTTATTTCTTTCTTTCTTTACTTCTTTCTTTCTTTCTTTTTTTCTTTCTTTACTTCTTTCTTTACTTCTTTCTTTCTTTATTTCTTTCTTTACTTCTTTCTTTACTTCTTTCTTTCTTTATTTCTTTCTTTACTTCTTTCTTTCTTTACTTCTTTCTTTATTTCTTTCTTTCTTTACTTCTTTCTTTACTTCTTTCTTTACTTCTTTCTTTCTTTCTTTCTTTCTTTCTTTACTTCTTTCTTTACTTCTTTCTTTACTTCTTCCTTTCTTTA
>OZ010612.1:46163262-46193262 GCA_963932145.1 Acanthosepion lycidas
CATATAAATTAGAATTTAAGAACTAAGTAAGTAAAATTTCAACAATTTGGGCGTAAAAAAAAAAAAAAAAAACTATAGCGCATCACAAAAACATACACAATGATCTATATAGAGATAAACAAAATAAACATAATAGTCATTCCGTTAAAATGTCATGCCCGATGTTTTGAACCAAGATGGAACTGACATAAGTGACAGAAAGTTACAAAACGGTGTTTATGTTTTGAATCTCTTCTTATGTCTACATTTAGAAAATATCTCATTACGAAGATTCAACAGTTCATCTTGATTTTTATCTTTGATAATAAAATTTTTTTCCGCCAAGCACAGATCACATCGATCGCGGAAGTTATTAGGTGTTTTGGCTCTTGATAGGTATCTTCATTTCAAAAGTGGGGTTAACCCCTTATCCACCAGATCCCAGTAGTGTTTGGATAAGGAAGTTTGACTTCTAAGGCATCTATATCTAAAAGAGTGTCTATGGTTGTATAGACGCTGCTTCCAATTACCGGCGGATATACCTATATATCTTTTTTTCTCGTTTATATTTTCCTCGGGAAAGATAGTTGCCTCGTATATTACATTTTTGTAGTTACATTTACCACCGATTGGGCAATGATCTTTATTCCTACAATTGCAGGTAGGGTTACTTGATTGAGTCACATTACAATGGTAGTTTCTAAGTATTCTGCAATTATGGGAAGATATGATTTTCTCCATATTTCTAACGCATGAGTAACTAATTTTCAGAGTCTTCCTATTGAAAATTTTACTTAATGGATGTTTACTGTGAAAATGTTTATCAATTAATTTCAGAAAAAAACTTCCTATGTCAATATTAGAGAGCTTGCAATATGGTGGGTTGAACCATATTACCTTCCTCTTTCTATTTTTAGATCTGTTATTGTTCAGATATATATATATGAAGAAATATAGTCTTAAGATGTGTTATATTTATGGGATAAACTGCTCAATATCAGAGATAGGGCGTGTGTAAATATAAAAGTGTACATAGAAGTCAACATTTAGAGGCGAGAGTCTGTTTTATGCTAGATGCAATCGTCAGGCCACGATTATCAATACGGATTACCAAAATACTCGTGGACTGACGACTGCATCTAGCATGAAACAGACTGTCGCCTCTAAGTATTGACTTCTATGTTCATTTATACACACACACACACACACACACACATATATATATATATATATATATATATATATATAAACCAAATTCTCTCCCAGATAGACCTGCCACTTGTCGATACTCAGTGCTATCCGTGCACACATCGACCAGCACATTATGAACTGTCATAATAAGACTATCAGCATAAGACAAATATTAGTGTATAATACCAAAATACTCTAAAGTACTCAATGCAAGGAAAGACTGAAAAGTAAGTAAAAACTATTATTATACAAAATAAACAGCTCACATTAAATAAAATATCATTCATCACAGTAGACGATACCTTGGACTGCATATGATATAATTAATGTGCGCATATATTATGGAAGTATAAGAAAAAATAGAAATAAGTAAATAACATGAATCTACTACGCAAATACGACATGGTTCTTGATAATGACAGCAATGGTCGAAAATACTTGAACAAACCAATAAGGAAATATGAACTTCGAGCAGTTTATCCACAACTTCAAGCACAATACTCAACAGCTTCTTCGGAAATGGGAAAAATTCAATATATATATATATATATATATATATATATATATACCAATTTTCATGCGAATCGTTTGATCGCGTGTGCGTGAAACTCGGGTTACGATTAGGGCTATCCTTTCATAGGATTTAACGTTGTTAAGCGTTGTTTAACTCTGTCTAGACAATCTAGGCTTCGAGGCCTTTTTTCTTTTTCTTTCTTTTTTTCCAGTATTGCCGTTTTTCTACGTGACTTTATCCGGTTAAGAGTTTTAGGTTTTGGCAAGTTGTCCGTTGGTTGCATCAACGGTTTTGTATTTTTCTTTGATATATATATATATATATATATATATATATATATATATGTGTGTGTGTGTGTGTGTGTGTGTGTGTGTAGGTACCTCCAAAGAAAAGCGGTACCTAAGGTTTAAAAATGAAATTTTAAAATGAAAAGTCTGCCTTGAAGCTTTTTATTTTAGTTTTAATTTCAAGCTCATAAACTTAATTCTAATATTTTAAATAAACAAAATAATTTTCTGTATTTTAAATCGAATTTAAATTGATTGGAGCGGGAAATAGATATAAATGGCTGATTTGTACAAATCTGTGACCTCAACGTAATTTGTATTAGTAAAAAATATTTCAAAAAATACACTTTACTGTAGCTTTATTTCAGGATGATTAGCAGATGTAAAGTTCTGATTTAAAACAAATATTACTTACTTCAAGTTTAAAATACCACAGAAAGGCATTTTTAACGCGGAGGTGGGTGTTTTATGAGATGTTGACAACTATCTCGATATTTGGAAAATTTTTCTACAGGGGGAAATATCTGTAAAAATTATCTGAAGAATATAATGTAAGAGCCTTTCTTATATAATTTTTAACTACTCAGCAATCTTAAAATTCAGGAAAATATTCTCAGTAATCTAATGTTTTGTTGGATTTTATGTAATTTGGCTTTAGATTTACTATAGTTACTGCACTTTTTCTGTTAATGTAGTGTATGAATGGCCATATTTACAAAAATCTTTCATGGACTCTTAAGGTTGTCTGATTTTTATTTAACTAATATTCGCTCTGTTTTTACATTGAGTTCTCTGGATTACATACCCCTTGGGATTATCCATACGGATTACCCAACATTTCAATACCTAACTATATATATATATATATATATATATATATATATATATATATACATACTATACTCTCCCGTCGAATTCGACGTATGAGGGTCAAGCAGATCAGTTCTAGGAAACCGACTGCCCGACAACAACACATGAGATTTGATTATAGTGGTGAAGGTTTCGTGCAGGACCATCCACACTTTTTGAAGGGCCGAATAGAGAGACCTGGTGCACTAAGTGCCACAAGGTCCCCAAACGACCCTTCGCAGGTTTTGAATTCAGAGTTGTCCTTCTCCTAGACCAGTTGCCATCCAAGTCTGTCTTGCTATTTTACCCATAGCTGGAGGGAGAAGAAGATGATCACACCTTTCCCAAGGGTATTAGCACCTAAGTGAATGGATTCGACTGGAATTCGAATTCGGCTCTCCGATTCCTCAATTCAAGCCGATATCCATTACTCCACCGCGACTGACTATCTCTCTCTCTCTCTCTCTCTCTCTCTCTATATATATATATATATATATATATATATATATATATATATATATATATATATATAAGAAAACTTTTTTAAGGGATTGTTATATAAATATATAACAATCCCTTAAAACAGTTTATATATATATATATATATATATAAATATATATATATATATATATATATATATATATATATATATATATATATAAAGAAATATAGTCTTAAGGTGTGCTATATTTATGGAATAAAGTGCTCAATATCAGAGACAGAGCGTGTGTAAATATAAAAGTGAACATAGAAGTCAACACTTAGAGGCGACAGTCTGTTTCATGCTATATGCAATCGTCAGGCCACATATGCTGTTATTTTTCTCGGCTATTTATATATATACTTGTTAGTGGTGCATTGTGGGTATTATTAAACAAAAGATCCGAGCTCATCTCAAAATGCAGACATGAAAACAAATTTTTACTACGTAACCTAAAAAATGAAAAACGGGAAAAATAAAATAAAAACAAATAAATATACTAATAAACAAAATAACAATAATAAAAAAAAATAGAAATAAAACATAAATAAATACTATGTTACTTAAAAATCGAAAACCGAAAAGAGAAAATATACAAGTAAAATAAATTGACCTAAATTCATCCAAGTAAATAAATAAACAAACCAATCCCAAATAAAGATAATCAATTAAAAACTGTTCCCGCCAAAACAATACTTAGAATGAACTGCAACAATCAACCCCAAAACTGAACAAATAGCTTTAATTAAATTCTCAAACCCAAACAAAACAGTTAAATAAGTGATATAAACAAATTTTTACTACGTTAATAAATAAATAAGAAGAAACAAAAAATAAAAACAAGCAATATAATTTGACCCAAATAAATAAACAAACGACTTCCGGTAAAATAACCGCCATAATAGAATACCCACAATGCACCACTAACCCGTATATATATAAATAGCCGAGAAAAATAACAGCATATGTGGCCTGACGATTGCATATAGCATGAAACAGACTGTCGCCTCTAAGTGTTGACTTCTATGTTCACTTTTATATATATATATATATATATATATATATATAAACTGTTTTAAGGGATTGTTTTATATATATATATATATATATATATATATATATATATATATATATATATATATAACAATCCCTTAAAAAAGTTTTCTTTTATTATAATATTCATCGTTTTAAGTCTTCTTTATTACGTTTTTCTTAAGCAAAACATTTTAGCAGATATAGACTTCCAGGGTCCGCAACGAGAGTTATACATTTCTTAAATAAAGTAACTTAGCCTTGATTTGTCATCGTGTCTTCTGATTTGTAAGACGCACAGGTTAATGTAAGTATTTATCCGCGTGCCCACGTCAATATGACACAAGCACGATATTAAATGGGAGATGCCGTTCAAAAATAGCTCAAGCCCTCTCGGCACTTCTCCTTTTGGGGATGCCTCAGGCACCGGTTAATGGCCCCAGTTCCCTCCCGAATGAGAGGTGCTGCTTACAGGGGATGACCACCTAGGACTTCAGTTAATATTAATTCCGAAATGCCAGCGAAAGTTGTGAGTTTTCTTGGAAGTCATATCACTATGTTAACCCTATCGGGTACACTCCTCTTAGGTGAAATCTTATGAATATTACTATTTATCTAGATATTTTTAGTGACTATATTCATTAAATTATTCAGAATTATGGTATCCTACTATAAATCACTTTTTCACCGATGTAAAATGGCTTCTTTTCTACAAAATAAAATCATGGCAACTGCTCCGTTTCTCTCTGGTACGTCGACTACATAAATATAAGCTAGATTGGTAACTAGGTTTCACCGTTTCCCTGTTGAACTAGCTCGATGTAACAGCCACTTCTGTTCTATTCTAAGTTTCTTTTCTTGCACTTCTCGCATGTGGTACTCGCTTCCGATTTCTTACTTCCCTGCCACCTACAATCTTCAAAAATTTTAATACAACGTCATTCGCCATTTTCTGTCTCCCTGAACTATGTTTTTAATTGTCCTTCCCTCACTTGTCCTCACTAAAGGGTTTTCATTCTCTTTCCCATCTTGTAACCCGCTGCGGCCTAATGCCATTATCGCCTTGCTTGTACTGAAAGAGTACATTTTATCTATCCAGGATAGGTATAGATCTTCTTTTTTTTTTTTTTTTTATTTATTTCCTTTTTTTTTTTTTTTTTTTGCTTTAATTAGTTTCATTCTTAACTTTTTCTTCCTATTATTTCTCCTTTACTGAAATTCTTACTTCCGTCGTATAGTCTATAATTTAATTCAGGGCTTTTTTTCTTCCTTTCTCTCTTTCTTTCGCTCTAATTTTAGTCACCTTTCTTTCTTTCTTTCTTTCTTTCATTTCCATTTTTTCTTTCGTTTTTCTTTTATTCTGTCTCATTTCTTCTCTTTTTTTTCTTTCTTTCTTTTAATTTAAGTTTTCTGTCTTTATTTCCTTTCACTTCATTTTTCTTTTAAGCTAATTTAAATTTCCATTATTTCCTTCCTTTTTTTCTTTTAATCTGTTTCTTTTCTTCCTTCTTTTTTATAATTTAAGTCTTCTCCCTTTTTCTTTAATTTAATTATCTTTTCTTTCTTTTCTTCTTTCATTCTTTCTTTCTTTCACTCAAATTTAAACCACCTTTCTTTCATTTCCATTTTTTCTTTCGTTTTTTTTTTTTAATTTGTCTTATTTCTTTCCTTCCTTCTTTCTTACTTTTAATTTGTTTCCTTTCTTTCTTTTTCTTTTTTCTTTTTCACTTTTCCTTCATTTCCTTTCTTTCTTTCGCTTTTCTTTTAATATGCCTCCTTTCTTTCTTTCTTTTAATTTTAGTTTTCCTTCTTTATTTTTCTTTTCTTTTTCTTTTTTTCTCAGTCTCATTTATGTCTCCATTCTTTCTTTCCTTCTTTCTTTCTTTTAAACTGTCCTTTTTTTTACCCTTCTTTTCTTCTTACTTTATCTTCCTTTTTCTTTCCGGGTAATTTAATTCTCTTTTCTTTCTTTCCTTTTATCTTTTTTCCTCCTTTCTTTATTTCCTCCTTTCTTTCTTTCTGTTTTTCTTTTTTCTTTCTTTCTTTCTTTCTTTCTGTTTTTCTTTTTTCTTTCTTTCTTATAAGTTTTTATTCTTTGTTATTCTTTAAATTTTCTCTTCACGGTGTTGTAATATCTTGGTTTTTGTTTGTTCCTTTCTTTCTTTCTTTCTTTCTTTCTTTCTTTCTTTTTTATTCTAATTCAAATTTCCTTTCCTTCATTTCCTTTCTTTCTGTCGCTTTTCTTTTAAGCTGTCTCTTTTCTTTCCTTCTTTCTTTCTTTTAATCTAAACTTTCTTTCTGTCTTAACCTGTTTGAGTCTAATTTGAGTCGCTTTTCTTTCTTTCTTTTTATTTTAATCTAAATGTTTTTCTTTCTTAAAATATTCTTTGTTTTTCAAATGTTTAACTTAAATCAGTAATTATGCCTCTCCTTTTATTCATAAATGTTAAATTCTCATTTGGGCAAATATCAAATCCCCTCCCATTTTCCACGGTTCCATTTTGAAGTTCTTTTGGCGGGAAGCGTGTCTCTTTTGCTTCTTGTATATCTTCGGCTTAATGTTTACTTTCCTTTTAAATATGTAAATACTGATAAAATACTCTTAATCATATACATATACATACATATATATATATACATACATACATACACACACACACACACACACACACACATATATATATATATTAATGAATATACATAATATCCAACGTCGATAGCACGACTCGGAGTTTCATGCAGTTGGTGCAATGTTCTGGAGTAAAATACCTGAATTTGCACCTGAAGATTGCAGCAACTGCATGAAACTCCGAGTCGTGCCATCGACGTTGAATATTATGCTTATTCACTAATATATGCATATAGTTCTGTCTCATATCATTAAGAACTGTATTTATAACCCATGTGGAAGAAATTCATTTATACTACGTAAAAGTTTTCGTGCATGTATGTATGGTGTTATATATATATATATATATATATATATATATATATATATATAGAGAGAGAGAGAGAGAGAGAGACAGAAACAGAGACAGAGAGAGACATAGATAAATAGAGAGAGAGAGAGAGATAGAGAGAGATAGATAGAGATATGTAGCAATATTAAACAGGTGGACTTTCTGGATATCACCCTAGACTTTAATAACAGTTCTTTTCAACATTATATGAAGGTTAATTCTAACCCAGTATATGTACATCCTAAAACCAACCACCCCTACTTCTGTTATTAAGCACATACCCTCCTCCATTGAATTTAGGATAAGTAGTAACTCTTCTCGCAAAGAGGTTAATTAAGACCATACTAAGAAAAGAAGATCCAGGATAATTATTTGGTTTACTCCCCCTTTTTAACCTAATGGTTAAAACCAAACTAGGATATAAATTTCTAAACCTTATCAAAAAACATTTAATATTATAATACCCTTATATTAAGCTACAGTTGTGCTGATAACCTGGAAAAAAATTAAGAAACATAATAACAGAGTCTTCAACAATTATAAGGACTTAAAAACATGACTTCTTGCCAGGTTGCAACGAGTAAAACTAAGTATAATGACACAAATAACAGCATGTGCAATTGTATGAATCCGAATAATTGTCCATTATATAATAATTGTTTAACTAGTTCTCTAGTTTATCTTAGTACAATTTCTACACTCGAAAACCCTAATATTAAAAATTTTACGTTGGAAGTACTATGAATACTTTCAAAGAGCGTTGGTGTGACATGTGCAATCTTTCAACAATAATAATCATAAATACCCTTTGTTATTTATGTCTTAATGAAAGATTTGAAATCATTAGATTTAAAGACAAGTTCCATCTCTTAACTCAAAGGAATGGCCTCACCCTTAACTGTAAACATAGCTCAAAATGCAACTTACTATATGGGTAGTAATATTTCTGACGATAATGCAATGTTACTGTAAGTTTAGTATGTTATTACTTAGGTATGTCCACTTTTTCGCAAAAAAGTGGCATACCCTAATGAAAAAGGCCCCAAACTTAATAAAAACAAAGTTTTATCGCGAAAAATGTTGTTATTAATTAGAGGAGAGACCAAAGCATTTTTTAATTATTTAAAAAAAAAAAATTATTCATTTTCAGCACGTTTGATATTTTGGTTGAAATTCTTGTTTTTTTTTTAGGTCAAAGGTTACCTAATATTTAGCATTAGGTCTTTTAGTGGCTTTTTTAGCTGAAAAACAGATTAATTTGGAAATTCTTGCAAAAATCAAATAATTGTCCGAATTTAATGAAACTTTTAGAACTTATTAAAAAATGAATGAATTTATTTTAGAAATGTTTTTTTAGAAAGTCATGGTAAAAATATTTTTTAAATCTTTTACACCCCCCCCCCCACTTAATTTTATGAAAACTTTAAAACTAATATCTTTGTAACTCGGTATTTTTTTAATTAAATGAAGAAAACTTTGAAGAATATAAATCATCGATTTTTTGTAAAATTTTACATGCAACATCCCAAAATTTAGCTCAATAAAACTAAGACATTATCTAATTTAAAAAAAAAGCATTTAGGAAATCAAATTTTTTTTTTACAAGAATTGTTTTTTTTTCAAATCTAAATAAAAAAAAGTGATAAAATTGATAAATGTTTTAAAATTAAATTTGAAACTGTGTAACTCTCAAAATACTCTTATAAAAAAGGTCTATTTTACTGATTATAAATTAGAAAGCTTATTACAATCTATTACATGCATCAATTTTTAAAATAATTTTTTATTATACCAAAAATGTATCAAAATCATCTTCGACAAAACTATGGATGCGCATTGCTGAAAAAAAATCTCATTTCATGAGTTACTTGTTTCAGTTATGAAATGTAATGGTATTGTATATAATTTTTATATTGTCTCTGGAAAAAGAAATCCTAATTAAAAAAAATACATAAAATTTCATAATAGGTGAACATAACAAGTAGGTTGCCCTTTTTTGTTTGTTATAAAATTTGAATTCTAAATATATTTTTTCGTATTTTAAATGTTATTTTTTATTCCAGAAATTTTAATTATAAATGTATTTTTTCGTAGTTTAAATGTTATTTTTATTATAGAATTCACTCTCAAACATAAAATAAATAAAATAAAAAATTGAAAGTGTATTTTTTTTTTATTTAACTCTACTAACCCGGTTCACTTTTAGGGCAAATTTTGTCATTTCTGCCCTACCATCTGATAAATTCCCATGACGTAAGTTGTCGATAAGTTGACATATGTCAGTTCGCGCCCCCGAAAAATCAATTACCACGGTTGGACATTTCTCTTAAAATTTCTTCTGCTAAAAAAGTAAGTAATGTTTCTTTCAAATTACATTAAGTATACTCTAAATTTTCTAATTTTCCTAAAATAACTTTTGAAAAAAAGTATAAGTGAATTTTACAAGATTTTTAAACGGAAAATTTAATTTTTGTTTACAAAACTGTCAATAATGGCTTCCATGGTTGATTTTACGTCAACTTTGATGACTCAAAATAAACAAGATTTTTAGCCAAAATTTCGGTCGTGCTATTAGGTTGGTGCAAAATTAATGTCGTTTTCTCACATAGTAACATATGTAAGAAAACGACATCATTTTTGCACCAACCTAATAGAAAGGATTAAAATTGTTTTAAAATACTCAAAAATACTTTGACCATTCCTCTTAATAATGACATAAACATTTAGGCAATACAAATTTTTTTTAATTAAGTGTTGGGCTTTCTTCATCAGGGTATTCTCTTTTTTAGCAAATTTTTGGGCATACGTATTATTACTTATATTATCTGCTAAACCTCCTGTTTATGTACATATATGTTTGTATACGCTTATTATGTTGTTTATTTTGGTGTTTTTTTTATGTTACTTGGGAAATTGATATATTTGTATTTATTTCTATGTGTGTTTATATTTCTGTGTATGTGTATGCATATGAATGTATATATATATATATATATATATATATATATATATTAGGCTGGTGCAAAAATAATGACGTAATAATGTCATTTTTTAACGTTAAAAAATACGTCAAAAAACGACATTATTACGTCATTATTTTTGCACCGACCTAATATATATATATATATATATATATATATATATATATATATATATATTTATGTATGTATATTTGTATGGATGCATGTGTGCACACATATGTGTGTACTTATTTATATATATATTGTTATATGCTTCTATTCGTGCATGTATTCCTGTGTACTCATGTTTATATAAATATATATGAGGTATTTGTATATATTTGCGTGTTAATGTGTTTTCTTTTCTATATATTAACTGGTATAATTTTATTCTAAATTTTGCATTTTGCCGGGACATTTCAATTTGGTGTTTTTTTTTCTTTTTTTTTTTTTTTTGTATGTGTATATACTTATTTTTTCTGACTATTTCTATATATTTAATTGTCTTTTTACTTTGCGCTGTCCATTGCCGAATATTTGTTTTCCTATTCTACCCCTCTCTATTGAACCCTCTTTTTATCTATATATCTTTGCCCATGTAAGTAATATTTTAACAGTCTGTTTGCATTTGTTTACTAACACTTCCAAACTTTAATCTTTGTGGATGTGTATATGTCTAAGTCATTATTAATGTAAGTCTGTATGATTGCTTCTATAAGCATTTCATTGTATGCATATGTTGTCTGATATTATTATTTATTTTTTTTTTTTTTGTGATCGCGGACATCTATTTCCTGTTTCGTTCGTGTTTTTGCGTATTTGTATATCTAAATAGGTCTACGCTTTTGTGTATTATAATCTGATTTTGTATGTATTGTCATTTGCAATATTTCGTCCTCCCCTGTCCATATTATCACTTCAAATGTATCTAAGTTGTGACGATGTTTTACATCCCCATAACGTTTATTCTGAGATTTTGGATTTTCAATTAAAACTAAATAATAAAATATATGTAGTTTTTCCTCAGTTTCTTCTTTAAATAATATTATATTTTAAAATTAATACAGGTTAAATTTAAAATTGGTGATTTTTATTTTTCAATTTTATAGTAAAATTTGATATTAATCAGAATGATTTTTTATTTTAGTCTAACATTAATATTAGGTTGGTGCAAAAATAATGACGTAATAATGTCGTTTTTTGACGTTAAAAAATACGTCAAAAACGACATTATTACGTCATTATTTTTGCACCAACGTAATATTAGGTTGGTGCAAAAATAATGTCGTTTTCTCACATATGTTACTATCTGAGAAAACGACATTATTTTAGCACCAACGTAATATTAGGTTGGTGCAAAAATAATGTCGTTTTCTCACATATGTTACTATCTGAGAAAACGACATTATTTTAGCACCAACGTAATATTAAGGCATTAATTATTATAACCAATGTTCGTTGGCAAGTTTTTTGAATTTTCATATACTTGTATTTTGATTGGTCATTGCAGCTTACGAAACAGCAATTCCCCTATTGAGGGGTGTTTGGTTGATTTCAACCTTTTAAAACTCTTTATTTTACATCCAACACCATCACTTGATAAGATACCAGAAGTGTTGAAACAAAATAGCTATTAGGTAGTGATTTTATAACATATTTATGTTATAATTTTAGAATAAATTATATATATATATATATATATATATATATATATTATAATAATATTTTTTGTTTAAAAATATGATTCCTTCGCTACATAAGAGTTCTCATGTCATAAAACATGAGGACTCTTATGTAGCGAAGGAATCATATTTTTAAACAAAAAATATTATTATAATATAAGCTCTACTTCTGTATGGAGCACTGTCTTCTTAAAAATAAAAACAAAAATACTAAGGAACCCCGCATTATGCACCCAACGTGTTCTTTTCTATTTTCTGCATACCTGCACAAGGATACATACATATATATATATATGTATATATATATATATATATATATATATATATATATATATATATATATATATATATACTGCTGGCCTAAATTTGTAGGCCAATTTGAAAAGAAAAAAATATAACTTTTACGTTGTTAGACCCAACCACTTATTTAGGTAGAACTTTAAAAAGTTAAAATAAAAATAATTTTGTGGGGTATTTAATAGGGAAAATTTGATTAACTCTAAAACTCACCTCTAAAACTCTCGATGGTCAGAGACAATTGATCTTTCTTCCGATCTTGCACAAACTACCCAATGGGCTAAAAACTGACTGGCTACATTCAATGCCTCGAAGACAAAGCCAGTTACATTCTTTTGTAATGCCCGTTTGTAGGAGAGACTTTGTAAATCACAGATGCAGCAATAGTAACGCCTTCGAATAAATACTCGGTCAGAGACCGCTAATTCTCATATATATATATATATATATATATATATATTTCATTGATCTAATTATTTCATGTTCAGCAGGGGACAATTTCCTTAATAATAACCAAAATTTCTTTTCATTATTCCAATGCGAACAATCCATTTTAATGATCCCTTTGTATCTTCTATCATAAGCTGGAAAAGTTATCCCTTCGTCTGGATTGTATACAAATTCGCTAACTGAATTAGTAACATTATCTGGAGTGAATGAATCTGAAGTCTTTTCTTCCATAGTTTTAGTAAATAATTCAAAAAACTTATGTTGTTGTTCTAATTGCTGTTCGTGTTGCTGCTTTTGTTGCTGTAATTGTTGTTCTTGTTGTAGTTTTTGTTGCTGCAACTGTTGTTCTTGTTGCTTTTGTAGCGCCAACATTTGAATTCATGATAACTTTTCGTTCTTCCATTTTGCTGTACTCCACTGAATATTTTGTAGATTAATTTGGGAATAACCCCGCCAGCTATTTTCTGTAGTCCTGTAAATATGACATCTCTTTGCTGAAGCGATAACTATTACTGTATATACTATTACAACATGTAGGATATACGTATATTTTGCTTCAAAGCTGTTTTCAAATGACGATGTTGATCACGGTACAGATTAGCTGTAATTGCTTGTTTTGTAATGTCCGTGTGTAGGAGAGACTTTGTAAATCACAGATACAACAATAGTAACGCCTTCGAACAAATACTCGGTCAGACGCCACTAATTCCCATATATAAATTTTTCATTTACTCATCACGTGATCTAATTATTTCAAGATGAGGTCGACTGTGCTTGTTCTATGCCGATCCGCGTTCAAACCCAACTGTCGGCAGCGACACTTTATTGCTATATGAGAACTTGATTGTTGTTTAACAGTTCATAATGTACAATTCCTTCATTATCGCGATGGATAATGACACCCTTTCTGTTCACTAAGGAAGTTTCGCTTTTTCTTCAAAGCTGTTTTCAAATGACGATGTTGATTCCAGTACAGATTAGCTGTAATTGCTTGTTTTGTAATGTGCGTTTGTAGGAGAGACTTTGTAAATCACAGATACAATTTTCAGTCAGACGCCGGTAATTCCCATATATATATTTTTCCTTTATCCTTCACGTGATCTAATTATTTTAAGATGAGGTCGACTGTGCTTGTTCTCTGGCGTTCCGTGTTCAAACACAAGTGTCAGCAACGACTCTTTATTCCTATATGACACCTCCCTTTTGAGATTACTTCCTCTGGAGCTTTCTTCAGCTTCGGTTCAGTATTTAGAAATTCTGTTGCTATTCTTTTTTTCTTACCATAAAACCTTGGTTCAACAATCTCTGATGATGTGGGTACGTAAAACGTGTCATACAAAACGCAATAATGTCGTTTTTTGACGTATTTTTTAACGCCAAAAAACGACACTATTACGTCATTATTTTTGCACCAACCTAATACATAATAGGAAACCACTTTCATTCCCTCCATATTCCATTGGTGAGTAGTAAGTTCCAGTCTAGCAGCTTCACCCGCGAACCATTGCCTTGTGTGAACCAACTCCCAACTGAATGTTTCCCCGATCATAATAATAATAACCTGTTCAAGGCCAGGGTTAATCGTTATCTTCCAATCCTATTCACACAAATGGCCGCCTAACGTAACCCTCTACTTCGAGTGGCCCTCAGGAGTTGTAAAAGGTGAACCTCGCTGTAAAATATATACATTTTCCGAACAAAAACGTCGGACGAACACGCAAGCGACGTCTTACTTTGGAAACATTTTAAAATGCAGAAAAAGACAAATCACACAGGGCAAATGTTAAGTGAGATTGACGACCATTATGCATCAAGCAGAATTGATTGAATGCTAAAAGACAGAAAAGAGAAAGACGAGAAACCCCCCAGAAAGATGTCTTTTATGGAAAGAGGTAGGGGTCCCTTTCAAACTGAAATATCTTATAATATCTGAAATATGTAATAAACATGCAATTGATAACAGCAAAAAATTACAATATGAGCACCGGTAAAAAATGTTTGCTAAAGACATTAAGTTTATAAGTACAAGAAATTCATCCGCAACCATCCCTAAGGGCACATGACACAATGGATAAAGACGTTGGTTAGATTCAGTGACAGGACCCAGACAGTTGTGAGTTCAATACCTGTTTAAGGCAGTGGTGAACCTCACCGTGTCAGTTCCATGTCTAATGGATATCGTTATGTCTTGCTTACAAATTATTTCTTTTTTTTCTGCTTCAACCAAAATATGTGTGCGTGTGTGTGTTTTGTTCACTGTTCTGATGTTGGGCAGTTGATTTCATTCTGTTGATTTATGTGCATTACCAACATTTTATATGTTGTGACCTGTCGTATCCTGCCGACACTGACACATTTTTTAATAACAACCAGAAGAAAATTTAACTAGCGATCGTTGGAAAACTGATAACTCGGGACAATTAGACAAAAGAAATGAATTGATGGTTACATGTAGGCATAAAAATAAATATCTACTGAACTGACATACATTAGACGTGGAACTAGAACACGGCGAGCGAAATAAAGGGTTCAGTTCGACATTCTAACCACAGCGTACAACGGCCAAAACGTTGTGATGGCAACAATAGCCCGAATAATGTAAATGGTGTACGTCATCTCAGAAATATAGACTGAAATATCTCCCTTTTTGCACCCCCCCATTTCCTCATCACTTTTCAGTTCAGTACACATTTTAACATTATATTTTATCTTTTTAGTATTGACTTTATCTTTTGGGGGGTTAGATTTCATCATTTTTATTTGGTTTTGTGTAAGAACTTGTACACAAAGTTCTATCGTAAAAGTTTAAATAAGCAATCGTCCATTGTCCAGGAATGGATTAATCCATTTTACATTGAAATTTTAGAGGAAAATAGATTCGGTTTACGAACAGCCTTCAAAGCCTAATTAACTTATAATATATCGTACATATGGTGCTGGTGTTAATAAAACTGTGCTCGATGAATACAATGAAGTATATATTAATAAATATACATATTACCATTCACAAATAACACGTCTCGAAGTTGCATGCACAACGCAATCTTCACGTACTGAGTATATATATATATATATATATATATATATATATATATATATATATATATATATATATATATATACATATATATATATGAAGAAAAATATACGGAAAAAACAAACAAAAATCCTTATATGCAATTATGCTGTTTTAATTTTAATATAATGTCAACGTCGGACGTTTCGGTCAAATAAACCATCTTCAGGACATATTCATAAAATATAATTAACATTATCAATTCAACATGACAAAGACGATGGACATAAGAACAAGACTTATCCAAACAGATAACTGAAAGTTTTATAAGATCAGCGTTCCGTTTAAACATGGTCACGTTGTCGTCACGTGGGCGACGCTGTGAAAACCTATTCCTAAAATTTGAGTATTTGAATGAAAAATGAAAAATGAAAAGAATTCTATTTTGATCTAAAATTTATATGTACGCTTGTCGAGCATTAATCTCGCTAGAAAAGGGGAAATACTAAAGAAGCCAGGTCTAGTATTCACCGTGCGTGAGATGGATATTATGCCTGCTTCATAAATCCTCCTAAGATTTTTATTATGAAAATATTTTAAAATCTTCACGTAATCAAAATCGAAATTATGATCTGCTTTAGTTGTGTGCACAACTAAAGCATTGTTTAAATTTCCGAGGCGAATATCTCGTTTATGTTCGAAAACACGAGATTTTACGGACCTACATGTTTCACCCACATATTTTAAGTCACAGTTTTTGCATGAGATTTGGTAGATGCAAGCATCGGATGTAATATGTTGTTTGCTGGTGCTATTTAATAAACTACGGATAGTTCTAGTAGGTAATATTGTAGTTTTAATTTTTAACGCATCTAAATTATTGGAGATACGTTCAGTCAAATGGTTATTTGGTAGAAAGATGCGACCAAAAGAATTATTATCAGGGGCAGCTGAAAGTGTACCTTTCACTGATGTAGTTGTAGTGGCCTTCGAGGTGTCATTTTGCACTGATGAGTGAATTTTCCACGCTTTATTTTTAGCTCTCAGTAATAATTGTTTCGGATACGAAAGATTTGAAAAGGTATCCTCAATATATGTGAATTCATCATCTAAATATTTTGCTGAACAGATGCGAAAAGCCCTTAAGTAGAATCCAATAATAATACCCCTCTTAGTGTTAATATCATGGTGAGAGTAAAAGTGTAAATAGTCATTTTTACATGTGGGTTTACGATATACTTTGAATTCTAATTTATTTTTAATGAGTAGTATGTCTAAAAAAGGTAAAGAATTATTAGACTCAAGTTCATAGGTAAATTCTGTAGTAGGTTCTATTTTATTTAATCTATCAGTAATCTCATTTAAATCATGTTTATGTGGGTAGATAAATAAAATGTCATCGATGTATCGGAAGTAATGTGTATCACGTGGAATGACATGTTTAAAAGGTACAGATTCAAGAAATTCTAGAAATATCCGTATATTTTTCTTCATACTGTCGGATCTATATCCATATATTTGCTTACATATATATATATATATATATATATATATATGGACCAAGAGAAATAATCCAGAGTTTATGTTGATATGGTGACTTAGATTTATGTTGGTCATTAAGGACACCGGACTATATAAAGTAAAACTAGGTCTCGTAATAGAGACTGATTGAGAAAAGAACTTATAACAATTTTTAAAAATCACGATCTAAATCTTACCACCACCGCCAGTGCCAAAGTGATCAACTTTCTACATGTAGAATGAAGCTTGAATAATTGTTTACTATAAACCATAAACAAAAGAACCATATGACCATAGATACGTTAGGAAACACAAACACAAAATTCTAGATAATTTGCATAAATCAGTCCAAGTTAGATTATCAACTAACTCCAGCAACAAAGAAATATTCATTAACGTTAAAGCTAAATATATAAAAGCTTTGGAACTAAACAATCATGAAGTTAACTTTGAGTATTTGGGAAAATCAAAGATGGTAAGGAAAAAAGAAAAACACCATAAACGCAACATTACATGATTTAATTTACTTTTTAACAGTAATGTCCAAACTATTGTCGGAAAAAAAGTCCTAAAATTAATCCATAAGCATTTTAACCATTCACCAACATTAAAAAAATGAAGATTTTTAACAAAAATAATGTTTAAATAAGTTATAGCTGCGTTAGTTACATCGATAGATCTATATCCCAGCACTTTATTAAATAAACATCTTTCCAACAAAGACAACGGAAATTTTTCTAAAAATACATGCAACTGCCGGAAGAATACGATCTATGGATTCAGCAGTCAATGTATGACAGATAATATTGTATATCGAGCGAGCATACGCCCCGGTAACGATGTTAGATTTTGTTTTAGTTCTACCAAATATCCTTGAAAGATTCGTGTCTACCATTACCGAATGACTTTGGCTAATATTAAATACAGAAACAGCATTGATCTCTCTACTTCTGACAATTGAAAAATACCGACACCCACTCTTCAATAAGGTTGGAGTATTATAGCAATTGCAAAATCGTATAACAGTAAAGGAAATAAATGTAACCTATGTTTGATTGAGAATAATGATTATCTTAAAACAGTTAAATAACTCGGGACAATTAAACAAGAGAAATGAATTGATGGTTACATGTAGGCATAAAAATAAATATCTACTAAAACACGTAGTTTCAGATTAATTTTCTCTTTTTACTTTTTATATCATGGTTTAGTTTTTAATGTATAAACGTCGGACGAAAACACAAAAGACGGCGGCAACATGGGGTGACAAGCCGGTATTATCAGTGGGTGTGTAAACATTTTCAATGCCAATGTCTCACTTTAGAAACATTTTAAAATGTAGACAAAGGCAAATCACATTGGACAAATGTTTAGTGAGACTGAGGTCCAGTGTGTCTCAAGGAGAGTTGATTGATGCTAAGAGACAGAAAAGAGAAAGACGACCCCCACCCCCAAAAATAAAACCAAGTTTATATGTTGCTTTTGTCAAACCCTGTCACTATATCGCATATACCCTTATCTCCTTGGGGTGTCGTAATGGGTATCTAGGGGTCCGTATATCTGTACCCCTGTCTCACTTTATTGTTGTGTTCTCTCATTCGCTCTTCACCATCAACGAACAAAACAAAGACTTGAATAAAAAAAAAATATATTGCCAAGTTTATTTTAGTTAAAGAAAATACATTAACAAAAAATAAGTTTCATTGCACTAGGCAAAAATATCTCTGCATGTAAAGAGTCAAAGTAGCGTTGTCCTGAAAAGGACAACTTTGTAGTCGTTGAAGAGCGTTGCCCTGAAAAGGACAGTTTTGTAACTGGTGAAGAGTGTTGGCTTAAAAAGTACAGTTTATTGCATGGCGTTGCCTCTGCCGAGCATGATTAGTTAGTGACCTGAAGTTGCGGATGATGGCTGGCTAGGGCGACTACACTTTGATACTAGTCATCTGGGCCGTGGAATAATGCTTTTTTTTTTTTTGCTTTGAGAACTGTTTATGTCCTAAATCAGTTTTCCAACGATCGCTAGTTAAATTTTCTTCCGGTAGTTTTTAAAAAAATATGTGTCAGTGTCGGCAGGATACGACAGGTCACAACATATAAAATGTTGGTAATACACGTAAATCAACAGAATGAAATCAACTGCCCAACATCAGAACAGTGAACAAAACACACACACGCACACACACACACACTAGAAATATTTTGGTTGAAGCAGAAAAAAGGAAGAATTTGTAAGTAAGACATAACGACAAGAAAATCTCATTGTAGTTGCTCCTAATAAAATAGACAAGAAGGTAACTGCGAATTCTTAATAAAACAACGCGGAATTTCATTTCAAATTCAGTTATTTATTAAATCCTAACAATGACGCCGATAGTCTTTATGTTAAAAGAAAAGATGGAATTAAATTTGGCGTCAAAGATTACATAATGAAATGTTAATTATAACAATGAAATGCGTGAGTGGAATTGACAAGACAAATTTAAGATCGGAAAAATTCAAAACAAGAAAATAAAATTGGAAGGAAAAATTTCAATGTAATTTAAAAGAAAAAAACAAGGGTCACCAACAAAATGTTAAGTTCATGGTTGCGAAGAGGATACTTGAAATAGGAACAAGTATCACCAATCTTAACAGACTAGAACAAGAGAACTACCTTATAGCTAAGACAGACAAATCAAAAATTTAATAGTTAATAATGCTTCTTCGGAAGTAGATGAATCCGTCTGTCGTCCAGTTCACACGCCTTCCCCGTCTTGTTTCCTATTTAGGATTAGGTTTTCCAGTATCTTCTCATTCTCTTTCACTCCTTGCATCTTAGTTGCATTATCGCCTTGCTTGGGGTGAAATGATTAACAAAAAAGGATATGTCGCAATCGATCACGGTGGTGGTGGTGAAGATGAATTAGGAAGAAATGAAATCTGTTGCCAACTGAACAAACAACCACGCGAGGCAATAGTACACGTAAAAATCAGAAGCTATACTTTTTTTCTTTTATATGCCGTGTCCTATCAGATGGATCACGGCTCTCCACAACTTTCTGATACTTTAAGTAATTTTTAACACTTTACCATCCTTCTTTGCTCTTGCTCTGCTGTCTGTTCACACAAGAACATTAAGATTGCTCATTGTTTCCCACTGAATTTTTTACCTTCACTATGCCATGGTAGTGTTATATTCTCCGGACCCTCTTTCCTATATTTATGTATCTCAGTTTCAGCTGATTGTTTCTGATTGTATTAGGTTGGTGCAAAAATAATATCGTTTTTTGACGTATTTTTTAACGTCAAAAACGATATTATTTTTGCACCAACCTAATAGCTATGCGTTCCTTTAGTTCCTGTTTTCTTTAAATATCATTGCTAGAATTTTGTGTCCATTACCATATCTCTGTTGTTTGAAATCTCTTTTGCTTCTGTTAGAAGATTGTCCAGCATTCATATAGATGCAACGTAGGACATTAGATATCACATAACAGTCCGACACAATTTCCTTTGTTTCCAGCAAATTTTTCCCTAAATTCTTATTGCAATTTAAAATTTAGATAACCCAATCCAACTCAGAAAAGATATTGCCAATTATGAACTTGAAGTAAAATTATGAGATATTTAAATTCAAACTGATCACGGAATCCAAGCCAAAATGAAAAGACATTTGTGATTAAGAAGTAAACTTATATAGAAATTTCAAATCAAGCATCAGTTCTCAACTCGATTGATGATACAGCTATTAGGTTGGTGCAAAAATAATGTCGTTTTTTGACGTTCAACTTCAAAAGATCATAACTCCTTTCATAATAAACTTTATTAATCGAAATAAGAACCATTAGAATCGACACATTTTTGCCAACGAGAAACAAGTTTATTTATCCTATTAGCATAGAAATCCGGAGTTCTGGAAGCGATTAAGTCATTGAAGGCCGATTCGGCATCATCTCGGCTTTTGAAGCATTTTTCGCGCAGGAAGTTGTCGAGATGCTTGAAAAAGTGATAATCGGTGGGTGAGAGGTCCGGTTAATATGGCGGATGAGGGAGAGTCTCGTAGCCCAATTTGTTCAGCTTCTGCAGGGTCAGTTGAGCAACATGCAGGCGAGCGTTGTCATGGAGGAGAATTGGTCCCTTCATATTGATCAATCTCGGGCACATACGTTGGAGCTTCTGGTGCATTTCGTCAATTTGTCGGCAGTACTTCTCCGCCGTAATCGTTTCGCCCGGATTCAAGAAGCTGTGATGGATGAGACCGGACGCAGACCACCAAACACTCACCATAACCTTTTTTTGGTGCAATTTCGGCTTCTGGAAGTGTTGTGGAGCTTCTCCGGCATCCAACCACTGTGCCGAACGTCGCCGGTTGTCGTAGAGGATCCACTTCTCATCATACGTCACAATCCGCTCGAGAAATGGGTCGTTTTTGTTGCGCAGAAGGAGCGTAGAAGACACCTCAAAACGACGATTTTTTTGATTATCGTTCAAATCATGCGGCACCCATTTATCCAACTTTTTTGACTTCCCTATTTGCTTTAAATGGCGAACGACTGTTGAGTGGTCGACTTCGAGTTCAACAGCAACTTCTCGTGTGGTTTTGCGAGGTACGGCTTCAATTAAGGCTTTCAAATGTTCGTTATCAACCGCACTCGGCCGGCCGCGACCGTCTTCATCTTCGAGGCTCTCGTCACCATTGCGAAATTTCTTGAACCACCGTTGTGCCACACGTTCGTTAGTGGTTCCTGGGCCAAACGCATCATTGATATCGCGAGCTGTCTCGGCAGCTTTTCGACCTAGTTTGAACTGGAACAAGAAAATCGTGCGGATTTGAATTTGTCCATGCTGTCGAAAAGCCTGCAAAAAAAATGAATGAAGAGATTGAGAACGGTAACGAATAACACGATTCGATAGAGAGAAAAACATGCTTCAAAATGATATATAACATGGCTATATATATCAATGAATTAATTCAGAAATCATATATAAAAGTAACATATGTGAGAAAACGAAATTATTTTTGCACCAATCTAATAGCTCATTTAGCAGTAAGTCTGATCATTTTGAAAAGGTCATATTGGTAGCTGATCTCAAAAATGACCTACATCTGTTGTTAACTGGGGCAAGAAAAGACTTGTTAATTTGAACGCTTCCAAACGAAATTTCTCTCTTTCATCTGAGAGAAGCATTTCTGCCTTCCATCAGCATGGCTGATGTTAACCTCCATGAGAATGATTCATTAAGCCTTCTCTGGATAACGTTTTGAGCTGCCATAAAGTAAAAAGATTATATTGAATCAATTGCTAGGTCTTCTGCTAGGGAACTTAGTTACTTGTGTCATACAAGAAAATTTTTCTATCCCGAATCTATCTTACATATTTATAGGTCTACCATTCGTCTGGTCTGCTTCACTTGCTATATATTCAAAGATACCTAATAAAATCTAAAGAAGTATTTACAATGTCATTAGTCTTGACCTGGTATCCTGGCTTCAGTCACTTTCCTACCGCCGTAATGTAGCTACCCTGTATCATTTCTAAAAATACATTCTTGGTAATTATTCTGTTTCGTCGATGGAGCCTAAACTTTATCTATTTAAGAGTAGTAATAGATTGGTGACAAAGTATCATCCTTTTATAGTTAAAATGGTTAGATGTAATCGTAAGTTCTATGCTCATAGTTTCTTTTCACGCACTTCTCGCTTGTGGAACTCACTTCCATTTTCCTGCTTTTCACTCAAGTTTGATGTTCAAAAATTTAAATGCAATATAAATCGTTATTCTTAATTCACATTCATTTATTGTCCTCGCTTCTTAATAATATTTTATTTTTCTTATATTCTTTCACCCTTAGTAGCCCCCTACATCTTAGTAGGCTTTATTTTCTTGCTTGGGGTGACATGGTTAACAAAAACAAAAAATGAATTACTTCGTCTCAGCGAAGAACTCCGATTTGTGAAGAACAATAAAAATTCTTTGGGAATGTAAATTTCAGACGGCAAAATCTAACATGCATAATCAGGCATAATCTCTTGTGAATAAGAATTAAAATTCCGTAACTTCGAAATTCAAGTTTATCACCAGTTTAAAACCAGAAAGCCAGATTAATTCATTTGTGTATAAAATGTAAAAATGAGTGACAGAACTAATTTCAACTCGGAATTAATTTCAACTTTGAAATAATTTCAACTCGGAATTAATTTCAACTTGGAACTAATTTTAACTTGATTTAAAAACCTTTACCCTAACCCTAGTCCTAACCCTTAGTTCCGAGATGAAATTAGTTCCGAGTTGAAATTAATTCTGTATCCCGTAAAATTTGGTGAAGCTTTGAAATTCAAATGGATTTTGACATGTCGTCCAGAAGATCAACTCCCGATATTTGTAAACATTATGTAAAATTCTTTGGAATTTTGAAATCCAAACGGAACCCCGAATCGAGAACTGTCAGTCGTCTTTAATGAATGACACACACACTCACTCACTCTCTCACACACACTCACTCACTCTCTCTCTCTCTCTCACACACACACACATATATTTGTGTGTATACAAAAAAACATATGAAATGGACAAAGTTATTTTAAGATATTTTTATACATACTTTTTATAGTTACAAATATTTAAGTAAATACTCTCTTTATAATAAACTGTATTAATAACATTCACCGGCCTGAATGTCCGAGAAATTTTCATAGAAAATATTCGTCCTACGACAGGACTGTATCATATACGGAACCGTCATATAGCCTAACGTGCCTTAACTGATTGAGCCACTAAGACCGCTCAGTTAGCAAGGTCGATTTTAGTGCTTTTAAACTACAATCTTCCATGAATCTCTCACGTACATTCATATCTGCTCAAAGCGTATCCAAATGTAAAAAATGACGTCACACATTATGAAATGGACAAAGTCCGACAATTATTTAAAGACATTTTTATGTTTATACATTCTTTTTATAGATACAAATATTTAAGTAAATACTCTGTTTATAATAAACTCTGTGGCTCCATCGGTTAAGGCACGTCAGGCTATATGACGGTGCCATATAGGATACAGGTTCGATTCTTCTCGGAGAACGAATATTTTATATGAAAATTTCTCGGACATCCAGGCCGGTAAATGTTGTTTAATACTGTTTATTATAAACAGAGCATTTACTTAAATATTTGTATCTATAAAAAGAATGTATAAACATAAAAATGTCTAAAAACAAAAACATATATATATTGCCAAATGACCAAAGAAAAACTAGTAAAAAGAAAAAGCAACAACCAATAAAGCGAAACCAAGGTACAATGGGAGTAAAGAAAATATAAACTAGAAAGAAAAGACTAAAAGACTGACATTTACCTAAACAGTAACAAAGTGTATCTAAATTACCAAGACATAGAAATTCCCAGACGACTCAGAATTAGACATTCTGTAACTTTGAAATTCAAGTTTAAAACCAGACAGTTATTAGGTTGGTGCAAAAATAATGACGTAATAATGTCGTTTTTTGACGTATTTTTTAACGTCAAAAAACGACATTATTACGTCATTATTTTTGCACCAACCTAATATAAGTCTATAATAATCCGTCATTAATTACATCGACAAGAATAAAATATCGGTATTAATTTCATGTTTCTGAAAAAAACACTGTAACACTGTAATTTTTATAGGCCTATCATTTATGACAGTAAAGTATATGTATTATAGGTGGATGAAATATCCGTTAATTAATTAAAACAGTAAGGATAAATATCTGCTTCTAAAAAAAGTCTATATAAGTTATAGGCCTATAAAAATTCTGTATAAATTACAACGAGAATGATAAGATTCCGTTATAAACTGTATATTTTTAACAACAAAAACCTGTATAAATTATAGGTCTATAGAAATCCAGTATTAATTACAGTAATTTACTAAGCGTTGTTTAGATGTGGCACAAGACAGAGTGTATAGAGCACCCAGTGAGGATCGAACTCACTTGGAATTGATCTAGCGAGACAAGATTGCTAATTATTACACTACGTCGAAATGCCTAATATAGTGATTTACTAAGCATAACTTAGTTGTGGCACAAGGTCGATATTAAGGAGCAACCCGTGAGGATCGAACTCACTACTAAGTTGTAACTGATCTAGCGAGACAAGCTCACTGATCATTATATCAAGAGTCCGAATCAGTATTAATTATAACAAGGATAAAAATCCGTTAATAATTGTGTATTTCTAAAAGAAAATACTATATAAATTATAGGCCTATATAAAAAAAAAAAAAACATTTTCATTATTACAGTAAGGATAAAAATCTATTATTAGGTTGGTGCAAAAATAATGTCGTTTTCTCACATATGTGAGAAAACGACATTATTTTTGCACTAACCTAATAATTGTATGTGTCGGAAAAAAAAAACTATATAAATAACTTCGACCCATTAAATCCCAGGATGTATTATTGAGTTAAGAGAACTTTGTAATGACACTTTCTTTTAATCGGTAATAAAGCCACTAAGACACAAGGGGTTATAGAATTAGGAAAAGACACAGAGAGACAACCTTATAGTGGTGGGAATGTGACTAAAGCTGAGCCGCCAGATCAGGACCAATAATATTGCAGATTCTTCTTTGGATCTTATCAAGGAGCTCTAGATAAATAGCAGGGGCACCGGACAATATGTGGCAGCAATATTTTAAGCATGGCTGAATGGTAGACTTATAGATATGTATGATAGATTCTGGAGAGAAAAAATTCTCACACGGTACTATGAACCAATTTTCTTAATAGCTAACCTAGCAATAAACACAATTAATGAAAATCTACACTATCTAAATGCTGCTGACGAGTGAAAAATTTTGCACATGAAAAAAAAAAAAAAAAAATGTCTGCTTATCCTGATGGAAAATTACTCATTGATATTAATTTTTGTCTTCACTTTGTGTCACTGGATGGATTATCTGTTCGAATTAATTGTTTGGTTATATGGAAGGATATTATAGTACAAACCTTATATATACAATGTCAATCTTTTTTCTTTTTTTTAAATGAAAACTGTTCTTTTGATACAGTTATTTGTAATTTGTTTGGCTACGATTACTTGTGTTCTAGGTTTGTGCAAAATGGCCATTTTTCATAGTGCCATCATTTATTTTCGAAATGGAACATTAGAATACGGCTCAGGAAGTTTCTTTTGCTTAAATTATGAAGAGATCACATATCAAAGCGATTAACATAACCAAGCGGGTGTGAATGTGCTCAACTCTTCATTTGATTTTATTGTTATTGTATTTTTCCAATATTCGAATAGGACGTCCTTAATCGGAACCGATATATATATATATATATATATATATATATATATATATATACAGGGTATTTCAAAAAGAATACGCCAAAATCATCATGTGATGTGTCAATAACGAAAACATTTACAAACCTCTAGCATGAACACATGTGTTGTATATACATTCAAGTTTCATTTCATGTTTTATAAGTGCTCAATTTGGCCACCACTGGCAGCGTGGACAACATCAAGCCAATATGAGAATTCCTCCCAAACATGCCTCAGCATGCCACGGTCCACTGTGTTGATTGCAGCTGTTATTCAATCTTTCAAGTCAACAATACTTGCTGGAAGTGCTGGAACATAAACTTGGTCTTTAACATACCCCCACAAGAAAAAGTCACACACAGTGAGGTCCGGGGAAATGGCAGGCCAAGCACAAGGTCTTTAGCACCTCTCCTCCCAATCCATCGCTGAGGCATGTTTTCATTCAGATAAGCTCTAACCCCGAGATGCCAATGGGGTGGTGCTCCATCTTGCTGAAAAATGAAGTCATTCGAATCTGCCTGCACCGTGACAATGGCGTTTGTTTTCGCGAACTCAAGCACGCAAAACGCCTTCTGCTGAGGAGTCGCGATTTTGATTGATCTTCCCACAATTCAGCTGCACCGGAAGTTATACTAACGACAGCGGTGAAACTGACACCCAATCAAACTTTGATAACTACTCTATCAAATAACCATTGATTGAGTCCACTACAATGCTATAGACCTGAAAAAATAGCGTAATGATTTTGGCATATTCTTTTTGAAACACCCTGTATTATAACAATAAAATATATTAAAATAAATGTTGGACTTAGTCCATTTCGTCGTGGGTGACGAAATTTGTAGTTTAAAAGTAGTAAAATAGACCAACCAGACGCTCCTTCGAAGCTAAACTGGTATAGCATGTCAGGCTATGTGACGGTTCCGTGTAGGATACAGGTTCGATTCCTCCCCGAGGATGCAGTTCAGGCCGGTAAATGTTGTTATACTGTGTATTAGGTTGGTGCAAAAATAATGTCGATTTCTCACATAGTAACATATGTGAGAAAACGACATTATTTTTGCACCAACCTAATATTATAAACAGAGCGTTTACTTATATATTTGTGCCTGTATAAAGAATATCTAACATTTAAATATACATTTATATATAGTCCACACATATATTTACACACGCACACACACACATACACACACACACACACACACACACACACACATATATATATATATATATATATATATATATATATATATATATATATTTACACACATATATATATTGTAAAATGTTACATTGGAACATATAAGTTCCAATGTAACAGTTTATAATAAATATTTAGTGTTCTACTCTTGTATTGGATCATTTTTTTAAATTAATGTCATGAACGTTTTAATTTAAACTGTTTTCGTTCTTTTACATTTATGTATATATATATATATATATATATATATATATATATATATACATACACTACAGTTCAAAAGTTTGTAGCCACCACCAGATTTATCAAGAAAGAGTGAAAAAAAATAAAAATAAAAAAGAGCTCAAAGAGTTATTGAAAAAAGAATGGAATCAGATTGACTTTGAGAAATTTTTTCAACGAATGCCAAAATTTTGTGCTGCAATAATCAAGGCTAATATTTTATCATCAAAATACTTTTTTTTCTTTCTGTGTTGTTGTTGGTAATATTTTTTTCAAAAATGTATTGTGGGCAATATTTTCATTTTTCAAAAATGTATTGCTGGCAATATCTTTTTCCAAAACGTATTGCTGGTAAAAAAAATTTCACAAAAAGTTTTGCTGGTATTAAAACCTATTTTTCCTAGTGTTTTTACCCCTTTTTTGTCGGGGGGTAACTATTTGGCCATAGCTGGGACTCTGACAGGTTCTACCACCCAGGGTAAGTGTGGACCTGCAATTAAGAGGTGGTTCCACGCTCCTCAAAACCTTCTGATCAGGACCTTGCTGTCGGATGTAGTTTATCGTCGTACCCAGGACGCTCAAACTTTTGAACTGTATTGTACATATATATATATATATATATATATATATATATATATATATATATATATATATATATATATATATATATATGAAGAAAAATATACAGAAAAAGCAAACAAAAATCTTAATATGCAATTTTGCTGTATTAATGTTAATATAATGTCAACGTCTGACGTTTCGGTCTATTTTAGACCATCATCAGGACATATTCATTAAACATAATTAACATTAGACTATATTCAATTTAACATGAAAAAGACGATGGACATAAGAGCATTATATAAACATTAATACAGCATAATTGCATATTAAGATTTTTGTTTGTTTTTTCTGTATATTTTTCTTTATACTGTCGGATCTATATCCATATATTTGCTTATATATATATATATATATATATATATATATATATATATATATGAGGCTTATATACATATTAACTGAAATCGTTGGAAAGTTACTAAAATTCATGTTTTAATTTTTTTGTTCAAGTACTTTCGACAATCTTGGTGATTTTCAAATACTACATTTTGTCAGCATCGTATACCAGATTTTGTTTGATGCAGCCTAACATTGTTTGAAATACTACAATTCAATTTCATTCAAATATACATGAACCATATGAGTTAAGTCCTGTGTAAATTTGTATTTGTATATATATCTACATGTGCATATTTACATTAGTTTGAATTCTATAAATTATAGTTGACTCAATAATGCCTCAAAATATCTTTCTTTTGTTTAACTTATGTGGCGGTCACACATCATCGCGATTGATATAATCACAATGATGTAAATGTTTTAAAATATTTTTGAGTAATCTTCTATGACGTATAACGTTGTTTCTTTCCAAATAATCTCTTGATTTGGTTGCTATCAACTTCAAATGTGTATCCGATTGTGGAACATTGGGGAACTTAGCAAACCACTTTTGATTTGTTCGATCTTTCTCCGTACCTTCTCCACGAAAATCATCTTTTTGCGTTTGAGTTAAAACATTTATAAAATGAAAATAAAAGACTAATATTTCAATAATGTTGCTTTCTTCTTCAACGTCGGCATTAGATTCAATAAGGAAAACGGTAAAACATTTGAATAAAAAAACAGTCAGTCAGTTATGTGCCATGCGGTTTACATGCTTAGGCGATAACGTATCAAAAGATACATGACTGACGAGGCAGATTTTTTTTCCTGCAATAGGTTGCCATTTCTTTCTGCGGTAGACTAGTTGACATCCAAAGCTATAAAACCCGGTCTGTCCTGCTATTTACCCATAGCTGGGGGGTGTAGAAGAGGAGGAGTCATACATTTCCCAAGAGTATTAGCACGTAACTGTATATCAGTCAGTTATGTGCCATGCGTGATACACGCTTAGGCGATCATGTATCTTTCGATACATGACTGACGAGGCAGATTTTTCCCGCATGCTGACCCCGAGTGGTAACACTTGTTGGGTCCCAGCTATAGATAAACA
>OZ010612.1:46200762-46205762 GCA_963932145.1 Acanthosepion lycidas
ATATATATATATATATATATATATACACACACAAACACACACTAATATATATATATATATATATATACACACGCAAACACACACTAATATATATATATATATATATATATATATATATAACAAACTGTTATAAATATATATTAAACGATTTTTCACTACTTCATTATTTCTTATTGCTATAAACTTTGTTTTTGCAGGTTCGATTCCTCTTGGAGGCACATTTTTTACTTTACTAGGAATATTCAATCTAGGCCGGTTGCCATTAATTTCACTGCTTAAGAAAAAAAAAACAGGTATAGCAGTTCAAACGTGTATCCACTAAAACATAACGTTAATAGTAATAAGAAATATATATATATATATATATATATATATATATATATATGGATGAGGAAATTATCTAAACAAAGAGATATGATCAAGCATATATGTGAGCGAGTAGGTACACATGCAGGTGATCAAATAACTATTGAATCATTGGTGTAGACAAAACAGTGCTCATTATAGAAAAACAGACCTGTAAAAACAACCGTATTGAACAGCTCATAACTTTTTGTACCTCATGAATGGTAATACCATGAATCGCTGATCCGTACTGAAAATGTGCAATTATATACATACATATATATATATATATATATATATATATATATATATATATATATATATATATATATATATATATATGTGTGTGTGTGTGTGTCTGTGTCTGTGTGTGTTTCAACAAATTTTGGAAAGAATAACATTCAATGAATGCGAGTAATATAAAATGGGGCGTCATCTTTTAAAATGTCCAGGAAAAAATCCTTGCAAATTTCTAACGCAACGAGATGAAGATATTTCTTTTTAAAACTACAGTGTAACCCGGATATAAGAGAGTTGTCGGGAGCGGAGAGTAAATCTCTCATATCCGGGTTTCTCTTATATCCGGGTTTGGTCTATTTTGTTTAGGTAAGTATGGCTCTAATTTGGGACCAGATAAAATCTCTCTTATATCCGGGTTTTTCTTATATCCGGGTCTCTTAGATCCGGGTTACACTGTATTACATTTTTACGGGTGCATTCAGCTGAAAAAATTATTTTTACAATTCTGAGGGATTTCTTAACGGACTTTCATGTCACAGTCTTTTTTGTTTATGAAAAGGTTTAATTAATTTTCAGGTAAGAACGTGAAGTACTCTTTTTAAAAAAAAAGATGGCTAGACAATTTAGCCAATAGAAATATATACAACTTGAGTTCAATCCGAAATCCTGGAATAATTGGAATTTGTGGATTTGGCTCAGATGATTTTTATCCTCTGATTCAAATCCACAAATCCAATGTTTTTATAAAGTCTTTTATAAAAACATTTATTCTTTCTGACAAAAGAGTTTGATAAATTTTCAGCTAAGAACCACAGCTGGGTAGCCATTTCAGCTAAGAGGAAACTATATTACTGCAGTTCCATCAAGAATTCTGGTAGGCTTAGTATTTGTGAATATGGCGCAAGTAACAGAGGAGAAGACATTATAAGAACGTTTATCTTGATTTAGAAATTGTTTATCTCTCAGATAAAAAAATAAAAAACAGAATTGAAATCAAATTACTACGACATGCTAATTTCAACATCTCATTTTGTTGCTTGCATGCCGATTCACAAAAAAATACAACCTATAAAAGGTGTTGCATCATATATATAAATATATTATAGACATGATTCTTACACACCTATATATATATATATATATATATATATATATATATATATATATATATAGTGATTTACTAAGCAATATAACACAAATCCAAAAGTATGAAGCACCCATTGAGGATCTAACTCACTATTCAGTCGAAATTGATCTAGAGACTCAAAACACACACACACACTATATCCGTGCAAAAATATTTATTAAAACAGGAATATTCTTATTTATTACCATAAGATGCTACTTAAAGTTTCATGCCATAAGCAATCATATATATATATATATATATATATATATATATATATATATAAGCTTCGTTAAAAACGACTGACATGGTATTGCTGTTTGTTATTTCATTTTTCATGTGTGATTATATTTTTTCTTTTATGGACATAAATATGTAAAAATTGCCCGAATGTTCTGTATGCCCGAGCGCTTTCAGCTATTCTTTTAGCCATTATCAAGGATGATTTTATTTTTTTTACTTTAAAGAGAATGTATGAATTAAGAAATATATATGTATCGAGAATTATAAGAATGCTTTATTTTCCAAACGCGGTCACCACATTGTGGCCGTATTCATAGTTGATGTTATTGAGTATTGTTCTTTTCTTTTTTATTATAAGTACTTCCATTTTCCAATTGCCTTTTTTGTATGTGGATGAGGCTATGTAAAAAAAAAAAAGCTAAAGAATGGAAGCATTATAAATAAAAATAAAAAATCACAATAACATAAACTACTAACACGGCCAAAATGTACTGACCGTGTCTGGAAAATAAAAGCATTCCTATAACTCTAGATACATACATAAAAACAATTCACACATTTAGTTAAAAGTAGCCTAAAACCGTCCTTGATAATGGCTAAAAGAATAGCCGAAAGCCCTCGGACATACAGAACATTCGGAGAATTTAACATAATTTATGTCCCCCAAAAAAAACAAATATAAGAACACAAGAGAAGTTAAGTATAAAAACTTAACCCCAGTGCCTTGTCAGTCGTTTTTAAAGAAACGTGTATAAAAGAGGCATTGCTACCCAAATACACAATTACATACATATATATATATATATATATATATATATATATATATATATATAATATATATATATATATATATATAATTTAATGAAAATATATAATATATATAATTACCTTGTCAGTCGTTTTTAAAGAAACTTGTATAAAAGAGGCATTGCTACCCAAATACACAATTACATATATATATATATATATATATATATATATATATATATATATATATATATATATATATATATATTATATAATGAAAATATATAATATATATGTTTAATAAAAATATATAATATATATAATTACCTTGTCGGTCGTTTTTAAAGAAACTTGTATAAAAGAGGCATTGCTACCCAAATACACAATTACATATATATATATATATATATATATATTTATAATTTAATGAAAATATATAATATATATGTTTAATAAAAATATATAATATATATAATTACCTTGTCAGTCGTTTTTAAAGAAACTTGTATAAAAGAGGCATTGCTACCCAAATACACAATTACATATATATATATATAATTTGATGAAAATATATAATATATATGTTTAATAAAAATATATAATATATATAATTTAATAAAATGTAAACTCAGTTCAAATCTCTGTTTTGATATTTCACAGGTTTATAAAATCTAACTCTTGTTAATATTTCATGTGGGCATTTTTCTCATCCTCTTCCTTTTCTTTTGTAATTTAATGCTTGCTCTCCTTTTAAATCATGTTCTTCCTACTGATAGCCTTACTCTCCTTCTTTTGCTCTCCGTGTCTCGCAGAAATGTTTGTATATTAAAGATTTTTGTTGATTCTGTTTCTTTCTTCTTATTGGAATTCATTTCTACTCTCTCTTTTTCGCTTCGCTTCCCTTTTTTAAAATCTTGCTTTTTCCCGCCATTTCCGTTTTAATCCTTTCTCATTTTCCTGGTTATTTTTTCCTCAAAACTGTGTTTACTCCTCCTCTTTTACTTTCTCAAATTTTTTTTGCATTTGCGCGCATTTTCTCATCACTTTTATTCTTGTTCATTAGTTCTCGCCTTCTTATATAGCAGTCTATCCTTTCTCCCCTCTCATCATTTTCTATCCCCTTACTGTCAATCCGCAAATTAATTTTTGTTTCTTTCTTATAAACAACTTCTTCATATTATTCTGGCGTTCTTTTCTTTCATATCTGGCAATCCTTTCCTAAACTCTTTTTTCCCTCTCTTTTTTTTTCCTTCGCATGATTCTTACGTACCATCTTTATTGTTCGCCTTACTCTCTCGCCTTCCCCTCTTACGCGTCCATATCCGCATACTCATTCTCCATATCTTCTTAAACTCTTTTTGGTTCACCTTTTACTTCCCCCACTCCTACCAGCTGAAGAAATTCATTTTTCCGCACAAAACTCCCGCCCTCTTTCTGGATCGGTTTCCTTACTCTCCTCCCAGTCTGACTTTCTGCATCGTTACTCTCCTCCCCCAATCTACGCTCCTTACTCACCTTTTCCTTACTCTCCTCTTCCTTACTCTCCTCGTCCTTATTCTCCTCTTCCCTTACTCTCCTTTCACATTACTTTCCTCTCTTGTACTTTCCACTTACTCTCCTCTTCTTACTTTCCTCTTCTTACTCTCCTCTTCTTACTCTCCACTTTTTTACTCTCCTCTTCTTACTCTCCTCTTCTTTAATGTCTTCTTCTTACTCTCCTCTTCTTACTCTCCACTTCTTTACTCTCCTCTTCTTACTCTCCTCTTCTTTACTCTCCTCTTCTTTACTCTCGTTTCCCCTCTCGACTTTTTATCTTAATCTTTTCCTCGCTTACGCTCTTCTCTCTACTCTTTCACCCACCATTATTACTCTCTCTCTCTCTCTTTACTTTTCTCTCACCTTAATATCTTCTAGCTCACCTCTCCCTGCTTCGGCTTCCGTCGTCTCTCACTCCACATCTTACTAATTTTTCAACGCCTCCAACCGGGTCCTCTACGCCTGGTAACAACTTTGTAGCTACTATTTAAGCGCTAATCGAAATCGACTTTAGAAACGAAAGGCACCAACACAGAAATCGCAAAACGACAAATACCCCGAGTGGAAGCAGACAAGCATTGTCCGTTGCTTTACAGTGAAAATAAGACAACAAAAAAGAAAGCAAGTAAAATTAAACTCCTCATCACAACTACGACTACAGCGACAACTATACAACTCGTGCCGACCGGCAGTCAGCTTAGAAACCAGTAACACCGATAGACAGACTGAAAGCATACTGAGTAAAGGAAGAAGAAACGAAAAG
>OZ010612.1:46218262-46225762 GCA_963932145.1 Acanthosepion lycidas
ATTTAAAAATTTAAATTACGTAACTGCCAGTCTATACTCAGCAACTGAAGGTTGCGTTGTGCATGAAACTCCGAGTCGTGCTATCGACATGGGATAATATGCAAATATATATATATATATATATATATATATATATATATATATATATATATATATGTATGTATGTATGTATGTATGTATGTATGTATGTAAAGTCTATCAGAGGACAATACGCTGTTTAAAATGCAGTTCGATTGGTTGTTTACGATCAAGTGGTCAGGTATAGTATTTTTTCCAGCCAAAAATTGATGATCATAAAATTTTCTTGTTAAAAATTGGGAGTGTCAGTGCCATCATTCAGTGAGAGTGGCCAACGACCACAAATTAAGTAGTTCAAGTGTCACGAATTCTGTTTTATTGGATAAAATAATTTCGATGTAGAAGAATTATATTTGTGTGTATAGAAATAGATTTTTGTGTTTCCTATAATGTCAAAATGTCGAGCATAACGTGACAATACTTAAAAACGATAATAGTAATAATAATGCATACTGTGGCGTGATCAACAGTTTTGACTAAGGCTCAAACATTCTCGGTCACAGTGACTTGTGAGTTTGTGCAAGCAAAACCATCGACGACTTCCGAACAATGCCGTCTACATTATTTCACGCATGTTAGGAACGTCTCTTGAAATTCATAATTATCATGAAGACCGTTCCTTAACAAATCGACCGTAGTGAGATTCGAAACCGGAACTTATGGTCGGAACGGTAACGTTTTAACCACACAGATTGTGTAAATTATGAATTGTTTTTAAATCATTTCACCACTAAACAAGGCGATAAAGCCACTAAGGGATTACTGAGTCCAGGAGAATATTAGAAATAGAAAATATTATTAACCATAAAAGAACAGAAATTATGAAGACAGAAGTCATTGCATTTAAAATTTTGAAGATCAAATTTGAGTGGGAGAAGCCGGAAGAAAATTCCGTAAGCGAGAGTGCGATAGAAGAAACTGTTAGCATAGAACTTGCGGTTACGTTTAACTATTTAGACTTTAATATAATAAAATGATTCCGCCAATCCAGTACTACAACTAAGTTCATAAAGTGTAGGTACCATCGAAGTTCATCAGAACAATTACGAAGATAGTATTTATCGAAAAGGCACAGAGTAGCTTCATTATGGTAGTGTCTGAAGCTGAGGTGCCAAGACAGGACCAATAAAATTACAGATTCTTCTTTGGGTTTTTTTGAAGAATCTCTAAATATATAGCCGGAACATCAAACCAGTTATAGACGATTGTAAAAATAGAATTAATCGTAGAAGTCGTAAAAATATTATTGGGTTTCTTTGGTGGTAATATAACAATTCCAAACATTTTTTCTCCTCTAAGCTGAAGCTTTGTTGATTTCATAGTGAGAGACGAAAGAAAAGTTAAACGAAGAAATATTTCATTACATTTTTTAAAAACTTATCTCAAAAATGAATTTATTCTTTAAATGCCCGGCGTATTATCCCAAACAGTGCAGTTGTTTTGCCTTTTTTATATATTTCTTCAAAAAACGCATTTTCAATTAGTTCTATGCTGACAATTTCTTTTCTTGCTTTTCTCACTTGTAAAATTCTCTTCCGGCTTCTTGCTTCCGAGTCAACTTTGATCTTCAAAAATTTAAATGCAATGTCAATCGTTATCTTCTGTCTTCTAAATTCTTCTTCTCTTGTTCTCTCACCTTAATGATATTTTCTTTTTCTCATATTCGATCACACTTAGTAAAGCCATTGCGTCTTATTGGCTTTATTGCCTTGCTTTGGGTGAAATGACGATAAAAATGAAAAGAAAGCTCTCAAATCTCTTTTTCTTTGTTATTCACGTTTGTATATATATATATATATATATATATATATATATATATATATATATATATATATATATATATACGTATATATATATATATATATATATATATATATATACTGTATATGCTCGAGTATCGGGCGAATTTTTATGATCATTTTTTTTTTACGCAAAAAATAGCGGCCGGACTATACACAGGCAATTTTTTGGGAGAGGTTAAAAATCACATATTAGGTTGGTGCAAAAATAATAATGTAATAATGACGTTTATTGACGTTAAAAAATACGTGAAAAAAACGACATTATTACGTCATTATTTTTGCACCAACCTAATATTTTCGCTGATCGATTGCACTATATACAAGTAACTTTTTTCTGGAGGGCTTAAAATTCATGCCCAAATTTCAGCTGCCGCACTAAACGCTAAGTCGACTTATACACGAATATATACGGCAATTGTGTAATATTCAATCTCAAAGATTCCAAGAGAGATTCCCGTTCTTTCAGGAAGAAAAGAAACGAGTCCGTTTATTAATGTTAAAACTTACTCGGACTATAATAATTGCCACGATTTTATTCAGTTACCCGTCCCCTCAGCACATAAGCGATAATGACCCTCCACGGATTCCTTTTCTTGATTATCTTTGAACTGATAGATATTCTTGCGAAATAGAATTGGGTGGTTTCCATTGTTTTCTCAACGGCTTGGAATTAAGAGTCGTGCATCTCTTAGACTGGTCTCCGACTAAGCGACATCAAAGGTTATTTTGTTATTAAAATCTAAACGCAGTATATGAATCCAGCCACAAGGTCCGAAATCCACGGCGCAATGTTCAATATCGTCAAATACTATTAGAAATCTTATAAATGTTTTTTATCGATCTGACAATTGTGTTTAATACGGCAAATTGAAGTCTCTGGATAATCTTGGAAAAAATTGTGCTTCTCACCATGATCATCTAATTCAAGCAGGCGAAATCGATTTCTGAAAGGATATGCGTTGGGTCTCAAAACTATTTTTCACACCTTCAGCCCGACTTTGAAGCAGGCTAAAAAGAAAATAGATGACACGGACATAATGTATATAACCAATTCAGCCTAACGTTCCTCCGGGCCAAGACGAAAACCCCTGTACGCCTAGCAAGTGAGCCCATCTTCGCTGATGACGCAGTTCTGATCTTTCACACATAAGCGTCACCCCTATCTAGCAGTTCATATCTTCTTCTTCTTCTTCTTTTCCTTCTTCTTCTTCTTCTTCTTCTTCTTCTTCTTCTTCTTCTTTCGCCCTTAAACTGGTTAAAGGAGTCGTTGAAGCGCCGGCGGGCTCAGCTGTCCATCATTTTCTTCCATCTGTCGCGGCCGTGTGCCAGAGCCTGGGTCTTTCTTGGCGTGCTCACTGTGTGGTGTATCTTGGACATTTTAACCTGGCGAAGCCCATCCCTCCCCAACTTAGACCACAGCCGATGTCCTCCAGCTAGGTGGCTCGCCTTGGTCGCGAACATTGTATTTCATCTTAGGAACCCTTCCGCCCTGGCCGGTGACCTGCGTAGGTCCTTCGCCTAGTGGTACCGTGTAAACGACACCCACCTCACGTGCTGATGTATGGCAACAACTTGGAGCCATCATGTTAGAGATTTAGGAGATGGTTTAGTACCAGTTGCAACGGGCCAGAAATCAAAGGTACTACGTCTAACCAGAGTCCCCAACAGATAATACCCTACTTTAAAATGTTTGTAAAATCTTTTATAGAGTTAGTCTGTCGCTATTTCCATGACAAATGTTTAGATGAGCTCCAGCCTTCAGTTTCACCAGTTCAGATCTTGACAGACTGGACACGCTAGGCTCCTGCCATGGAATTGAATCACACTCACTTTATCCGTATTTTAAATGTAAGGATAAAGCTACACTCAGACGGATTTTTTTTCCTAATCACTGCTACTTTGTGGAACTGACTCCCGCGTGGATACTTCCATGAGTATTACAATCTTAACCTCTTCAAGTCAAAGGTCAATCGATCTCCTTATTGTTATAATCCTTACTTCGTGTCATTTCTCTTACATTCATGTCACATATCTTTCATCATTATTGTCCAGTTCAGGCTCCTCACCAGTCTTTTGGATATGAGTAGAGATTTATCCCTTGTTCCTTGTTTGGGACTGGATTTCTGGTCTTTTGTAAAGTCTTTTCATTCTCTTAGTAGGCCCTTGCATATTATTGGCATTATCATCTTTCTAGATTAAAATAAAGAATGCCGTCTTCGTTCAGTGCCTTTTAAAACTTGTGCGAATTTTAGTATTAAAAAAAATTAAAAGTTTGTTAATTTTTATCAATCTACACTAAACAAAAAAAATATTATCCGCTATTCGTCTTTACCTGTCTAATATATCCGGAAGTGGTCCATTATCTCGTCTACCTAGGCAGTGTCATATCTTCTAGAGATAGGGAATATATTGGACGAGGCTAATCAGGTAGATTACAGAAATGTGTCTGTGGCAAGAGAAACCTTCCAAAAGCTACCAAAAGCAGAGGCCACAAACACATTGTGCTGACTACCCTTTTCTACTACTACACAAAAAAACACATGCATACACAAAAATGCGCACAAAACTAACGCACATGTGCAAACGTATACATATAAACACTGGCAAGCGCGCGCAAACATATACACGCAAAACGCATATACACAAAAAAAAACAACACAGAAAAACATTTACACCTGCACAAAGACACACACATGCAAATAAACACACTTACTAAAATACACAAACCCATACAAAAATAAATGTAGAGAGAGACACACATATCAAGGCAAATGTAGGATTTATTTTGTTGCACATGTTTATATACAAAAGCAATTATGTCATCGATTTATCAAGATTTTTGTGTATGCATTTGTTGCGTGTATGTGTCTGTGCTTGTGTGCGTTTGCGTGAGTAGGTATATGTTTGCGTGAGTGTTGTGTATATGTGTTTTTGTGCGTACTTTTCTGTTGGTGTAATACGCGTGTTTTGCGTGTGAATACGTACACACATACACACGTACATACACAAAACCCGCAAACACAGACACACAAACGCACACACAAAACCTCACAAGTACAAATACGCATAAACACTATTGTCCACACAAGTACGCACACATGGAAACACACTGTCCCACACACACACACATACACACACACACTGTCAAATACAAAAATACGCACTGATACTTACGCACATGCATAATCCACACAATAAAACACACGTAAATACACAAATACAAGCAATGTTGATGGCTTAAGGGCAGGAATTCTTGGAACGAAACTCTGACTGGCGCCGAGTTTCGATCCAAGCTTATCTATATCTCCCGTTCATCTTGGTGGATAGCGACTCCGATTGAGGAATTGGAGAGCCGAGTTAATATTAGGTTGGTGCAAAAATAATGACTTAATAATGTCGTTTTTTGACGTATTTTTTAACGTCAAAAAACGACATTATTACGTCATTATTTTTGCACCAACCTAATAATATCTTTGGGAAAGGTATTAATCCTTTTCTCCTTCATCCAACTAAGGGTAAATAGCGGGACAAACCGGGTTCTATAGCCTTGGATTGCAACTGGTCTACCGCAGAAAGAAATAACAACCTACTGCGGGAAAATCTGCCTCATCAGTCATGTATCAAAAGATATATGATCGCCTAAGCTTGTGAGTTTGCATGAAATACACAAAAAACGCACACAACACACACAAATGCACACACAATATGCAAATAAGCACACTCTCTTCAGCTCACTAAACACGTAATACACACACAAATATACAGATGGTGTGATACTGCTGAAAAGTTGTAAGCCTGATGTAGTTCTCTAAATCTTGTTGTTTTGTTTTTTATCTAAGCCTTTGGGCGGATCAATTTTCCGCGCATGCCTAGTTGAATGTATCCCTAATTCTAATCGCAGCAAGAGCGAAAACTTTGGAATGCATGAAGATCTGAAGAGCTTTTTTCTGGTGCCCGGAATATGTTGTAGTGTCTTCCCTCTAATGAGTCTATTGTGGACTCTTCCACTTACCATAAATTAGTAGGAAAGTAAGCCTCGGGGGTACGGTGATATAGCACCGTTCATGACTGTCGAACTGTCCGCCTCGGTGGAGAGGAATCCGGACGAGGCTTTGCTGAAGGGCAAGGTTTTATCTAGGGAGGTAGACAGGCCTTGAACCCGTTTATACGTATTCAAAGGGAATATTTTTGGCCGAGCTTAAGAGCTCTGAGAACCCACAATAAACCGGCCTTGTGCCACATACGACCCACGTGGTGGGGGGCGTTAAATATAACGGTGATATAAACTGTTCAACTGTCAAACTGTCCGCCTCGGCGGAGAGGAACTAGGACGAAACTTTGCCCTTAGGCAAAGTTTTGTCCGGGGAGGTAGACAGGCCCGGAACCCGTTTATACGGGTTCAAATGGAATATTTTTGGCTGAGGCTACGGGCTCGGAGAACCCACAATAAACCGGCCTTGTGCCACACACGACCCTCGTGGGGGGCGTTAAATATAACGGTGATACAGACTGAACGCAGGTCAACCGACACACACTCCCAAGTCGTATAACATACTTCTGTTGTATTTACTGTTCAATACACGATTTATCTGCAACTTCTTGTTTTCTTAGCCATTTACTTGACCACAACAGACTATATAAATTTAAGCGTCCTACTAGATTGGCATTTAGGTCCCACTGCCACTTCTACTCCAATAGTTTATTTTCTCGCACTTCTCATCTGTGAAACTCTCTTCCGTTTACTTGCTCCTCTGATAACTACAATCTCCAAAAATTTAAATGCAGCATCAATCGTCATCTTCTGTCTTCTTGAATCTCGTTCATCTTTTGTCCTTTCCTCCATCCCCCTATACCCAGTCTTTTCTCTCACCTTCACTTTCTGTAACCCCCACTCTTGTATACTATGTCATTGCAGCCTTGCTTGGGGTGAAATGATTAAAGAAAAAGAAAGAACATTTCGATTTTTAAGAAGCTATGTTTTTTTTTATTCGATGCTATTCGCAGACTGCAGGAATATGGGTTCAAGTCATATCTGTGGTTCTCAACATTCCTGTCTTTCATTGTTCCAATGAACCTTTTGTCTCGAAGTAAGTCGGTTGCTCGTTATTCACCATTATTACATATGTCTTTTTTCGAGACAGATAGATAGATAGATAGATAGATAGAGACTTCGATATAAGCTCAATCTGTTCTGTGAGTGTTAAATTCACTTTAGTTATAGAAGAATTGTTTTTTCCAAAGAAAAAAATCGACTTTTCCCCATTGCTACAATAGATGCTTATACTATATTGTCTTTTGTTTGGAAAATGGCTGCTTTAATAAATACGACTGTTTAATGATTTTTAGTAGTACGACCGGCCTTATAATATATTGTACTTCATGCGGCCCACTGTTCGAAAAATATTGCCCATTCCTGCTTTAAGCCTTTTCAACACCTGTAAAAAGTTTGTCAAGTATTTATTGCTACAATGGAGATTAAATATTTGCATAGCAGTTCGGCATTCTCCATTTTTTTTTTAAGAAATGTTCTTATCTCTTTATATCATGCTTAGTTTCTGGAAGGCGTTGTTCCTTATTCCTATACGCTTATATATATATATATATATATATATATATATAT
>OZ010612.1:46230762-46238262 GCA_963932145.1 Acanthosepion lycidas
TGGAGTCGAGACCCCCAAGTCAAGACCGATCACATTGCATATTGAAATATGTTTAGCTGAATAACATCGATAAATTTACCAAAGTTATATATATATATATATATATATATATATATATATATATATATATAATTATTTATTTAAAAATATGATTCCAACACGCTACATAAGAGTTCTCATGTTTCAAAACAAGAGCCGAAAACTTCAATATAATTATTTGAATTAAATTGAATTAAAGTACTAAGCTCTGTTCCATCTTTACGCGTTTTATAAGCATATTCATTATTGAAATCAAAATTTCTATGCTAACGGCTAGAGCAATTGTTTAAAGAAAAAGCGGCGTAAGGTGTTAATAATTTGTATCAATATCTCAGTTACATTCACAGATGTCAAGTCAGGGTAAGGTTGGGGTGTCTAAGTTTAAAGCGGAAGATGACATCGTCTCGTCTGGTTAAGCGTCTATGGAAATATAAAATAAAAAATAAATAAATCTCCATAGACGCTTAACCAATATACGGACAAGACATCTATGTAAACATTCACAGACTATCATCACTGTCTTGTCCGTATATTGCTTAATATGTTGTAATTGACATCTTTGATAATGGCTTATGTAAGCCGGAAGCTTAGATTGTATTAAAAAATATGGATCAATATTGTGAATTTCTTTCTTCGTTCAATGATAATGTTATTGAACTTATCAGACGTTACGAAAGAATTTACATAAAATAAAATAGACAACACTTGTCTATATTATTTAATGAAACGTGTATGAATATATATATATATATATATATATATATATATATATATATATATATATATATATATAAAAGGTTGGCCAAAAATAGGCATTCACTTAGTAGCTATGCCCTTTACATTTTTAAAAACATTTTATTATATTTATGTTTTACAAGCCTATTTCTTCAAAACTGTTTATGTACATTTGTTTAGCACTTACATTTTTATCACAGTTTAATCTCTTAAGCGCTCAAAATGTCCTCTTTCAACATTGCAACATTCTTCAAACCTCTTTAGAACACTATGACACACAGCACGACACATATCCCGGTCTGCCTCAATTTCAATCATTACTTCTGAGATGTACTCTTTTAATTCGTCTACCGTGTGAGGATTTCTCTCATAAACCGTTTTTCTTTACTACCCACCACAAAAAATCCATTTGTATTAGATCAGGTGAAAGCGGTGGTCATTCAATGCTGCCCCTTCTTCCGAACCAACGTTGTGCAAAGGTTTGGTTAATGTAGCTTAATAACATTTCTCAAACGCGATTAAGGGATATGGAATACTGGTTTGGAATTAGGATTTGGATAAATTAGATCTAAAACATAAAACTAATAGTGAAACAACTGTAATCCTACTTTTGTCCCAACCTGTGTATACGCATACACTCACTCACTCACACACACACACACACACATATATATATATATATATATATATATATATATATATATATAAGTGAACATTGAACTCAACTCTCAGAGGCGACTGGCTGTTTCATGCTAGACACAATCATCAGATTGTCTAACGATTGCGTCTAGCATGAAACAGCCTGTCGCCTCTGAGTGTTGTCTTCAATGTTCACTTTTATATTTATATTTACATACGCTCTATCTCTGATATAGAGTACTTTATCCCGTAAATATAGCACACCTTAAAACTATATTTCTTCATATATATATATATATATATATATATATATATATATATATATATATATATATATATATATATCCACGTTAGTTTAATACGTCTAATATATTCATCAAAATTTAAATATTATAGTATTATTTTTACTTTAATATATACGGAATTTAACGTATATATTAAAGTAAAAATAATACTAGTCTGTGTTTGCATATTCAGTATTTTCAGGGAGATTACAATTAAACTCTTATATGCAAAGATACACTGTTATTAATTTTTACTTTCAAACTAAAGTTGAATTAAAAAGTTGGCAAAAACCCACAGTAAAAAAAACAAAATAACATTATTTTGAAACACCATTAACACACATTAAATTTTTATATAAGATATTGAAAATATCTCTAATAAAAAGATATTAACTGAAATTTACGTTATATTCATTGTATATAACTGAAAATTTTATTAAATATCGGTTGGCTGATACCAATTTTACTGTGAAAACATAGATTTGAATAATAAAACTTGATCTTGTATACATTTATATCTGTTCACTTGACTACCTCAGGGTAACCGTAGTTATCTCCCTTGGTCTGCCTGCATATTTTACTTTTTTTAATGATATGTCTCTTCAGGATTTCTTTTCTTCTTTTATATGCCGTGTCCCTTCAGAACGTTGGCAATCATGGACCTCCACATCTTCCTGTCCCTTGTAGCTCTTAATAAGTCATGTCTTTTTGCTATCTCTCCCAAACTCTGTTCTGCCATCCATTTATTCAAGCTCATCAAGTATGTTACACACTGCTTTCTTCTGTCCCTCTTTCCCTCAATCTGTCCTGTGAGTATCAGATTTTCCAAGCCTATCTTCTCCATTACGTGCCCCAAAAATTTCAACTACCTCTGCCTTTATATTAATCATATGTTTCCTTTTTGTTTCCATTTTCTCCCAAACCTCGTCGTTGCTCACTATGGTATCGTCAGTATCTTTCTGTAGAACCACATTTCAGTTGCTTCAAGTCCCTTCATCATCTTTGAAGAGATTGTCCAGCATTTCCTGCCATACAGAAGGATAAATATCCCGTAACAGTTCAGTACTCTTTTCTTTGTTTCTAATTAAATTTTTCCGTCTCTTAATACTCTGCTTAGCTTTTGGAATGCATCTTTGGCCATTCCAATACTTCTTCGGATCTTAGTGTCACACGTTCGAACACTTCCCAGATATTTAATTTTTTGCGCTTTTTCGATTTTAGTATCCCCGATTTCTAATTTGCATTTTGAGTTCATTTTTTTTCTAATAACCATGCATTCTGTCTTCTTGTATTTCATTCTTAATCCTTTCTTCTCGTTTTCTTTTCTGTATCTTCCGTAATTTCGTAGCTTTTGTAGTTTACTTTCCGTGCCTGCTATCAACACTGTGCCACCTGCATATCTTATGTTGTTAAGACTGTGGCTCTCAATAATTAACCCTGGTAGGACTTAAAATTCTCTCAGGTTTGCCTCGCTGTATAGATTGAATAAATCCGGTGAGAAGACATATCCTTGTCTTACACACCTTTCCATTTTTGTCTATCTGCTGAACTCATTTAGGCAATCATCTCTTCACTAACTTCTCGTTATTATCTGACATTTGCCATCCATTCTTCGGGAATATATTGGAGAGGTTCTCATTGTCTTCTCCATGGTCTAGAATTCAATTTTCTTTCTCTAGGAATGGCGGATTCCCTAGGTTAGTGGATCTGGTCTACCCTAGTGTTTAAGAAGAGTGGGACTCCTTTTTTCAAGATCCTTTGTGTAAAGGAGGACACAACAGACTAAACCAGAATTTGAACTTGGGCCTGGTGAGGACTGAATTCACTGCAGGTTTAATAGTTTACGAGACTAGTTTGTAAATCATTGATCTAAAGCAACGAATCAAATCCCTGTATGATTAAAGAGTGTGCTATATTATGCCACTATTCATTCAATTTATTATTAGTATCGTAAGAGAAAGACGAAGGCGGGCAAGCGTGACAGCAACAACAGAATCAGCACCTGGATGGCAAGAAGAACATTAGTTTTAAAAATTCAAGTTCAGTGAAGAATAAGTGCATTAAAATGTTGATTCGTTACTTTTGTGGTATAGAAATTGTGAGTTCGAAATCTCTGTTACCATGGAGGGGTTGGTACAAAGTTATATTTAGTTGAAGCAGAGAGAGAGAGAGAGCAACAACTAGTCAGTACTAGAAAGCGAATCAGACGAAATATCCCTTTACATGAAGAGCGGCATGTGAGCAGTCTGTTCTCGTAGATTAAATAAAGAATTCAGTTTTAAATTCACTGAAGGTCAACCGGGTCGACTGAGACCTGAAGAAGGCCGTGGGGTATGACGACAGAAACACTGTGATAATAACAATCAAGAGGAGAACATTCATCAAAATTTATGTAATGTAAATAATGATAACATTTCTTCTTAGAAATTCAGGGAGAAATTAGAGAAAGATTTGATAAATATAGAATCAACGTTCTCCACTACACTGAAGGAAGCCCCATCATTATTAGAAAGAGTATTAACAGACTTGGGGAACTGATTTTCCTGGAAAATTGTTTCAAGGGAAAGTTTTTATAAATTCCAATCAACAGGATTTGGTTTGGTTTTATTTTGTTTTACGGCATATCATCATCTCAATGGGTTATTTAATGCCAAGATTTTTATTGACGGTAATTTTTTTCCAAAAATGTATTGCTGGTATTTTTAAAAAAATGTATTGTTGGTATTAAAACCTATTTTTATATGTTCATAGTGTCTTGACCTCTTTTGGGGTTAACTATTTGCCCGTTGCAGAGACCCTAACAGGTGCTACCACCCTGTATCAGGGTGAACCTGGGAACATCAGCAATTAAGAGGCTCCTCAATACCCCCTGATCAGGGGCCTTGCTGTCTGATGTAGTTTATTGATGTCACATATTCCGTATTATTTATGTTTTATCACTACAACACAAAAGTAATTAAAATGACTATATATATACATATATATATATATATATATATATATATATATATATATATATATATATATATATATATGCGTGTGTGTAAAAATTCATATATAAATAAACATTATATGTATAAAAAAAAAGCAATATAAATTAACTCAAAAGGAAAGCTATTCAACTATTCTTTACCAGCACGTTTCGTCCTCTGATAGACGTTATCAAGGCAAAGATAAGCGCTTTTTTGCCACATGTATTCATAAACAGAATTATAAACATCATGAGGTTTTCAAATTTTTTAAATTTAAGAAAGCTCATGAATATCCTTCTGGCTGTGAAAGTCAAAGTAAACTATGGAGGATGAGATTTACATTTTGACAAGATTAGATAATGGCATTCTAAAGAACTTTCCGTCATTTTATTTTCTCTTTTAATAAGCGTGCCATTCTTTAGCTCGAAAAGAGAAAATAACTTAGTAAATTTCTCTTTTTCTAAAAGACATAATCTTTTTCCAAGCCTATATATGTAACAAAAAAAAATTAAAAAAAAAATTAAAAGAAAATGATTTATCAAATATAATTTAAAAAGAATGATCAGAGGAATTAGGAAAAATATTATTTACCAATACGCCCCGTATTGGTAAATAATATTTTTCCTAATTCCTATCGTCCGGTCCACGCTCTTACTCGGTCTTTTGAACGGGAGTAGAGGTTCCTTGTTTCTTTTTTAGAATTGGATTTGGGCTCCTTCTATAGTCTAATTCAACTCTATACTTATAGTGTCTCCGTCTGAATTTTAACTACTATGTTTTTTTTGTTCTCTCTCCTCAATTGGAATAGATAGATTCGCTCATTGTCTCCGGTCTTTTGACCAAGTGTAGAGGTTCATCCATGTTTAGGATCGGGTTTCCGGTTCCTTCTAAAATCTTTTCATTCTCCTTTCGCTTCCGGTAGCCCCCTTGCGTCTTAGTGACGTTATCGCCTTGCTTGGGGTGTATTGATATATACTATAATATATACAGGGTGCAGTGGATAAATTGTTGTCTAAATTACACAAAAATGAAAGTAACACGAACATCTCCTTTTAAAAATGTATTTACCAAAATTACACAAAACTATCTTGAAATGCTCCAAGCGACGTCGGAATCTCCTGAAAGAGTAGATTTATTCAATAAAATCGCCATTGGCTTCAACCACGGCGTACAGACGACTTCGGTATCACCTGCAACTCTTCAGAACGGTTTACTTGTGAATGCTGCCAAAATCCTTTTCTTCAGTTCATCTTTGGTGTTACAAGGAGTTTTGTTGGTCTCCCGCTCAACTGCGGCCCACACATAATAATCAGGGGGTTACAGTCTGGAGAATTAAATGGCCAGATGTAAGGGGTGAAATTGTCTGAGAGCCATGACTGTGTTCTCCTGCTTATCTAGCATGGTATAGTATCACGTTGCCAGACATAACGGTTCTTCCAGCAGCCACCCTCCTGACACAGAGCAGCACTACCTTCTCAAGGCACTTGATGTTGGCCTCCGTGTTGTATCTGAGGCCCTGCAGGAAGGTGAATAGAGCCATAATGTCTCCATCACTAGTGATCATTCCAAACACCTTCGTAATCACCATTAGACTCATCCACCTCTTTCCGAATTCTCTGCACTGTCTTCAGATTGACACCTAAACACTCTGAAATGTTCGTATTAGAGCTTCTGGCGCGAATGTCAAGTAGGTACAGCATGCCGTTCCTAAATTGCCCAACTGACTCTACTATTCTGTGCAGTCGACAAAATGGAAAACAAGCAACGCGCACGCGCGAAATTAAATATATAAAATGTCGACAATTTACCCATCGCACCCTTTATATAGTCCGATGATCGTGTCTCCATGGCGTATTGATTTCTTTAGTCACACAAACACAAACGTTATCTATTCTTCATACTTCTTTCAATACTAGAATTAATGATATTGTCAATGCAGTAATCATGCGCGACAGGGCAATTAATATAAAGTTATTGTTCAGGCAGTGACATTCCCTTTGATAATGCAACCTCAGACGATACAAATCTAAAAAAAAAAAAAAAAACCTAAGAAAAAAAGAAGCCCCAGCCCTACCAAACCCCCCCCCCCAAAAAAAAAACAGACAAGACAGGGAAGTATCGAGAAGATCCAGCGAGAATAGAGATGACGAGTTTAACATCGGTCATTTGACCATAGCGTATTATAAAAACTTGCTTGTAACTCACACACACACACACAAAACACACACACACACACACATATATATATATATATATTTAAAATAATAATAATGTGAATAATAAAGATTAAAAATAGAAACAATTTAAAACAATTAAAATAAATTATATATATAGATATATATTAATGAAAATAATCAGTTAATTAATGGATATTAATAAGTGATAATTAATTTAATATAATATTAAAAGCAATAATATATGTATACATATATATATATATATCTTATTGTTTTATATTATAAATTAATATTGTTTTATATATACATATATAAATATATGTAAAATGTGTATATATATATATTATATATATATATATATATATGCAATTTTGATATATATTATATATGCGCGGTTCTTATTGCAAACGCTCAATATCAGTGATAGAACTAAGATATTTAGTTGGAATCAAACTATATATATATATATATATATATATATATATATATATATATATATATATATATATTTGTGTGTGTGTGTCTTACTAATCAAGCAAGGTAAATCCACTGGGATACATAATTACTGGGTGTAGAACAATTAGGAACACAAACATTACTAATGAGTGTGAAGAGAAAAAAAACAATCAAGCGGACAGTAGATAGCGATTGAGA
>OZ010612.1:46248262-46295762 GCA_963932145.1 Acanthosepion lycidas
TCATAGCCAAGCAAAATTCTATTTGCCTTAAAGCACGATCAGAAGGTTTTTTTTCCTACGACGGGTGACGCATATCTATCTATCTATCTATCTATCTATCTATTGATGTTATTTTCATCATCCAACCTTTTTGAGTTTCGTAGACGAACCCTCCAATCGGCCCGTCTACTCATCAGGAGATACCACCAATACATACAGATATATATATATATATATATATATATATATATATATATATATATATTAACCATTCATTGCTATAAACGTATATATAGAGGTGCCTCGGCTACAAAGCTCCTCGTAGCCTATTTGCTTTACAACACGATCTGTTTCTTCCTACGACGGAGAGAAAAGGGAAATCACCGCCCTCTCTGGGATCAGGTTGGAACATTCGTAAATTTAAGGAATCAGCACATATGCTAACGCAAAAAAGTCTCCTGAGTCGACCAAGCATAGAAATGAATACAATATGGGAAGCAGTAATAAGGCGCGCCAGAGAAAAGTGATAATAACAATAAAAATTGCAATATGAACTCTGGGAAAAATATGTAATGATAACAGCAAAAATTGCAATATGAGCACTGGTAAAAATAGTTGCTAGAGATATTAGTTTTATAATACCCAGAAATTCATACACAGATGTCCTCAAGGACACATGGCACAGTGGATAAAGGCGTTGGTTAGATCCAGGGACAGGACCCAAAGAGTGTGAGTTCAATAGATGGAGAACTTGTAGAGGGGAATTAACAGGTGATAACTGAAAACTGACATCCATTAGACATGGAACGTGGAACTAGAACTGTCTACCCCAGAGAGCGAAGTAAAGGGTTCAGTTCGACATTCCAACCACCCGAAGAAGGTTGGAGCGTACAAGGTTGGGTGTTTGTGCGTGAACTTTACTTGGCTATGAGGCGAAATGGCAGGGTTACCGGACCGTATGTGACCACAATATTCTATGCATGGACGAATGATAGATTTATAGATACGTAAGATAGATTCTGAAGAGAAAAACCGTGATAGTGAACCAACTTTCTTAGCAACTGACTAGCAATAGATTCAATATGGTCTTTCCACTTCATATCAACATAGAAAGTGAGCCTAAGAAGGCGCAAAAAGTCTCTTTCATGGAGGTTAGCATCAGTCATGCTGATGGAAGGCAGAGAGGGGTTTCTCAGATAATTAATGAAAAGAAGTTTCGTTTTTGAGGCGTTAAAATTAACGAGCCATCTTTTGCCCCAGCTAACGACAGTCTTAGGGTCGTTTTGGGCTGATAAGCATTACCATCGAGGAAGGAGTAAATTGTTGTGTGATCACCTTAAATGATGGCACCATGCCACCAAAATACTACGCAAAACAAACTTTACCTACATACCGTATAGACGTAACGATCACGAGGCAACGTTTATTTATATGCCTGCGTATTGTCTTCTCTCAGTACGCATTTTGCTATTTCAGTACAGTCGGATTGATAAGCATTACCATCGAGGAAGGAGTAAATTGTTGTGTGATCAGCGTAGATAACAAGTTGATCAGGAAAGACATTAACGAAAATTAAATACGGAGTAGGAGCAAAGATGGAGACCTGGAGGACAACTTGCGTTAGTACGAAAGGATGTAGGCGAGTGGCTGTTCAGAATAACTTGCATTTCACGAATTGATTGGAAAGACTGGATCAGTTCAAAAAAGAGAATGTGGAGAGGACCTGAATGCCAAACCCTGTCAAAGGCTTTCGAGATGTCCAGTGCTACAGATCGGGTTTCACAATATATATATATATATATATATATATATATATATATATATATATATATATATATAAAGTTTTTATCTGTCATTATTTCTTATTAAAATGTGTCGGGGGCACAACAATGTTTCTTTAGCATTACGACGGTTGTTGTTAATTTCTTTGTTTATTAAAATAGAAAAAATTAGAGATAGGATAGCAAATCAAACACGTTTACCTATTAAAAATAATGTTTATAGTATTTGTTTGTTTGTGTTTTATGGCATATCAACCACTGTGGGTTATTTAATGCCAAATCCAGTTTATATGAATTTTAAATGCCTATTTTGTATAGAATAAAAAACGTATAGCTGGCAACATTATTGTTTCAAAAACGTATAGCTGGCAACATTATTGTTTCAAAAACTTAGAGCTGGCAACATTATTGTTTCAAAAACTTAGAGCTGGCAATATTATTTTTCTGAAAACATTATCTGAGACCTTGCTGTTGGATGCAGTTTATCGCCATACCCAGGACGCGGATGTAGTTTACCGTCATACCCAGGACGCGGATGTAGTTTACCGTCATACCCAGGACGTGAGCAAAACCTGGAAAACTAGCAGTTCACTATTTACCCATAGCTGGGACCCTAACAGGTGCTACCACCCCGGGTCAAGGTGGACCTGGGAACACCAGCAATTAAGAGGTGGTTCCACGCTCCTCAAAACCTCCAAATCAGAGGCCTTGCTGTTGGATGCAATTTAACGTCATACCCAGGACGCCTCATTGGGGGGGTCTTACCCCTCTACAGAGGTGCAGTCGGCGTATTCTAAAACCCCAGACGACAGGGCTTTGTTTATAGTAACAAACTATATAAATATAACATTTATAATAATAACATATATATGTGTGTGTGTGTGTGTGTGTGTGTGTGTGTGTAATTTAAATAAAATACCCAGCACATAATTGAGTCTGCTATAGAGGCAGATCGTTAGAGTTATATATATATATATATATATAATACGATTTCGACTGGAAAATACCCCATCTACAAAAACCTCTCTCGTTGAATAATTCCCATTTCTCTGTTTATTCCTCGGTCCGTTGATGAAGGACACAGTAGTGTCCGAAAAATACGAAATTAAAACCTTTCTCTCTGTGCCTCATGGTTAAAAATTAATATTTAATAAATGTTTGAAATACTGATTATATTGGTAGCCTTTCGTTTGTCCTTGTTTTATTAACTAACCTATCTATTTTACTCAAACACACACACATATATATATATATATATATATAAATATAAGATCTCGCACATTGTGTGTTGGTGTTAATAAAACAGTGCTCGATTTAATGTAACATAATTATTATAGATAAATTTCGAACATTTAAAATTATTAATTTTTAATTTCCGCTTTATGCATTTTTAGATCAATAACACGAAACATGAAATAAACTTTTTTTTTTTTTTATTTAGAACGCTAATTTTAATTATTCAAAATAATTAACTTTCATTATAAAAAATATGAAACTAAAAATTATCCAGGATGTGTCCGAAACTTCCTCTCACATTTCCCTGAAATTCGTCCCACATAATGATAAGGGATTAGTGAGCTGAAAACACGCTTGCCACTAATGTCTTACCCTGATGTGGGAGGTATTTCTAGGTCACCCATTCTATCCAAAATATCTCAACACTCATGAGGAGGTTTTCATATGTGAATCTTTAAATATATTTTTTCCAATTATTATTTCCTTTTTACAATAATATTCACCCTCTGCCACAAGAGCCACTCATGGCAGAGAGTTACAGAGTAAGAGGCATTGTTTATGCGGATATTTGGGGAAGATAACGATTCGTGAGAAGGTGCTTGAGTGCAACTTATTTCTTACCAATGGAATACGAAGGGTATGAAAGTGGTTCGCTACAATTGACGTGGCATGGCGGGTCCTAGCCGTAAAGTTTAGAGGTGGTGGACCTTAAGAATGTAGTCCGTTTGAAAACTATTGGTAATCGGTACGAAAATACACCTGCGTTCCCCCTCACTGGAATATGATTGGCTGCTGTCCGTCATAAATATAGACGGACGTCTAGGTATGACAGAGTCAAAGAGCCATAGTCTGAGAGCTAAGTCTATAACGACGCCCATTGGACTACGCCATTGATCTACACTCCTTACGCGCGACTACGACGCGTACCAGTCGATTACTGCTACCGTATTCTAATTGGATATACTAGCCAAAACCACTTAGCTACTTCGTTGAAATATATCCCTTTCCAAGACATATCAAGAATTTATACAGGTGAGGAAGATAACGGTTAAGTCTAGACTTGCACAGGCGATCGGGGAAGATCCTCTTGTGGAGTCGGTCCCACAAAGTAGTAGTTTGTGGGAAGAAGCTATTAATATAAAGTAATTCTGTTTAGTGTTTAAATACAGAGTCCGCCCCAAAAATTTATACATACTTCAGGAGAGAAAAAAAAAACTTGCATAGATATTGTTATACTAACTATATTCGGACACCAATAGAGTATTACAGGTTACCTTTGGATTTTATAAACACAAGATATGCTGAAAATGGTGGCCTTTAGCATCCAAATATTTATTAGAACGGCGAACTGCTGCTTGGGCAACGTTGTTTAGTGGAAGTGCTGCTCATGCATTTTCAATCTCTTGTCTAAGAGTGTTGAGATATTTTGGATAGAATGGGTGACCTAGAAATACCTCCCACATCAGGGTAAGACATTGTCTAATGTCATCTGTCGAGAAAATACCGTGCTACAGTAAACAGTATTATCGCAATTTGATAAAAATATCCAAAACAAATTTTTCCTTTCCTGAAATGTGTATACATTTTATTGGAGGACGCGGACTCACTCTCTGTCTGTCTGTCTGTCTGTCTGTCTGTCTGTCTGTCTGTCTCTCTCTCTCTCTCTCTCTCTCTCTCTCTCTCTGTATATTATGTCATTAATTACCAATTTAACGGCAATTCTTCTTCTTCTTCTTCTTCTTCTTCTTCCTCTTCTATATGCCATATCCCTTCAGGACATACGCGATCATGATTCTCCACAATTTCCTGTATTTTTGTAATGCTTAATAATTTTTCTCCTTTTGTTATCTCTGTTTGTTCCGACATCCATTTACTCAAGTATGTTATACGCTGTTTTCCTCTGTTCCTCTTGCCTTCAATCTGTCCTGTGAGTATCAGATTTTCTAAGCCTTCTTTCCTTATTATGTGCCCTACAGATTTTAGATATCTCTGGCGGATGTTAAGTATAAGAGACCCATTTTCATTTTCTCTAAAACTTTGTCGTTGCTCACACGTTCGGTCCATGGTATTCCTACCATCCTTCTGTAGAACCAGATTTCTGTTGCTTCAAGTCTCTTCCGTTCAATCCCAAATTGAATTACATTCTTCTTAAGATAGCATAAAACCATGTTTTCTGCAGGTCGGAATGTCTTTTGTTCAAATAAAAGCAAAAGTTTTAGGAAGTAAAAAGGTCAGAGAAAACCACCTGCCATGGATTTGAATTCCATCCTGGCCTCTACTAGAGGTAGGTGCGAATCGGAACTTTTCAAAGGTTATAAGCGCCATGTTTTGCCGTGAGGTTGCTTGATCATAGATTATCGTTAAAAGGTCAGGGATTCGTTCAACCAAATCATTGACCAATTTTCCATTCATATAATCCCGGTTTATATCTTAACATACCTTAAATGATGGCACCATGCCACCAAAATACTACGCAATACAAACTTTACCTACATACCGTATAGACGTAACGATCACGACGCAACGTTTATTTATATGCCTGCGTATTGTCTTCTCTCAGTACGCATTTTGCTATTTCAGTACAGTCTATGAAAGTTCCTCTTCCACACTGATGATGGAAAAGAAGCAATCTTTCATGGAAGTTTTCCGGTCTTCAGTTCGTGCTTTGGCATTTTTATGAAATTTTCTCTTTTAAATGTATGAATTTTATAAACTTTATAGTTTATAAAACAATTACTATTTATAATTAATAAAATTAAATTTATTAAATTTATAATTTATAAGATAATTTATATTTATAATTATCATTTACAATTCTTGAAATTTATGAAATTTATGTGATATAAACTATATTTATAATTATTATTTTACTTTATAAAATAATTTATAAAATTTATGAAGTTTATAGAATTTATAATCTATAAAATAATTCATATTTATAATTAATATTTTATACTTTATAAAATAATTTATAAAATTTATGAAAAATTTTCTCTTTCGTCAAACCCCATAAAAATTCAATCTATATCTGTAAGAATCTATCAGCTATTTCTTCCCTGTTTACAATGATGTTTACTCTGTACAAGGCCCAAGAGCCACTCGAGGTAGAGGACTACCTATTAAGTGTTATAGCTTGTTGTGAATATGTGAGGATGATAACAGTTGAATCTATATTTTATTAGGTTAAGATTATAGGGATTGTGGAAGCATCCTCTTAGGAGTCGATTCCACAAAGCTGCGGTTTGCGAGAAAGAAGCTGCATGTTTGGATATGTGAGGATGATCAAGAATATTCATATATATTGCTGTCACACTTTGTCCTGCGGTTTGATATCAGGAGATTTTTTTTTATTCTTGGTCAGTCACAGGACTTGTAGCCGATTAGAATCGTAAAGACAACATATATGCTGCATCTATGGCAGTAGTTTTGTGTCTAGGCAAACATGGCCTGATTTCGTCCATTCTATTCTACACTGGTTGCCACCCAAAACAAGACTAGTCTCTCTTGATTATTATTTTTTACTGGTGTTCACCTTGTACAAAGCCTAAGAGACCCCCCGAGGTAGAGGGTTACATAATAAGTGACACGGTTTATGGAGATATGGAAGTATGATAACGGTTGAATCTAGATTTGAATAGATTAAGTTTGTAGGAATCGGTTCTACACAGTAGCGTTTCGTTGGAACAATTTGCCCAGGGGAAACTAACATCTCACCAATGGGAGATGAAGGAAATGGGTGTGGTTCGTTACAATGTGCGTGGTATGGCGAGGCTAAGCCGTGAAGGTTAATATTGGTGGAACTAAGGAATGAAGTTCGTTTGAATACTTTTCATGGAAATAGCAATAGAGCAGTGGAAGGCTTTCGACATTTCGCCTGTGGGAGAGGGGTTATAAGATGGAAAATAATTCATCACCCAAAAGGACACTGGGACTCTTTTGAACTATACTGAGACTAGCTCATGTCCATATATGGCAGCTACTACATTTTCGGCCTGATCTTGCTCTGATAAAGGTAGAGGATAGAATGAGGAGTGGTCCATGGAACCGACCATTTTTGCAGCATCTTTAGCGATGGATCGTATGTACGAGTCCCACTTGAGGTTTGGGTTCTGTTTAAGCCCCATCAGGCGCTCAAGGTACGGGGACTTCCTAAAAAGTTATCGGGTAAAGGAAATTAAAAACAGACAAATGGCGCGGTCAAATACTATAAAAAGGAGAAGATTTATATATATTTTCATTACTGACGTAAACTTGCTTTCGAGTAGAACGTAGCTGACAGTGATATGCATTCATATTCCTCATCCAAAGAATTTATAAAATAATGAAAATAACTTTCCGAAGACATTCATACAATACCTAAGAAAACATATCAAAAATTGAAGAACTGGCAATGCTTTATTTAAGAAATTTCAGACAACTTAAGACGATTACAACTTGGTGAAAACGCAAGAGAAATAAGATAAAATAAATACCAGTCAAAAATAAATAATAATTGACAAAGATGATGACAATAGTCCGAATAATGTAAATAGTGTACATAATACCTCACCTCAGAAATATAGACAGATACTGAAAGGCCAAAACGTTGTAATAAATATGTCGACAAAGATGAGGACAATAGTCCGAATAATGTAAATAGTGTACATAATACCTCATCTCAGAAATGTAGGCAGATACTGAAAGGCCAAAACGTTGTAATAAATATGGCGACAAAGATGAGGACAATAGTCTGAATAATGTAAATAGTGTACATAATACCTCATCTCAGAAATGTAGGCAGATACTGAAAGGCCAAAACGTTGTAATAAATATAGCGACAAAGATGAGGACAATAGTCTGAATAATGTAAATAGTGTACATAATACCTCATCTCAGAAATATGGACAGATACTGAAAGGCCGAAACGTTGTAATAAATATGGCGACAAAGATGAGGACAATAGTCCGAATAATGTATATAGTGTACATAATACCTCATCTCAGAAATATAGACGGATACTGAAAGGGCGAAACGTTCTAATAAATATGGCGACAAAGATGAGGACAATAGTCTGAATAATGTATATAACTATTAAAAATGTTTAAAAATCGAAAATACTTCCAAAAATGTGAAACAAATTAAATCTATTACTACTACTAAATATAAAAGCTGGATAAATGGGATGAAAGAAATACTAGTTAGAAATTACTGACCAACACCATTTCTGATGCACTTCCATTGAAAACACGACATCTATATACTAATATCACTACTCTATACAAGTGTCTTTAAGACAATTAAATTTAAACGATGCGTTATTATCATGTTATATAAATATTTCCTGAATTAAAACGATACAGATGTTAAATCTTCAGTACATTGAATGTGAAATAGTGGTAAAAAAAAGAACTCGGCGTCAGTACTGTTAGGATTGGGCATTGGCTGTCGGCCCGAGGAATAAACTAAAGAGCTCACGAGACTGACTGGTGTGGTCTGATGCACGACCATTCCTGCTTACATACCAACCTTATCTTTCCAGAGCGTGATGATTTTTCTTTCACCCACACTCATTGCAAAGAGAAATGATCTATAAATAATAATTCACCGAATAATTCAACATCGTGGAAATATATTAGATAGATAGATAGATAGATTTGAATAGGCTTACATAGATAGATAGATAGATAGATTTGAATAGGCTTACATAGATAGATAGATAGATAGATAGATAGATAGATAGATTTGAATAGGCTTACATAGATAGATAGATAGATACATAGATAGATAGATAGATAGATAGATATATTTGAATAGGCTTACATAGATAGATAGATAGATAGATAGATAGATAGATTTGAATAGGCTTACATAGATAGATAGATAGATAGATTTGAATAGGCTTACATAGATAGATAGATAGATAGATTTGAATAGGCTTACATAGATAGATAGATAGATTTGAATAGGCTTACATAGATAGATAGATAGATAGATAGATAGATAGATTTGAATAGGCTTACATAGATAGATAGATACATAGATAGATAGATAGATTTGAATAGGCTTACATAGATAGATAGATACATAGATAGATAGATAGATTTGAATAGGCTTACATAGATAGATTTGAATAGGCATAGATAGATAGATAGATAGATAGATAGATAGATAGATAGATTTGAGCAGGCTTAGATAGATAGATTTGAGCAGGCTAAGATTTGAACAGGCTTAGATAGATAGATAGATAGATAGATAGATAGATAGATAGATAGATAGATAGATAGATAGATTTCTGAGATGAGGTATTGTAATTATTCACATTGTTCGAACTGTTGTCCTTATCTTTATTGCCATATCCACGACATTTTAGGCGTTGTACATGTAACTTTGTGAATATGGCAATGAAGATGAGGACAACCTTTCAAACAATGTAAAGTGTAAATAGATACAGGTTTACATAGATATATTTGAACAGGTTTACATAGATATATTTGAACAGGTTTACATAGATATATTTGAACAGGTTTACATAGATATATTTGAACAGGTTTACATAGATATATTTGAACAGGTTTACATAGATAGATAGATAGATAGATAGATAGATAGATAGATCCTACATATGCGTTCGGAAATCATTATCATCAGTCCCGTGTCCGGGTTTTGTGGTGGTTCCACTGCTCTGCTGGGCACCTAACCAGATCTCTCCACATATCTGGTTTAGTAATATATTCATACATGTATACTGTGTCTTGGGAAAGTGGAACTAGCGAAGACCATCTCCCTCCAAGTCAAGTCACAGTCGATGTCCACATGACCGCTACTTCCATCCACCTTGACCGTTGACTTCAGTCTAAGAAGCCCTTCGCCCAGTTCTCCTAGGTCTTCATGACAGGTTTTATTTTTAATCCTTGCTTGGTGTCTCAGCAAAAAAAAAAATGGGGATAATGGCACCAATGACCCGGCCCTGCAACAGGTAGTACCGGGTTACATCCAGTAGCACTCGTAGAACGATCTCGCTTAAGTTATCCAACTATTTAATACTAAGTCAAATAGCCTGCCTCGGTGAATGGCGCCTAAATTCTCTTCAAAGTATTCCTCAAAAATTCACGCTACCCTCTTTTTCGCGTTTCGAAAATGTATTGATAGCAGACACAGAAAGAAAACTACAAAATTCCTAAAGAAAAGGAAAATAAGAAGAAAGGATTAAACAATAACAGTGTTATGGTCCGGTTCCTTGTATTAGGTTGGTTCAAAACTAATGACGTAATAATGTCGTTTTTTGAAGTATTTTTAACGTCAAAAAACGACATTATTACGTCATTATTTTTGCACCAACCTAATACCACGTGATAATCCAAGGTAGAACCAATAAAGAAGAACTCGAACACAGGTATGGAATAACACAGATATATTACAAACAGGAATATATACAGAGAAGTAGAAGTGTTAATATGAACAATCAGGTTTAGTATGGAGAACAATGTAGTCTCAACCAGTATCATTATTCCAATGTCTTGCAGTAATTGTCTGAACGCGACTCTGTTTCGGACTGCCACTGACTCGACTCTTGACTCGACTTGAACTACTGACTCAACTTGAACTACTGACTCGACATGGTAAGATCTCATAACAAACAGAAAGCATGGTTGTTAGCAAAAGGATGAGTCCAAAGTGCCAATTGCAAATCGGCGAGACCAAACAATTGCGGGAATTTAAATATCTGTGAATTGTTTTAATAGAGGACGAAAAGTGTGAAATCCGAAGGCCTATTAGGATAACCAAAGATGCCTTACAATAGCTAAGCAGAGTATTAGGAAATAGAAAAACTTGTCTAGAAACAAGAAAAAAAGTACTAAGTTGTTACGTGACATCTGTTCTTATGTATGACAATGAGTGCTGGACAATCTCTTCAAAGATGAAGAGACCTGAATCAACAGAAATGTGGTTCTACAGAAGGATGCTGAGGATACCAAGGTCGGAACATGTGAGCAATGATGGAGTTTTAGAGAAAATGGAAACAGAAAAAGAAACTTATACTTAACATCAGGAAGAGAGGGTTGAGATTTCTAGAACACATAGTAAGAAAGGGTGGTTGGAAAATCTGATATTCACAGGACAGATTGATGGCAAGAGAGAGAGAGAGGAAAATAACTCATAACATACTTAGTGAGCTTGAGTAAATGGATGGCTGAACAGGGTTTAGGAGAGATAACAGAAAGTCAAAATTTATTAAGAGCTACAGGAGACGGAGGACAGCGGGTGCGACGCTGAGTACCGAAGACGGATTGGGATGGTCAAGGATACATTTCAAAAGCTGGGTAGAGTACTGCGAGACAGGAGGATTTCTTTAGTGACAAAGAAAAGAATTCTGAGCTGCTACGTGACATCTGTCCTCCTTTACGGCAGTGAATGTTAGACAGTTTCCTCAAAGATGAAGAATCGAGATGGCGGAGATATGGTTCTACAGAAGGATGCTGAGAATATCATCGACAGAGCGTGTGAGCAACGATGAGGTCTTGGAGAGGATACAACCAAAGAGGAAGCTTATACTTAACATAAGGAAGAGACAGAGGAAATTTCTAGAACACATGCTGAGAAAGGATGACCTGGAGAATCTGATACTCACAAGTCGAATAGAGGGGAAAAAAGACAAGTGAAAGCAACGCATGACATACGGGCTTAAGCAAGTGGATGGTAGAACGTGGTCTGGGGGTGGCAGAGGTACGAAACTTATTGAGGGCCACAAGGGATAAGGTGAAGTGGAGAGCCATGATAGCCTACATCCTGAAAGAACAAGGGGAAATAAAAAGAAGTGACAGGAAGTTGTGGAGAACCATGATCGCTTACGTCTTGAAGTCTCTCTCAGCTGCCTCATTACATTCTCTTGACCACATCCACAGTGACTCAACGCTGAAACGATTTGAATAAAATTTGGACGATAGCGTCTAGGAGCTGACAAACCTTTTTGATGTTGAGATATTTTGTCAAAAAGTCCGTTACAAAGCGTAATGAATCTAACCGCTCGATCATCGTGAACGCAACGGTTACGCGTATTAATGTCGACCCAAGTAATATTATGAGAGATGGTAGATTCACGCATGCGTAAAAATGTAAGTTTCTCTCTGATTGTTTCAAGTTTTATCAAGACTGTGCAACCAGTCCTCGGGTTAATAGAAATTGTTGGATATTCTGCGGATAGAGGTACTCTTCAGAGCACAATCAACTTCTATCCCTTTTTTTCTTTTCTCTTTTTCTTTCTTTCTCTTTCTGACTCACTCTCTCTCTCTCTATCTCTCTCACTTAAATTCATAGATATGTGTTTAAATTCGGCGTATTTAGGCAGCAAATGTTCTCTAATGCAAATATTAAAAATAACAGACGATTTGTGTCGACTTTTCCAAATCTATATATAAAGTTCTTTGACTTGCGTTAGTCCGTCCGATTATCCATTACACACTCTAAAATAGCCGATCAAAACTAAATTTTAGAGAGCTGTGCAAACAGGTAAGAGGGTACAAAGTACGGTTAGTTTTACTAAGTTGCATAACTTCGTACAATAAACTTGCACTAATTATTTTTAGAAAAATTAAGTTTTATTAGTTAATGTCAAAATACTCCCACTATTTTAAAAACAATTTAATGATAAGAATAATAAAATACTTATTTAATAAAAATGCTTTATTTGTTTTTTACACATCTTTTTTTTAAGTCTTTATTCTGGTAAAATATAATGTCCAGTAGTAGTCACTTTAAATATGAATACAATAGGGAAAGGATAGCTTGTAAATCTCGACGAAAATACCAGCGATAATTTTAACAATACTAAATACTGTGAGGATTTCAATACGCTGACGAATGTTGCAAAAAATCTAGTTGTGAATATTCCTTCTCATGCAAGGAATGAATTCTGTCAGAAATTGTCTGACGTTCATTTCAAAGAAAAGTACAAGAAACATGGCCAAAGTCGATCATTAAAATTAATCGACACGAAATATTTGTTGTTTTTAATTGTATTTATCTTAAAGAACACATGCATCTTTCTATATAAATATCTCTATAACCGCTATATTTAATGGGGATGCGTGAATGTGTTGGCATCCCTGCTTTTTCAACACTGAAATGAACTTCGACCTGTCTAGTAATCGACTTCCTATGTAGAGCAATCGAACGTTGTATCTGCTGATATGACTTCTTTTTTTTTTTTTTTAGCTTAATGGCAAATAAATTACCATTGACTTGAAGGTGGTGGCTCTAATTAAAAAAGAGAATACAGGTTCGATTACTGTCAGGGGTAGGGGCATATTTTCTTTATTAGCACTTTAGGTCTCGAGACTGATAGACATTCATTCCACTGTTTGGAAACATTAATGTCTACTCAAACTCGTGTACCAACTAAATTACATTTAATTAGAAATACCGTAAATTGCGGCGTACGAGTCGACCTTGCGTAAAAGTAGACTTCAAGATTTTTATTAGGTTGGTGCAAAAGTAATGTCGTTTTCTCACATAGTAACATATGTGATAAAACGACATTATTTTTTGCACCAACTTAATAGCTCAAAATTCTTATTTAGGCATATACCTACCGTATAGGTCCACCTTGACGTGGTGCTGTCTTTCTAGATCAATTACGACTGAGTAGTGAGTTCGATCCTCACTGGGTGCACCATACTTTCGGCCTTGTGCCACATCTAAGCCGGACTTAGAAAATCACTACCTACCGTATAGGTCGACCTCTAGACATACAGTAGTATTACCAGTGGCCCAAACATTAAGCCTACAGTTAAACGAAGTTAGGCTATATATACCTGTGTCAAACCTACATAAGCTCACCCCATTTAGCTGTACATTGTGACAGTAACCGTAATATGTTTCTATATGCGTTGTATAGAAAACAATCTACAACAGACATCGGTGGGTACCATATAATGATATATATTATAATTGAGGCTGTGCAGCTTTTGGACAGATGACTGAGAAGCGTTCGGCCGTGTGTTGTCGTGTAGCAAAATTGTACCATCTCTATTCACAAGTCTAGGGTGTTTTCTTTTTTCAATTTTTCATGCATACACTCAATTTCTCCACAATACGAGGTTAGTTATCGTTTTCCCTTGAGACAAGAATGAATAATGAATAACCCCTTTGAAAGACCACCTCTACAGTAACAATTAACTTTTTAGGATGGGGTAGATGTTTTAGGTTATTGTTTTGGTGTTTCCATTGCATCTAAGCATTGGTCTATTCTCTTACTGTTGTCAAAGAGTAACCATCTCTGATCACCTATAATTATTCGATGCAAAAATGGTTCTTTTTCCAGTCGGAAAAGCATGCAGTAAGATTACTTGACCTTGTTTCATTATAATCCTTTTCATTGAGCTTATGAGTAACAAAATATTGCGAGAAAAATTATTTGGAAAGTAAAAGAGCCAGGAATAAGTAAAGATTTATTTTATATACTAAAGAGGTTATTTCGTTAGACGACCGGATCAACAACCAACCAAATATATGTCATTTCATGTATGACAACTTAATAGAATACTGAATTGGCGTTAATGTTTTTATTATTTTTTATTAATTTCTATATTAATATGATATGTTCCCCAAACAGAAGTATTAGTAGGATATATTTGTGGCAACTTGCTAGGGGTACGGTAAATGGTGTGCAGTAACCTTTAGGAATGTTCTCCCACTTGTTCACAACTTGGTAGTAAACGTCCGAATTTTAGGCCCGCAGAATAACTCGACACCTATTTTGAAAATATTTTTTAGGCTTGAAAACTGGAATTGTACGCTACAATTCACGGTCGTCCTCTCCAGTTGGTAGATAGCCGAATGGTGAAGTTAGCGAATATGACTATGGTCAGTTTGTCAAAAAGGTGGCCTTGATAATAATGACCAGAGCAGACGGCCCTTGTGGGTGACATTGTTAGCAAATGACCGAAAAGCATGTTACGGGTTGACCCAAGTTCTTATTCTTTTTCTACTTCTGCTCAAAAGACCAGGGAGGAGTATGAACTGGACGATAGAGGAATCTATCTACTCTTGGTCCTGTACTCGTGAAATCTTATGATTAGATACGTGTGTATGACCAACACAACACTTTAAAAAACAGTGTTTTATATTCAATTACTCTATGACTTATATTGTTTGGCTTTGCATATGAATAATTACGAGAATTTTTTTCCGTCTGCAAGAGAAAGCCACTTTAAAACAGTGTTTTATATTCAATTACTCTATGACATATTGTTTGGCTTTGCATATGAATAATTACGAGAATTTTTTCCGTCTGCAAGAGAAAGCCAGTATTTACCGCAGCGACAGCAGGAGAATATATATATATATATATATATATATATATATATATATATATATATATATATATGGCAATTGGAGGGAGCTTCGCCTTTATGAGGGTCGTCTTTTCTCTTATTCAACGGCTTGTTTCGGAAACAGAGTGTATATGGTAATTTTTATGTCGCCATTTTATCCTGTCAATAGCCTCTGTTGTACACTGGTGGTTATTGATTCCGCCGGTGGGTCTATATTACAACAGGCAAATGGGGTGTAAACGATGAATATATCGACAGCGGTTTGACCGGAAAGCGCCTAGTCGCTGTGTATCTGTACCTCATTTACACTAGGGTAATAACGACTTAGTCTTTTCCAGTTGGTGGGTGGCCGAGTGGTGAAGTTAGTGACTATCACTATGGTCATTTTGTCGATGGTCCTTGTGGGTGGCACTGTTGGCAAGTGAATGAAAAGCATGTACCAAATAAATTACATTTATATTAATAAGATGTCAGATATCAAAGAAAGAAAATGAGAAAGAAAGGATGAAAGAAAGAGAGAGAGAGAGAGAGAGAGAGAGAAAGAAATGGGAGATAGAAAAAACAAATGAAAGAAAATGAAATTGAGTGTGAAATATTAAAGAGGGTTAAGTGTGACGTTCGGGGAAGTAAGACACAACGAGAGAGAGAAAAGAACAAAAAAATAGAAGATGGTATGAGAGATTGTGAACGAGAAAGGAAAAAGGTGAAAAAGAGTCGATAGGTGACTGAGAAAGAATAGGGCAATCGATTTAGAGATGGGGGGAGGATATAGGTTGACTCTGAATAAAAAGAAAGAAAAAGATTGTAAAAATTTGGTATAAGATATGAGAGAAAATTTCGATGGAATCAAAGAGATTCAGTCAGTCAGTTAAGTGGCATACATAATACACGCTTGGGCGATCATGTCTTTTTCAATTCATGACTGACTAGGCAGAAGACATTCCCGCAGTAGGCTGCCGTTTCCTTTTGCGGATGCCACGCCAGTCTTTCCTGCTATTCAACCAATAGATGGAGGTGTGGGGGAGAAGAGATTGATTCATATCAAGGATATTTGCACGTAAGCGAATGTAACTAACCCGACTGGAATTCGAACACGGCTCTCCGATTTCTCATTCTTAGCTATTAGCCATTAAAGATTAATAAATTGAAGCAGAAAGAGAATATGCGAGATAGAGAGAGAGAGTGTGTGTGTGTGTGTGTGTGTTTGTGTGTGTGTGTGGTAGAGAGAGAAATAAAGAGAGAACGAAAGAAAGAAAGAGAGAGAGAAGATAATATTTACAAAGGGAACTCTTTCATTAATCCTTGTTATTCATCATCTGCCTAGGTTAAAAGGTGTCGCCATTTTGGATTCGAGGCAGAAGAAATCTGAGTGCTTAACTGGTGCAGCCACACCTAAATATTATTTGATTTTATTATGGCCTCTTTTCAATTTATTGCTGTCTTATTACGGAGATGGCAATGGGAATAGTAACATTAGGCGAAACATTTGGCATTCTTTAACTGAGCCGCTTGTACTACTGTCGATTGAAACTTATAAAATCTTTCTATTAAAACAATTTTTTCAAGAATATAGGTTTCTCAAGTCTAGTAAATGTCAGCGAAATTCCAGTACTGATAGGGGTTTCCTTCCTAACCTTTAGTTCGTAGTAGTGTGGAATGTCACCAACTTGATTATGTCATTATTTTCTCTTCGAGTTACATGTGATATCCATTTTAGTTGTTGCTGCTTTTGAAAGTCCTCAAGTGATATGCTTTCTGTCATACAAATGTGAAGATAGACTGACCCATTTATTCACATAGACAGATAGAAACGAATAGATAGATAGATAGATAAATAGATAGATATGAAGAAAGAAAGAAAGAAAGAAAGAAAGAAAGAAAGAAATATATATATATAAATACACTTAGCTTGATAGATATGAATAGACGAACGAGCTAGTTTTTTTAGCTAAGTCCCTTCAGGACGCAGGTAATCATGACTCTCCATAATTTCCTATTCTTCATTATCTGTGAACTGCCATGCATTGTTGAGAAATATAGTTGAGTTTTTTTTTTACCATTGTCGTTTGAGCACTTCGGCGTGGGGGAATGGTTGGCGAGCTTGTCTCGCTAGATCAGTTATGACTGAATTGTGAGTTTTATCCTCACTAGGTGCCTCATGCTTCCGGCCATGTGTCACATCTAAGCTACTCTTAGAAAAATCACAAGGCACTTCGACGTGGTGTAATGAGTAGCAGGTTTGTCTTACTCGATCAATTACGACTGAGTAGTGCCTTCGATCCTCTTTGGGTGACCAATACTTTCAGCCTTGTGCCATATCTGATTTACACTCAGTAAATTACTTTGCCATTGTCGTCTCCCTGTTTTGTAATTCAGTTTTCTTTGTGCTTACCGAAGGCTATTGGATCCACTTTACCCTAGAAGAATGGGATTCCTACCATTCCTAAAATCATTTGTACAAAGGTGGACGCAACCGAAGAACTCAGTTGGAATTCGAACTCCCCACACCAGTTCTATTTTCTGCGCCGATAACCCTTGCACTACCTACAGTTTTAATATTCTGAGAATATTACTTGAAACGGTTATTACTACAGTTGGGATTGAAAGTCAGTTCTTTTCAGCCCTCAAGCAATTCTAACGCTGCCTGTTTGTATTTCCGGTTACATATTAGAATGTATTGATGGTTAGTAGAAGCTGTTAGACTGGAATGGCGGACGTTGACTCAATTGTCACCTACCTACCCTCCTAGACTGAGCAAGCAAATCCATAAATAAAAATACCTATTTTATACCACTGTTTCCTTGTGAATGTGCAATGGACCCTTTCCCAAGTTTTTTTTTTTTTAAATATTTTCATTATTTAATGCCATGACACTTCTAGACGTAGGCGATCATGACTCTTTGAGATCACTCAGTGGTAATTTGAAGTCTCAAGAAAAAATGTAAGTATTTGTAAGAAAAAAATTAACTGTTACGTTTGGCCTTTACTTATCAAAGCAAATGTAAAAATGACGGGTCCAGGGCAACTTCGATGGTTATATTAATGGTAGTAAAAAAAAAAACAAAAAAAAAACAATAAATTTGGTCGTAATGGACAAAATAATTAAGAACGGATGAAAAACAAACACCCGTAGGAGACACAATTAATCCACAAAAAATAAGACATAACTAATCGCAGAAAGTATTAAAAGTTGTTTTTAATATTTCCGTGCGAGCAAAAAAAAAACATTCTCCGCATCGATAGGTCGAAAGGAGATGAAGAAAAAAATGAACAGCAAATGTTGAAAATGTAGACAAAGCCAACATTGGCAGAAGGCCAATTTCAGGGAGAGCGCATGAAGAAATGAATTCACTAACAATGGCTTGCAGAAAAATATATTTGTTAGCAATAAGCCAACATTGGCACAAGGCCACGTCAATGGAGCTCCTAGTGACGAATGAATTACAGTGACTTGCAGGGGAAGATATTTGTTAGGACTGTGCCAACATTGGCACAAGGCCACGTCCATGGAGCTCCTAGTGACGAATGAATTCACAACTGACTTGCAGGGGAAGATATTTGTTAAGACTGTGCCAACATTGGCACAAGGGCACGTTCATGGAGTTCCTATTGACGAATGAATTCACTATCAATGACTTGAAAGAGAGGATATTTGCTAGGACTAAGTAACATTGGCACAAGGCCACGTTCATAGAGCTCTTAATGACGAATGAATTCACTATCAATGACTTGCAAGGAGAGCTATTTGTTAGAACAAAGCCAATATTGGCACAAGGCCACGTTCATGGAGCCCCTAGTGAGAGGCGCGGTTTTTAAACTTCTGAAACCATAAGGATCTAATATATTTGAAACATCCCAATCAAGAAGGAAAAAGTGGACCTTCCATCTCATTTCCTATAATCTGTATTGAGTTCTCTTTAAAAATCTAATGTTATGAACGTTTCAATTATATTTCATTCATTCTCATCTTACCTGGATATATATATATATATATATATATATATATATATATATAGATAGATAGATAGATATAGATATAGATATAGATAGAGATAGAGATAGATAGATAGATAGATAACTAGACTCGTTTCGAAAAACCCTCGAATTTTTGATTTGCCAATAATCAAATCAATCTCGAGGGAAAAAAAGGTTTTAAAAAAAGAAAGAGCTACAAACATGAACTACTGCCAAAAAAAATGGCACAGATGCAGGTCTGAAGCCCAAAGAAAAAACCCCGATACGAGTAAACAACTAACTAACAAAAGAGCTCAATACAACCGTAGAGCAGACCTAGATACACCTAGTGAGCCAGACAAACCTACCTAGGTTTCACCTAAACGGTTCGTCAGGGAAAGTTCGGCCGAACTTTCCCTGATAATCTATTTAGGTGAAACCTAGGTAGGTTTGTCTGGTTCACTATATATATATATATATATATATATATATATATATATATATATATATATATGAGGGTGCTATTATTGTTGTTCCAACGTGAGAAAAGTGTATATTTTAAAGAAAAAAGAGAAACCGCAAGCGCTTTTGGTTATATTGTGGATTTTTTAAAAATATATGTTATACTTTATTTTCCATATTTTTTGCTACACGCGTTTCGGGTCTTGTGACGGTCATCAAGCGAAGAATGTTTTCTTATGCTTAACCATTGTCTTTTGTGCGTGGTAGTAATCCAAATTCTTCTTGGACATAGATATATATTCGATTCTCCCGTCGAATTTGTCATATGAGAGTCAAGCAGATCAGTTCCTAGCCCGACACCAGCACATGAGATTTGATTATAGAGGTGAATATATTCGTAAAATATATTCAAACCGAAAGGAGTGACGTAAAACATGTTTCATTAGGTTAAAGCCTTTTGAAGACAGTAGACAGTAGACTGCCATTTAAGCTCGCCGCCCACGCCGTATCGTAGCTTCCCTCTGACTTTTCTTTAATTATTTTCATTGTATATATTTTTGTTGTGTTTTCCTCTTTGGTACATAATTTAAGCGTATTAATAGTTTCGCAGCAAGGTTTTACATTTGAAATGGCTAGATGTAACCGTAAGTTCTATGCTAACAGTTTCATCTTTCTCATTTTTCGCTTCCAGTTTCTTGATTCCCAGTCAACTTCAATCTTTAAAACATTAAATGCAATGTCAATTATTATCTTCTCTGTCTTCTTAATTTCTGTTCTTTTATTATCCTCTCTCCTTAATAATTCTTTTTCTCATATTCGTTCACACTCAGTAACTATTTGAGTCTTTATGGTTTTATTGCGTTTCTTGGGGTGAAATGATTTAAAATAAAAAAGTAATTTGAACTCCTTTCGAAATATTTAGTCTATTTCTTCTGCCGATAATCTCAAGATTCTTGACAAGAATTTAAAGAAGGGTATGTGATATTATCAATCCTGACCTGGCATCTCGACTTCAGCCCCTTTCCCATTCAGGTGATGTAGCTTCCCTCCTTCATTTCTATAGATATTTTCATGGCAATTATACTGATGCTCTTTTTTTCCTTAGCGCGTCGACTTCATGAATTTAAGCGCGCTACTAGATTGGCAGCTCGGTCTCACCACTTTACTGTTGAACTAGCTAGATGCAACCGCCACTTCTGCTCTAGAAATTTATTTTCTCGCGCTTCTCGCCTGTAGATGGTTCGAGGCATGACGATAAACTACATATAGCAACAAGGTCTCTGTTCGAAAGATTGGAAGTTTTGAGGAAGGAGGTAATTACCTCTTAATTGCAGTAGTTGCCAAGTTCACTCTTGCCTGGGTGGTAGCGCTTGTTAGGGTCCCAACTATGAGTAAATAATGAACTCCCCGAAGAGAAACAAAACCCTATGTAAGTATAAAATACATTTTTATAGTAAAAATACGAGCAATACATTTTTATATAGCAAAATTACCAACAATACATATACCAACATCAAAGAATTCTTTCATGACATTAATCCATATAATATCCTACAATTTCTTAAATCAAACAGTATTCCAAATATGGTGCTGTTCGATGAAAGTGACTCACCTGATTATTTTTACTAAATGTTCTCTTCTCCGATGAAACGAAAGTTGATCAAAATCAAAGGATAAGCGATCTAAAATCCGAAGAAGCTTTGAAAGCTCTTTGAATTTAGCAGTAAGTACTGTCAAGCATCCGTTCAGTATAATGTTCTGGGGGATGATTTTCTTTTCATGGAATTAGTTTCTTAAAACCTATTGAAAAGACCCTCAGGAGCAAGCAGTACAAGAGAATTTTAGAGTCTTGTCTGCTCCCTTTTGCTGAAAGGGTGGAAATCGAACCCACCAAGCTCATTTTTATGCAGCATAATGCTCCCTGTCACAAATCAAAATTTGATGAAAGAACACTGATGAGAAGCAGGTGAGTGTTATGACATGGCCGCCCCAATCTTCTGGCCTCAACCCCATAGAAAACTTATGGAGCATGCGGCTCAAAAGCTTTCTCAAGAGCCTGTACTTTATAATGCTCCATAAGTTTTATCGAACAGCACTGTACAACTTCAACAAAACTCTAGCATAAAGCGTACATATAACCGACTTTAGTAATTATGCCCATACATGCATATATATGCACAAAAGCTGAGTATCATCTACCATGTATTCAATTGTGAAAGCATAATAACTTATATATTTTTATTATTTCAAAGCTCACAAGAAAATTAAATTTTGACATTAAATGACCCATAAGGAGTTGATGTGCCGTTAAACAAACAAATCATGATCCTAATCTCTCATGTGGAGCTTCCTTCTAATTTCTTGCTTCCCTATCACTTACGATCTTCTTCTCGTTAAAGTCTTCTCATTCTCTTTCACTCCCTTGCGTCTTAGTGGCATTATCGCCTTGCTTGGGTTGAAATGACTCTATTTAATCATATAATAAAACTTTGTCTTGGAAATATAAAACATTGTCCTCCAAATACAAAAATCTAAAATATTCCTGAACTTTGACATCCGGAGAGACCATCCAATTCAAGTCAGAATAATTGTCGTAAACAATGAAAAGAAGACCTGCCAAAATTTATGATTTTGAAAAAAATTTAAAGAATAAAAGAGCTGGACGCATAATAACTGTTGCACCTAAAACAACCATTCGTCTAGAGAAATTACAGATTGAAGGAAAATCTTTTTATTCAAATTACGCTAAAAACGAAATCAATTACTGAAAATAGCAACTACATATATATCGAGATCCAACAGGCCAAAATATCGACCATAGTTAAATAATTATTTTAATTTCGTCCACCAGAAAATAACAAAAATAATTGAAGTAGATATTGTTTAGATTGTAGAAATTAGAGACCAACTTTCAATTAAGATGAAAACTATTCGTGCAGCAACAATAAAATATTAGCAGTGGGGATGGGGAATGGGGTAAAAAGCAATTCTGCCCGACGCAATATGTAACCAAACAGCCCCACCCCAATAAAGATGGACACGAATTAACTAATAACAAATATAATTCTTCTAACCATTATGCTTAATCGATAATGATCGAATGTAACGAAATGAAAATCGAACTAAAAGTTAGAGAGATCGATGGAAAACACACGCACACAAACGCGTCATTCCTCGCTAATGTCACAACACTCTTTACCCACGTTACAACACTCACTAGTGTTCGTCTCTACCTACCTTGATAATGGCTTAAGAAAGTAGAAAACTTGGATCATATTTATTCCAAAAAGAGACTTTAGATAATTTCCTGGCGGAATTTTCTCCTTATCTGAGAAGGATTATTCGTTATTTGGAAAAGTCGATCAATGAAATTAATCGGCAGAAAATGCCTGTTGTCTTCAATAACATTTGCCTTAAAGAATATATATATATATATATATATATATATATATATATATATATATATATATATATATATACTAGCTTAAAAGCCGTCCTATTGGGTGGTATTTAAGCTAGCGTCTGCGATGGGCTCTTGATTGGGCCTTCATCACAATAGGTAGGGATAATAGATAATAATTCTTCTGCTGCCACTTAATTTAAAAGCAATTTGATGCACGTAGGTCTTTATTTCCGTACAAACAATTACTTTTATTTCATGAGTGAGTTTCACTGCATTTTGCAATTAATTGCGATTATTCCCAAATTTATTTCCAAGTTATAAAAATTGTTATCGTAAAAAATAATACAAAAAAAATAAACCACGTAAAAAAATCACCGATAACAATCGCAGAAATTCAAAATTTCCAGATTGCAGGTCCGGATCCAGCCCGAAATGTTTTTTAATTTGCTTCCGTAGTCTACCTGATTTCAACATGGTATGATATGTTGGGCTACAGTCTCTAGGAGTAAAGTTGAAAAACTGCGATACAGTGACACACAGACATACGCATTTATTATATATACATACAGTGAAACGTCGGTTCTCGAACGTCTCACATGTCGAACAAATCGGTTTACGAACAGAAAATTCGTGATGAAAATGCCTCGGTTATCGAACAAAATTTCGGTTCTCGAACAACTTAGCCAAAGTGAGTTAAACCGAACGGAATAATTTCTGAGTCGACCGCTGTGTTATATAAATTTGTGTGTTGTGTTGTGTTTTTCTTTTCTAATTTTATTGTACTGCGACTTTTTTCTCTACATTGATTCCTATTGGGAAAATAGTTTCGGTTTACGAACATTTCGGGTTACGAACGGCCTTCAAGAACGAATTAAATTCGTGAACCTACGTTCCACTGTGTGTATATATATATATATATATATATATATATATATATATATATATATATATATATATTATAATAATATTTTTAAACAAAAAATATTATTATAATATAAGCTCTACTTCTGTATGGAGCACTGTCTTCTTAAAAATAAAAACAAAAATACTAAGGAACCCCGGATTATGCACCCAACGTGTTCTTTTCTATTTTCTGCATACCTGCACAAAGATACATATATATATATATATATATATATATATATATATATATATATAGAGAGAGAGAGAGAGAGAGAGAAATATAAAAAATAGAAAGAAAGAAAGAAATTAAAAGTAGTCAAAGAAAGAAAGAAAGAAAGAAAGAAAGAAAGAAAGAAAGAGATTAAAAGTAAGACAAAGAAAGAAAGAAAGAAAGAGATTAAAAGTAAGACAAAGAAAGAAAGAAAGAAAGAAAGAAATTAAAAGTAAAAGAAAGAAAGAAAGAAATTAAAAGTAAGACAAAGAAAGAAAGAAAGAAAGAAAGTAAGACAAAGAAAGAAAGAAAGAAAGAAAGAAATTAAAAGTAAAACAAAGAAAGAAAGAAAGTAAGACAAAGAAAGAAAGAAATTAAAAGTAAAAGAAAGAAAGAAAGAAATTAAAAGTAAGACAAAGAAAGAACGAAAGAAATTAAAAGTACCACAATGAAAGTAAGATATCCGGAAAAAGAGCTGAACGGAAAGAGAAAAGAAAGAAATAGATTGAAAGAAAGAAATAGGTCAAATAAAAAAAAAGAAAGGGAGAAAAGAAAAAAAGAATGAAAGAAAGTAGGGAGAGAAAGAAGGAAATCGGCCATTGTTTGCAAAATCCTTCTGTGATGAATAAAGATAAAAGATAACTGATCTTTTAGAAGATTATATAAATATTTCGAGTTTCTGATCACGGTTAAGATAAAACGATTTACTGGATTAAAGTTAATATTCTCTAAGAAATTCTGAATCTGTGTAGAAGCAGGCACGTAAGTCTCTCCTACCTGGATGGTGAGGTTAATTAACCCAAATTAAACTCTGAATCTCTTTATTACAACAAACCCTATCTGGATTTACCCAAACAAAACAAAATATCGACATGGTAACTTTTCTCCTTGTACACTCTACGACCGCTTTGGGAGAGCGGTGATTTTCCAAGCGTATCAAATTGTCCATTTCTTAATGTATAACGTCATTTGTTTACATTTGATACGCCATGAGCAGTTATGAATGTGCGAGAGTCATGGAAGATTGAAGTTTATAAGCAGTAAATTCGACCTACTGAGTGATCCTTGGTGGCCGAGCGGTTAGGCACATCAGCGTAAATGACGGTTCCGTATAGGATGCAGGTTCGAATCCTGTCCAAGGACGAATATTTTCTATGAAAATTTCTCGGACATTCAGGCCGGTAAATGTTATTTAATACTGTTTATTTTAAACAGAGCATTTACTTAAATACTTGTATCTATAAAAAGAACGTTAAACATAAAAAATGTCTTTAATATATATATATATATATATATATATTTCTGAGATGAGATATTAGGTACATTATTTACATCATTTGGACTATTGTCGTCATCTTTGTCGCCATATTTATTGCAACGTTTCGGCCGTTGTACGCTCTGGCCTTCTTCGGGTTGTTGGAATGTCGAACTGAACCCTTTATTTCGCTCACTGGCGTAGACTGTTGTAGTTCCACGAGCCATGTCTAATGGATGTCAATTGTCAATTATCTCCTGTTAATTTCCCTCTCCAAGTTCTCCACTGCATTAATCAGGTATTGATCTCACACTCTTTTATAAATGCCCTTCAGTTTTAGTTTCCCCCGCCCCATCTCTCTTCCCCACCCCTTTTTCTTTTCTCTTCCTCTCCATCTCTCATCTCCTGATCTTTAAGATTAGATCGTCTAGTGTGTCTTTATGTCACCACAAAATGTATCCTTTCCGGTTATTAGACATCCGACAACATTCATATTTCTCTCACTTAAACCGTCTTTAACTCACCTCTCTATAACTTCTCTCTGTTAAGTTTTAATCCCCCCACCTTCTCTCGTCTGTTACCCCTGTCTTTAGCTCTAACGTTCGTCCCAAACTCTCATACTTAGACTCTCTCTAAATTCTCCGGAATTGTTTTTTCTGTTTTCTTTTTGAATTTGTAGGTCTGATGAATTGGATCGTATTTACGTTTCCAATGGAATAAATTATGACCAAGGAATATTAATGTTTAAGCCTTAATATGATATATATATATATATATATATATATATATATATATATATATATATATATATATGTGTGTGTGTGTGTGTGTGTGTGTGTGTATTATATCTATCAAAAGGTTTAGAAATCTAATTTCCTGAAGAAATGTTTTCAGAAATTTGTTTTTAAATAATTTTAATCAACAGTATCGCTTTTCGGTCAATGAATGATTTACGTTTTCTTTATGTAAACTACTAATTTTACCATTTCCATCCACTTGCTCTGATTTACTTCTGATAAATTTCTATCAAGGAGAAATGACAGAAATTGGCCTTGTTCAGAATTTCTAGCATAAAGACAGTTTGGAATATCATCTGCTCAATGATTGATTATTTGGTATGAAACATCGATTCCTATATAAAGGTCATTAGGTGCCAAACTTATATTCCTATATATGTGGTGTGCTTGTTCTGTGTTTCAACTGCCATCCACACTGTTCAAAACAATTATGTCTAGCTCTTTAATAAGTAATCTTCTTTAAAGATTAACTAATAATCCGTGCAAAGAAAATGGAAGTGAAAAGAGCAAAACGAAAAACAGTAAGAGAAAGAGGAAAGAATTAGGGAAAGCTAATAGTGGTGTAAAAGAAAGAAAGAATCAACGAGAGAAAGAAAAAAGAAAAAGAAAAATGGATGAAAGAAAGAAAGAAAGAAAGAAAGAAAGTTTGGGTGAATAAATGAAGGAAAGAAAAACAAAGAATGAATGAATGAAAGAAAAAATGAATGAGTGAAAGAAGAAGAAAGAATAAAAAGAATTGATGGATGAATGAAAAAAGAAAGAACGAATGAATGAAAATAAGAATGAATGAATGCAAGTAAAAAAAAGAAAGAAAAAGAGAGGATTAATGAATGAAAGGGTGAATGGATGAGAAAGAAAGAAAGAATGACTGAATGAATAAGAAAGAAAAAAGAAAGAAAAAAGTAAGAATGAATGAAGAAAGAAAGAAAGAAGAGAAACAAATGGAAAGAAAGAAAGAAAGAAAGAAAGATTAATTAAAATAAACGAAAGAAAGAAAGAAAGAAAGAAAGAGAGAATGACTGAAAGAATAAGAAAGAAAAAAGAAAGAAAGAAAAAAGAAGAAAAGAAAGAGGATAAAAAATAAACGAAAGAAAGAAAGAAAGAAAGGATTAATTAAAATAAACGAAAGAAAGAAGGAATGACTGAATGAATAAGAAAGAAATAAAAAAGTAAGGATGAATGAATGAGAAAGAAAGAAAGAAAGAAAGAAAGAAAGGGAAAGAGATTTAGTGAAGAAGTAACCTTTTCTTTACACACTCAGGTTTGTGTGCTCTTCAAATGTAAATTATTACAGCTATTATTTTCATCTTTGATCGCAACATTTCGGTCGGTTCATTCTCTGGCCATACTAACGCAAGATGAAAATCTGAAATATAATAATATCATTATTTCCTGAATTATTCGGACTAATATCTTCATCTTTGTTTTTCTGATCGCAACGTTTTCTACGGTCCAATGACCGGTCTTTAGATGTGTGTTGAATTTACCAATTGTCAAACAGAATTATTATAGTTCTTAATATCCAACGCTTAACTTAACAGATACATTTAATCTGAACACATTACTACTATTAATAATAATCGTTAACGCCTAACAAAACATGTCGAGAAGTAAATTATTGGAGTTTAACGCGTAGCAGAATTTGTTAAACAAAGTGCTCGATAACAAAATTAAATTCTTTTTTTTTCAACAGTCCGAACAATGTAAATACGGTAAATAATTACAATACCACACCTCAAATATATACAGATTCTGAAGAAGGCCGGAGCGTACAACGTCGTGAATATGGCAATAGAGATGGGGACAACAGTCCGAATAATGTAAATAGTGTAAATAATTACAATACCTCATCTCAGAAATATAGACAGATATAGAAGAAGGTCGGGGCGTACAACGGTCTAAACGTCGTGAATATGGCAACGAAGATGAGGACAACAGGCCGAACAATGTAAATAGTGTAAATAATTACAATACCTCATCTCAGAAATATAGACAGATATAGGAGAAGGTCGGGGCGTACAACGGTGTAAACGTCGTGAATATGGCAACGAAGATGAGGACAACAGTTCAAACAATGTAAATAGTGTAAATAATTACAATACCTCATCTCAGAAATATAGACAGATATAGGAGAAGGTCGGAGCGAACAACGGTGTAAACGTCGTGAATATGGCAACAAAGATGAGGACAACAGTCCGAACAATGTAAATAGTTTAAATAATGGAAGATAAATCTTTTTAATGTTTAAATTTGTATAAACTGATAAATACAGTATTTCACTGAATAAAACAAATTGATGAATATATTATTTCTCTGCATATCATTTTACTCTTCAAGAGTCGGTTCTTCAAAAAAGCCCCAAACGATAATGGCCTGTCATGTGTTTAAGATCTACAAATCACTACAATTTATCGATTCAAACAAATTCAGGTTGAATATGTCGTATGGATGCGAGTTGGTGCAAGGGACAGTGGATCGCAATGAGAAATCAGAGAGTCGAGTTCGAATTCCAGTCGGGTTCTTTACATTCACTTACGCTCAAATACCCCTGGAAAAGTATGAATCCATCTTCCTCACCAGTAGCTATAGGAAAATAACAAGGCAGACTGGCCATTATAGCCTTGGTTGGCAACCAGTCTAGGAGACAGAAAACTCTGACTCCAAAAGCAGTGTGAAAAGAAACTGGCCAGTCATGGGCAAACTGAGAGCAGCTGGTTGCATGCAGCCCGTTTTGGTCGTCCTGAATGGCACGCTTACTTCCATAAATTAAATGGCCTTTCTTAAAATTTGGTTTTGTTTCGCTCTCATTTGATCGCTCACATTGTCTCGTACATAACCGCATACATAAACAGTTTCTTGAATTTTGTAAACTTCCGGTGAAAGTGACGTTTTCATCGTTTTAAACCATTGACAGTTTTCACTACGGAAGATCATACGTGTAAGCATCTTTTGCTTCTGAAACAGGAAACATCAGAAATATACGTTTTATTTTCAAATGAATAAATTAGAAATAAGTGACACACAGCGACATCAGTTAATCCCACTGTCATCAGTGATAATATTATACCAAAACATTTTGATGATTTTTCACTAAGGAAGATCATACGTGTAAACATCTTTTGCTTTTGAAACAGGAAACATTCAAAATAATTAATTCTCTAGAGAAGAAATATATGATTTTATTTTCAAATGAATAAATTAGAAATAAATCACATGCAGTGACATGTATTAATCCCACTGTCATCAGTGATAACATTATAAAAACACTACAAATTTTTAAAAGAAGAATATCTACGTCCCATGTCTAAGGGTATCGTCATGTTCTTATTTATAGCACCAGTTAGTTATTGCTCGCCTGTTTCCACTGAGTCCAAGTACACTCTACCCCGGCCCGGGTAGCGGAACGAGGACAGTCTACCCCGGTAGATTAATTTGGTTTCGGTTTATTTTGTTATACGCTGTATCAACCTCAATGGGTAATTTAATGCAGACAAGATTTTTAGGATAGGTTCGTATGAATAGAATATGTATTCTTTGTAAGAAATAAGTTTGTAGATCAGGGTTCGGCTTTATTCTGTTTTACGGCATATCAACCTCAATGTGTTATTTAATGCTGACCAGATTTTTAGGATAGGTTCGTATGAATAGAATATGTATTCTTTGCAAGAAATAAGTTTGTATTAAGTTGGTGCAAAAATAATGTCGTTTTCTCACATAGTAACATATGTGAGAAAACGACATTATTTTTGCACCAACCTAATAGATCAGTGTTTGGGTTTAATTACTTATACGTCATATCAACCTCCAATGGGTTATTTAATGCCGACAAGATTTTTAGGATAGGTTCGTATGAATGAAATATGTATTCTTTGTAAGAAATTAGTTTGTAGGTCAGGTTTCATAGACGTATTTTGGTAAAGAGGATTTTGTCGAGAGTCAAATGTATTGCTGGTAATATTTTTCTTCAAAAATGTACTGCCGGGATTTTTACTATAAAAATCTATTTTTATACTTTCATAGTGTTTTGACCCCAGTTTGGTGATTCACTATTTACCCATAGCTGGGACCCTAACAGGTACTACCACCCCAACTCAGGATAGACCTGGGAACAACAACAATTAAGAGGTGGTTCCACGCTCCTCAAAACATTCTGATCAGAGCCCGTAGATTAAATAAAAGGTTCAGTTCAGAATTCCCGGTAGGTTACCCAGATCGAGATACAACTGAGGAAGGCCGGAGGGTACAACAGCCGAAACTTTGTAATAACAACAGCAAAGATGACGACAAGAGTTCAGATATAAATAGTGTGAATAATGATCCCTCCTCACCCAGAAATTCTGACAGAAAATGTACTTCTTTGTTTAAAATGTTAATGCCCGTTGTTCTATTTTTAGAACGGCAGGAATTAATGTTATAAATAAAAATATATAATGATATGTATTTATCACTGTAATTAATACTGGCTTTTTATAAACATTTCATTAATACCGGATTTATTGTATACCTATAATTAACGTCAGATTCTATTTTCATTTTTATAATTAATATCGGATTTTCCAGTGGGTAATTGGTTAAAAATCACCCTTCTTTCGATTGTGTGCATATAGTTGATGAAATTTCTTTCAGTAAAATAATGGTTTCTGATATTAGGTCGGTGCAAAAATAATGTCGGTTTTTGACGTTAAAAATACGTCAAAAACCGATATTATTTGTGCACCAACCTAATATTTAGCAGGAAAGTAAGGTGGAGTTATAGATTGAGAAATCGGAGGGCCGGTTTCGAATTCCAGTCGAATTATTACATTCACTTACGTGCTAATACCCTTGGAGAAGGTATAAAACCTTTTCTTCTCCCTCCAGCTATGGGGTGGGGAGAAGAGGATTCATGCCTCTTATATATCCCCCCATATATAGTATAAAAGATAGAAATAAATAAACAAAATACAATTAAATAAATCTCATTCTTTTTGTGAGGCCTCGCTCCCAGTAACCGTTACACACGCCAAGCTCCCCAAGTAAGACAAGGATGGATACAAATAAATTCTAACTACCACCTAGCAGACACCCTAGTGGTTTTTGATAGTGACTGTTAAAGTCGATAGTACTTGAACAAAAATAAGAAAATATGAACTTCATACAGTTTATCCACAACTTCGAGCAAAATTCTCAATACATTATTCGAACGTTGTAAAAATATACTAAAAATTAAACAGACTGACCTTGAAGGCTCTTTTTAATCAAACTAGTTTGGATGAATACCTGTTACCTAAATACACACACATACACACACACACACACACACATATATATATATATATATATATATATATATATATATATATATATATATATATATGCACATTTCATTGAATACAACACACACAAACTCACACAGACACACACACACACATATATATATATATATATATATAATGGACTCTCCCATCGGTTTCGACGTATGAGGATCTGACAGCTTATTGATTCAGTTCTGAAAGTTTGTGCGATAATCTTAAGTCATATATATATATATATATATATATATATATATATATATATATATATATATATATATATATATGACTTAAGATTATCGCATATATATATATATATATATATATATATATATATATATATATATATATATATATATATATATATATGAACATTTCATTGAATACAGCAGACAAGGGAGAGAAGAGGGGGAGAATTTATACCTTTCCCTAGCACCTAAGTGAATGTAAATAGCAGGATAGACCGGGTTCTATAGCATTAGATGGCAACTGGCATGTCTACCGCAGAAAGAAATGGCAACTTACTGCAGGAAAAGCATCTGCCTCTTCAGTCATGTATCGAAAGTCACGATGGCCTAAGTTTGTACCACTCATGGCACATAACTGACTGACGGACTGATATTTAGAAACACGGATTTTTTTAAATCGAAAACTTTGCTCCCCTTTGCTCACTATAACCTTCCCGAAATGAAATCTTCACTTGATTATTTGACGATTCATACAATAGAGTATTAGCTATCAAAGCCGGATGTTATTGTGCTTTGAAACCGTTGAGTCAAAAATATGTAAATATCTTGAATAACAGAAATGAAGAAAAAAAACAAAACAGAATTTATCCTGCTACAGGTTATCGAAAAACCTCATCCCAAACCTCCCTGCAAAATGCGAGGGCTGTTGTGCATCGAACTATCGTCCAACCCTTCCTATTCACCGAACCTGTCGACTAACAATTAAAAGATTTATAAGGGATGTAGATAAATAGACGTACTAGAATGCAGGTGCACGCCAATGCGAATCAGGTCGAAAATACCTTCCGGCTGTTTGTCAAATACCATCAACCAAGTTTTTTTTTATCATAATACAATAAATTCATTTTCGGATCGTTGGAAACACTGTGCCGTAGTATAAAAGATACAAAATACAATTAAACAAATAAATAAATCGCATCATTTTTGTGAGGCCTCGCTCCCAGTAACCGTTACACACGACAGACTATTTCAAGCTTCCCCAGTAGGACCAGGATGTTGACAAATAAATACTACCACCTAGCAGACACCTCAGTTGTTTTTGATAATGACTGTGAAAGTCGGAAGTAGTTGAACAAAAATAAGAAAAATCTGAACTTCATAAAGTTTATCCACAACTTCGTGCAAAATATTCCATACATTATTCAAACGTTTTAAAAATATACTAAAAATTAAACAGACTGAACTTGAAGTCTCTTTTAAATCAGACATGTTTGGATGAATACCTGCTGCCTATATATATATATATATATATATATATATATATATATATATATATATATATATATATATATATTAGCTTGGTGCAAAATTAATATCGTTTTTTGACATATTTTTTAACGTCAAAAACCGTCATTATTTTTGCACCGACCTAATATATATATATATGTGTGTGTGTGTGTGTGTATAAATAAAAAGAAAGAACAGTAAGATATATAACCAGATGTTCTTATAGATATTTTTATTCTTGCAAAATAGTGCTCAATGTAAAATTACAGAGCATTAATATTATAAATTAATTGATTTAAAATATGTTTTTTCCGCTACACAGTTCTAACCATGGTTAGAACTGTGTAGCGGAAAAAACATATTTTAAATCAATTAATTTATAATATATATATATATATATATATATATATATATATATATATATATATATATATATATATATATATATATATTCGACTCTCCCGTCGAATTGAATACATGAGGGTCAAGCAGTTCAGTTCCTAGGAAACCGACAGCCCGACAACAGCACATGAGATTTGATTATAGTGGTGAAGGTTTCGTGCAGGACCACCCACACTTTTTGAAGGGCCGTATACAGGGACCTGGTGCACTAAGTGCAACAAGGTCCCCAAACGATCCTCTGCAGGTTTTGAATTCAGAGTTGTCCTTCTCCTAGACCAGTTGCCAACCAAGGCTATAGAACCCAGTCTGTCCTGCTATTTACCCATACATTTTATACTACTAGCGATGGATATCGCCAATAATAGCATTAATATTGCTGATTGATTCTATGAGTGATTATTTCTTTGTGTATATATATATATATATATATATATATATATATATATATAAGGTAATAAATCCGTTGATACATAATCCAAGGGAGTCCTAGTAATATAAAATATTAAAACTGATCCACAAAAAGAGCAAAAATATATATATATATATATATATATATATATATATATATATATATATATATATATATATATAGCTCCCTCCAGCTATGGGTAAATAGCAGGACAGACTGGGTCCTATATCCTTGGATGGCAACTGGTCTAGGAGAAAGATAACTCTGAATTCAAAACCTGCGGAGGGTCGTTTGGGAACCTTGTAGCATTCGGTGCACCAGGTCTTTGTATTCGTCCCTCCAAAAAAGTGTGGATGGTCCTGCACGAGGCCTTCACCACTATAATCAAATCTCATGTGCCGGTGTCGGGCTGTCGGTTTCCTGGAAACTGATCTGCTTGACCCTCATACGTCTAATCTTGACAGGAGAGTCGAGTATATATAATAAAATATAGTTTTCAGATATACTATATTTATGAGTTAAAGTGCTCAATATAATGTATGCATGACTCAACCCCATATATATATATATATATATATATATATATATATATATATATATATATATATATATATGTGTGTGTACTTTATCGCGAACAAATAAATAAATAACCAAAATCTTATTTAAGTCGTTAACTTTTAATAACTGAAAAATGTAAATTGATTTTCCCCTCGTAACAGGCAGGCTTTTTCATTTGAAATATTGTTAGGGCAGTCTGGTTATTTATCCATCGCTTACCCGGGATTAATTCTCGATTTGACCGATCGTGCGAGGGGATTTATACCTTTCCTGGAGGCGTTAATAGGAAAATGAACGCAATTCTCCTCCATCGATTCTATTTTCCGTGCGCCAGTACACACGCCATTTTCTCTCTTTGATTAAATAATAACAGTCTACATATGAGTGATAATGAAGTTTTAGAGAAAATGGAAACAAAAAGGACACTTATACTTAACACCAGGAAGAGATATTTGAAATTACTAGGGCCACATAACGAAGAAAGAAGGTTTGGAAAATCTGATACTTACAGGGTTGATTGAAAATAAGAGGAACAGAGGAAAACAACGCATAACCTTCTAGCGAACTTGAGTGAATAGATGGCGAAATATGGTTCAGGGGAGATTTTAAAAAGACAAAATTTCCAAAGGATGAGAAATTGTGGAGGGCCATAATCGTCAACTGGAGGTACACATCACATAGAAGAAGAAGAAGAAGCTTACGTAATTTGTTGGCAGAACACGGTTTAAGAGAGATAACAAAAAATAAAATTTACTAAGAACTGCAAAGGAAAACACATTGTGGAGAGCCGTAATCGCAAAAGCCGTGAAGCTGAAGGAACACACCACATGGAAATATTAATAATAATTCATAATAATTGAAATTATAATAATTGATAATATAAAAGAAGACCTTATTCTGTGTCCGTCACACACTGTGTGCGTGTGAGGTTGTATGCGCGTGTGCAAATGCATATGCGTATGTCTATTTTGTAGGTGACGGAATTACACGTGCTTGTTCCATTTAATGTACACAGACGCACACGCGTGCGTACACACATAATTTGACTGTGTTTGAAACAAGATACTAAAATAATGCATTCCTCCTCCACTCAGTTTGGACAACTCCTACCCTGGACTCAGCAGTAAGATCTTACAGTTGAAGACAATAAAACAATCTTTAACCCTAAAATATCAGATAATTACAAAATTTTGTTAAACTTTTCGACAATTATTTGGTAATAGATAGAATAGTTTTTAAATTTAAAAAAAAATATTGTAGTTTTATTTTAGTTCTGTCATTAAATTAAAAAAGACATGCACACACGCAAACATATTTCTAGTTGTGTGAAATTGAAATAGGACTATTTTATCTTTCTGTCTGGTACCAACCCCTCGCAAACAAGAAAAGAGTACAAACTTTTGAAGATATTTTTTTAGGAATTCTGGCATATCTGGAATCTTGCATATTATTTTTAATGGTTATCAATAATAATAATTATAATAATAATAATAATAAATGTCGCATTTTACTTTTGCTCGAGAATGGTGTTGTTATTTTTTTGTTGTTTGTTTTACAATGATGTTCAATCTCTACAAGGCCTAAGAGCCACTCGAATTAGAGGATTACGGAGTAAGAGGCACAGTTTATAAGGATATGTGGTGAAGATAAAGATTGGCTCTAATAGCTAGTTTTTACAATTATGTTCACCCTGTACAAGGCCCAAGAGCAACTCGAGATAGAGAATTTCATAATAAGAGGCACAGTTTATGAGGATATGTAGGGAAGATAACGGTTGGCACTAGACTTGAATAGGCCAACATTTTAGTGATCAGGAAAGCTTGGGAGTAGATTCCACAAAGCAGCGGCTTGTGGAAAGACTCAACTCGAGTAAAACTTACATCTCACCAATGGAATACGAAGGCAATGGGAGTTGTTAACTACAATGTGCGTGGCATGGTGGGTCCTAGCCGTGAAGGTCAGTACAGGTGGAATTAAGGAATGTCTGAATACTTTTCATGGAAATAGCGATAGAGAAGCGAGAGCCTTACGACGCTTCATCTGTGGGAATGAGGGTGTAGGGTGGAAGATAATTCATCACCCACAAGGACGCGGACACTCTTTTGGACTCTATCGAGACTAGAACAGCTCTTGTCCGTATATAGTAGAAGTACACGTGTTCAACCCGAGGTAAATGCTAGGATTAAAATTCAGATTTTCAAGGTGAGATTGGCGCAATACAATCTTGTCATCCTTCACTTCCATTTTTTTAACTTTTAGCATACGGGGCTAATAATTAAATAGTCATATCTTCGTTTTGACTCAAGTAATGGTAAATTACTCATTTAAGGGGCAAAGAGGTTATTCATATTCAAAGAGGTTATTCATATTCAAAGAGGTTATTCATATACTGAAAATGCCATCTTTCTTTTCCTTTGTGTCAGATTGAACAAAGTTTCGTTAATATTCAAGTAATAAAAATAATATGAAAAAATTTCAATGATAGAATCAAAGAAAATAATTTTATGAATTTAGAAAATAATTCATTCTTTTACTACATAAAAATCATTAAATTCAAGATATAGCCGTCCTGGGTATGACGAAAAACTACATCCAGCAGCAAACCCTCAGATCGGGAGGTTTTGAGGAGCGTGGAAGCACCTCTTAATTACTGTTGTTCTCCAATCCCCCCTGACCCGATGTGGTAGGACTTGTTAGGGTCCCAGCTATAGTTGACCTCTAAACTGAAGTCAAAACACTATGAAAGTATAAAAATAGATATTTATAGTAAAAATACTAGCAATATATTTTGGAAAACAAAAACGTTTTACAGGTAATACATTTGACTATCTACAAAAAAATCATTTACAAAAATACGTCACTGAAATCTGATCTACAAAGGGATTTCTTACAAAGAATACATATTCTATTCATACGAACCTATCCTAAAAATCTTGTCTGCATTAAATAACCCATTGGAGGTTGATATGACGAAATAAACAAAAGACAGAATAAACAAAACCAAACCAAGATACAGTCAATACCATCTTTGCAAAAATTGTTTACTGCCATTTTGCTTTTCCCCGCCCTTTCGGCGAACCAAGAATGCACCAAATGCATTTCTCGAATAAGAGTAAGATTTTAGAATGCCAAAAATCAGAAGCCAACAAGCACTGCCTGCTTGAAATTATTCGGTGATGGAGAACCAAACTGTTTGAACTGATTGCTTTGAATTCACGTTCGAAATCGTGAACCCAGGTTTCATCTTGAGTTATTAATCTGCAGTGAGAATTCTCGGGGTGAGCATGGGAGCGAGTCTTAAGTGCTCTGGAAGTGTCACTCCTTTTCAGCTTCTGTTCTGGTGTCAGCATTATTGGGATCCATCTTGCAGACAGCTTACTCATCCCAAAGATCCCAGTTAAAACAGTATGGACTGAACCTGAACCTGAACCTATGGACTTATCTATCTGCTGGACAGTAAGATGTCTGTCATTCAAAACCATACAGTGAATGGCATCAACTTGTGGTTGAGATTTTTGGACGAACTGACTGAGGGTCAACTTCTGTACTGTCCCTGTCTCGCTTGAATTCTGCAGCCTACTTTTTCCCATTTGTATAGGAAGGGGAGTCCTCAGCAAGTGTCTATATCACGTCCTCGTGAATTTCCTTGGGTGCCATACCTTTTTTTTTTGCAGATTCTTTATGACGGCTTGGGTCTCTGTTTTGTCCATTTTTAGATTTGTCGCACAACTCTCACCTTCGCATGGTCTTCATCTGCACTGAAAATAAGAGAGAAATCTGTATTATTTTTTTTTCTAGCTGACACTGAGAATTCCCACCGCAGATTAATAACTGAAGATGAAACCTGGGTTCACCAGTTCGAACCTGAATCATAGATTCAAAGCAATCAGTACAAACAGTCTGGTTCTCCACCACCGAAGAATTTCAAGCCGGCGCCGCTTATTGGCTTCTGTTTTTTTTTTGTTTTTTGTTTGTTTTTTTGGCATTGTGAATTTCACCGAAAGGGCGGAGAAAAGCTAAGTTGTCGTGTATTGACACAGCAATAACGTTAATCTATGACTGTTCTTTCTGGGTGAGACTTAGAACTTTTTGAACCCTTGTACACCAAAAGAAACTACTTAAAAGTAAATTTTTATAGACTGAAATATAAACGATCAGTTCACCATAGAGAAGCTTTATTGGCTTCCATCAGTAGAGTAGCTCATTGTACCTTCTTGGTTTCACCTTTTCCACTGACATTAAACAAAAAGATTATATTGAACCAATTGCTTGATCTACTGCTAGGAAAGTTGATTCACTGTGCCGTGCCAAATAATTCTTCTCGTCAGAATTCGTCTTCTAAATCTAAATGGCTCAGCCACTCGTATCAGAGAATGTCAGTCTAGCTAATCTCCATTGCAGACGCTTGCTCAGGTACATTTGTGTTTGTTGAACAAACACAAAGCCCACTTGCAATTATAGGCTGAGCGGACCTTAGTTAGAGATTCTATCTAGCGTGATCAACAGTCCAGCACTCTCAAACCCTCGGTCACGATGACTTGTGACTTCGTGCTAGCACAACCCCCGACGACTCCCAAGGGTTTCGTCTACGTTGCTTTGGTCAACCCGTGGTATGATTTTCAGGTACTTTCCAAAGGTGCCGCACACTGGGATCGCTTCCTCCAGACTGATAACATCAAGAAGCCACCTTCCTGATAAATCGACCCTGATTCGAACCCGAGTCTCATGGTCAGAAACCGGACGTTCAAACTGCTCTGTCACGTGCACATATCCATCTTGCATATTTATAATTCTACTATTCGCCCGTGCATTGAATATTGCCGTTATATATGATCTGCTTCTCCTGGTATATAATTCGAGATTCTCACGAAATCTGAAGAAGCATCTGCAATATCCTGACCTGGCATCTCGACTTCAGTCACTTTTCCACCGTCATAACGTGGATTTTCTCTATCTTTTCTATAAATATTTTCATCGCAGTTGTTTTCCTTGGTACCTCGACTGCATTAATTCAAGAATACAGTGTAACCCGGATATAAGAGACCCGGATATAAGATAAACCCGGATATAAGAGAGATTTTCTCTGGTACCAAATTAGAGCCATACTTACCTAAACAAAATAGACCAAACTCGGATATAAGAGAAACCCTGATATAAGATACTTCTTCTCCGGTACCGACAACTCTCTTATATCCGGGTTACACTGTACTACTAAATTTTCAAATAGATTTCATCGTTTTACTGTTGATTTATCTGGATGCAACCCTCAATTTTATCCTAATAGTCTCTTTTCGCGCGCTTCTCGCCTGTGGGACTGCCTTCCGGTTTCTTCCTTCCCTGGCACTTACAATCTTCAAAGATTTAGAGGTAACGTCAATAACAAACTCCTGTCTTACTGAAGACTGTTCTTTTATTGTTCTTTCTCTTCACTAAAATCTTCTCATTCTCTTCCGCTCCAAGTGACCTCCTGCATCTTAGTGACAATATTGCCTTACTTGGGTTAAAATGATTAAAACAAATTACCTGTATCCAAACCAAGTAAATTATTTCGAACTCAAATTGGAATAATTTATCCACGAACTAAGTAGACGCAAATATAAATGACTAATATTTGCCTCCTTAGACCAATATTTACCTGTCCTCAAAGTAAACCAGTGGCTCCTAATCCTTTTACATCTGGGTCACATTTTCAGAATTAAAATTTGTTCGTGCTTCACCAAATTTTATATGATATAAATTATATTTAAAAATTAAAAAAAAAAACAGAGAGAAGTTTAGAGCGAGATAACCACGGATTTGAGGTCAGAACATTATCATTGATAACTCTCTCCTCCAATTTGAAAACCCTAGTTACTCTATTCTTAATACATGATACAATGCAAAAATATCACAATGATAAAATCAGTCAATAATTATTTATAACTATTTAGACTGGGACTCATGCATTCAATTACAAGTAATCCATAATAATATTTTAAATTTTGTAATTTTTTTTTTTTTTTTTTTTTGGCATATGAATTTTTTGAAACTGTTTCTAAATCTTTGATTGTATTTCAATCATTCCGCCTCACCTGCTATCCTCTTCCGCCTCACCTGCTATCCTCTTTCGCCGAACCTATGAGGCGCGGCGCGGCGTTTGGGAAACACTGAAGTAAATAAATGATTATAGACTCAGATATAAATTACCAATAATTACCAATACGAACTAACGCTTACACACTCGAATAGAAACGACTAATATTAACCTATTGTCGAACAAATTACGTGCTTATAGACTCAAGAATAAACTAGAAAATTTTGACTATTCCGGAACCAAGTAAATACTTAGATTCAAATATAATTTTCCAAAAGAGGTTTAAACATTTAAATACACAATTATAGAAAAGTCGTAAGACAAGGATACACCTTCTCACCAGACTTATTTAACCTAAACGGCGAGACATCCCTACCAGCATTTATTATTGGTGGGTACAATCTTAACAATATAAGATACACAGATTGATGGTGGATGCAGAAACAAAACTGCAAGCTTTCATAGACATGGTAGTAAAGGAAAGAGGAAAAGACTAACAATCAATTGTAAGAAAATAGAATGTATGGTTGCCAGCCAGAGGAACATGTTGCAGTTTTTTTTTGTATATATATATATATATATATATATATATATATATATATATATATATATATATATGTACTAGTGAGTTAGTCCAAATGCCTTGTCTCACTTTATAGTCCACCAATAGACGGTTAACAAATCAGAAGACGTAGAACATTCAATCCGTCGTGTATAAAGGCGGCCATTTTTGTCTACTCTACCCGAATGTCCTGTTCAGCTTGTCAGCCGAAGGGAAACAGAAAGACGAACTATGCTCTGCTACTGTCTTCAAAATATCCACTGCTAACGTGAACAACGCTTTCCTACTGTCTTCAAGATATTCACTGCTAACCTCTGGATTCTCTACTCAAGACGACCGTCATTATGAACAACAGAACAGTGGTGAGCTGTAAAAGTAATAATAATAATCTTCCTATATAGCAGTGAATGCTAAACAATTTCCAAGCAGATGAAGGGGGGAATTTGAAACAACAGAAGCAAAGACAAGAGCGCTGAACTGTAATGCCAATCCTCCTATATAGAGGTGAATGCTGGACAATCTACTCACATATGAAGAAGAGACTTGAGGCCACAGCAACAAAGAAATGAGTACAGAACTGCTATGTAATATCAATCCTCCTATATGTCAATGAATGCTGGGCAATTTCCTCACAGATGAAGAGGAGACTTGAAGCAAGAGAAACAAAGAAAAGAATGCTGAACTGTCATATAATATCAATCTTTCTATATGGCAGCGAATGCTTGACAATTTCCACACAGATGAAGAGGTAATTTTGAAGCAACAGAGATGTTGTTCTACAGAAGGATACTGAGAATAACATGAATGAATCATATGAGCAAGTAGGGAGGTTTGAAAAAAGTGGAAACAAAAAGGGCCATATACTTAGAATCAGAAAGAGTTGAAATTTTGGGAAAACATAGAGAGTTTGAAAAACAATGAGTAACATGCCTAATGAGTGTAGATGGTTGGTGGAATACGGAGTGGGAAGCAAACGCTACAAAAAAACAAAAAACAAACAGGAAGCTGTAAAGAGCCATTATCACATAAATCCTAAGTAGAAGAACGCTAAATATTTTTTTTTTATAAAAATGATTAGTAATTATACCGTTTCGACCTGGTGTAATGGTTAGAAAGCTTGTCTCGCTAGATCAATTACGACTGAGTAGTGAGTTCGATCCTCACTGGGTGCCCCATGCTTTTGGCCTTATGCCACATCTATGGCTCGACGTGGTGCAATGGTTAAAAAGCTTGTCTCGCTAGATCAATTACGGCTGACTAGTGAGTTCGATCCTCACTGGGTGCCCGATACTTTCGGCCTTGTGCCACATCTAAGCCGGGCTTAGAAAATCACTATACTGTTTCGGCTAACGAAAGATTTGCGAGGAACTCAGAAAAAACTTAATATTTCTCAGAGATGGTTACGGAAAAATGTTTAAAAAAAAAGAAAAGAAATGCTGACTTTAAACACTATATATTTTATACTGACAATATGGAACCTGATGATTGGGAAGAGGGTGGGGTGATGAAAAGGTTAATCACCGGGGTGGCTGCAGCGATTTGTGCAACAAATAGAAACAGGCCGATGAGCGGAGATTAATTCCAACAAAAACTGCTCGGAGTGTTGATTCTCGGCTCAGTGTCTGCAATGTCTAAGCAAAGCTAAGTTCAACGAGTCTGGGTCGTTTTGAGACACAATCTGACGCCAATTGGTTTCGGGTGCGCTTTCAATAATAAATTATTTCTAGCAATGAATGACGCTGATTATAACATCGTCTTCTCAATCAGGAAAGAATTTATTGGCAGCATTTCAATTGTCGAAGCCCATAAACGAAAAGTACTCGAGATATATTACACACCAGCAAGATGACCCGGCATTGCCTGTCATGACATGTCTGCCATAAAACAAAGCGATCAACTCAGTGTGCATCTAAAAGGCAGAGTGAAAGTAATGAGGTAATTATGTCACTCTTGACTGACGCCACTTTCATTACTGACAAGGGATATATCAGCCGATAATGTCAAATAATTATACCTGATCACTCATACATAAAATAGGGAGTTACTTTTCAATCACCCTGTGTATATATAATTTTTATTATTCTTTATATTGACTGTTTGTATGGAATTTATTCGTACGCCGACGTCGCACAAATTTGACACAAGATCAAGTTTGATGTGTCTTTTCAGAAAAATTACTCACGCCTCCTGTGTACTTCATATTGTGGGAACGACCCAGTTGTCGGGTAATAACCTCGGTCACCTCCCGAAGAAGTACTGCTTGGACTGATGGTCTGGGGCTTGAATCTATTAGGTTGGTACAAAAATAATGACGTAATAATGTCGTTTTTTGACGTTAAAAATACGTCAAAAAACGACATTATTACGTCATTATTTTTGCACCAACCTAATAATATTAATCAGAAAGCTGTGCCGAAGATGTATCAAGGGCATGTATTATCTAGTCGTTTATACACTTGGCAGTGGATAACTGTTCCCACCCAATCATTGGTATTTTTAAGCCAAATGCATAGTATTTATTTCGATAAAATACTGAAAAAGGCCGAGGGGCACAACGGCTGAAATGTTGTAAAAACAAGATAGCATTTGTCCGATTGAAAATGATAAAAAAATAACGTTAACCCCTCATCCAAAAAAAGGAGATATACACAGATAAAATTTGAAGTAATTATCCATGTGTCTACTCGAACGGGATATGGCAAAAGGTAAGAATTAAAATTGGATTTTAACATGTTACTATACTGGATAAAATGATCTCCTGCACAAGACCGGCGCGTACGACCTCCGAACCCATTGACTAGGGGTTGAGTGGGGTCTTTAGTCTGATTTAGATGCCTCGCTCAATGCTTTTGGACCCCCACTCTCTTATTTGCTTTTTCTACCTACTTTTATATACCTTATATATTAAAATAAGCACAATGTATTATAAACGGATGAAAAATTTTCATGGATTTTGACGCTATTCTGGGGTCTTTTTTTTGTCGTCCACATCCATGATTACACATGCTAAGTCTCAAAAAAAAAAAAAAAAAAAAAAAAAAAACGCTATATAAAATTTACTATTTTTCATCCACAATGATGTTTGTGTTAAATTATTCAATTTTTTAACAAGAAAAATCTCATGCTGATATTAAAAATTACCGCAAAACATTGTTGATTTATTTAAGATGGGATATTTATTAATTTGAATTTAGATACATTGTATTTATTTTCAATTTTTTTACTTGAATTGCTCACCTATATTGCATATGATCAATTATTGTACATAATTAGGTTACAATAAAATTTCGGATGTAGTAGAGAGGGGGGGGTAACATAGATTGAGGTGGAGCGTTTCATAGAATGTGGTGGGGGTCGTATCATAGATTCGGAGATGGCACAAGACGCTTTCAATGGTCCTGCCCTAATGCAATATAACTTCATCCGGATAACACATTTGTTGCAGTTGATCCAGACATCGAAATATTTGAAATGTTTCGAATTTATCAATTCAATATACTTCATTTCTATAATGGATTCAGGCAGATGCCTACTCGACTCTCATTACAAATACAGATTATAGTTTCTGTTTAAGAATATATTTTTAAGTCCAAGGTTAAAACGAGATTCAGACGCGTATATAGGATTTGTAACAGAAATTGTCCAGTTCCCAAATAAAATTACAAATATTGAAATAGTCGAAAGTAGGATTGTTCGCCTTTAAGAATTTAATCAACCCTTAAAGACAAACAATTCTACATTGTCCAGAAGAATATTTTTAAAGATAATTTTACAGCGTGGAGGTTCGACGAAATTAATTATCTGAAGAAACATCACCGTTTGCTGCACTCTCGTTCCTTTATAGAAGTTGGCGATCATTGCTCTCCACAATTTCCTCTCCATTGTAGCTTTTAATAAATGTTGTCTTTTTACTATCTCTTCAAAACCTTGCTCTGTCATCTATTTCCTCAAGCTCGCTAGGTAGATTAAACGTTGCTTTCCATTGTCCCTCTTACCTTTAATCTGTCCTGTGAGTATCAGATTTTCCAAGCCCTCTTTTCTCACTCTGTGTCCTAGAAATTTCAACTGTCTCTTCCTGATGTTAAGTATAAGTGTCATTTCTGTTTCCATTTTCCCTAAAATTTCGTCGTTGCTCACATGTTCGGTCCATGGCATTCTCAGAATCCTTCTGTAGAACTAGATTTTCTTTCCTTCAAGTCCCTTCTTCATCTATGAGAAGATTGTCCAGTATCCACCTCTATGGCTATGATATACTAAAATGACAATAATCGAGGACAATTATAACTGCCTCTCCCCACAAAGTTTCAAAATTTCTGTAATACGCCTTACACGTACACACACACACACATATGAAGAAAAATATACGGAAAAACAAACAAAAATCCTTATATGCAATTATCCTGTTTTAATGTTAATATAATGTCAACGTCGGACGTTTCGGTCTAGTCGACCATCTTCAGGATATATTCATAAAACATAATTAACATTAGACTATATTCAATTGCATATTAGGATTTTTGTTTGTTTTTCCGTATATTTTTCTTCATACTGTCAAATCTATATCCATATATTTGCTTACACACAAACACACACACACACACACACATATATATATATATATATATATATATATATATATATATATATATATATATATATTACATAGAATGAAAATCCAAAGTTACCTCATTCGAATAGCTATTTTGACCCACAAGACTTATTTGTAGGGCTTGTCAACTCAGAGCTCAAGGTTTATAAGGCCTACAAGTAAGGCTTGTGGGCTGAAATAGCTATTCAAATGTGGTAACTTTGGATTTTTAATCTATGTATTCTATATGCTCTGTTATAATAAATACATTGAGCTCTTTTTGTGAATCAGATTTAATATTTTATATTATTAGGATTGACTTGGATTATTTACCAAAGAATTCTTACCTATATATATATATATATATATATATATATATATATATATATATATATATATATTAGGTTGGTGCAAAAATAATGACGTAATAATGTCGTTTTTTGATGTTAAAAAATACGTCAAAAACGATATTATTACGTCATTATTTTTGCACCAACCTAATATATATATTCCAGTCGAATCCATTACATTATCTTACGTGGCAATACTCTTGGGAAAGGTAATCCTTTTCTTTTCCCTCCAGTTATAGTATGTGTAAATAGCAGAACAGACTGGGCTCTATAGCCTTGGATGGCAACTGGTCTAGTAGAAAGACAATTCTGAATTCGAAACCTGCGGAGGGTTGTTTAGGGACCTTGTGGTACGTAGTGCACTAGGTCTCTGTATTCAGTCCTTCAAAAAGTGTGGTTGGTTCTGCACATATCCTTCAGTACTATAAATAAATTATATGTGCTGGTGTCTAGCTGTTGGTTACTAGAAAGTGAGCTGCTTGACCCTCATACGTCGAATACGACGGGAGTGTCCGCTATATATATATATATATATATATATATATATATATATATACTGACAAAGTACTTTTGTTAAGTCTGTTATGTTATTTTCTTTTCTGGATATAACGTAAGAATGTTGTGCAGGTGGTGCAATATTTAGCGTCACAGAATGAGGAATGGGAGAGTCGAGTTCAAATGCCAGGCGGTATCGATTCATTCACTTACGTGCAAATACCCCTGGGAAAGGGTATGGATCCAACTACCCCCACCTGCCAGCTATAGTTAAATAGTAGATATTTTTCTGGATACCAAACATTCCGATAATTACTATGGTAATTAAATAGTGTAAATAAGCAATCTAATAAATAAAAAAAACATTTAATATTTTTGCTGTAAATTCTCAAGAAAAAAATGTATAAATTCACTTTCATCATATGTTTACATTTTATTATAATTCTAATCATCTCTATTTACACTATTTACATTGTGCGGACTGTTATCCTCATCTTCATTGCCATATTCACAACGTTTCGGTCTTTGTACGCTCCGGCCTTCTTCAGCTGACTGGAATTTCAAAACGAACCCTTTATTTCGTCTACCGGGGTAGATAAAAGTAAATAAAGACGTTGGTTAGATCCAGTGACTAGACCCAAAGAGTTTTGATTTCAATACCAGGCTACAGCAGTGGTGAACCGAAAAAAACTTAGAGAGTTGAGTTAAAGGGAAATAACTGTGACATCCGGAAGAGGCGCGGCACGTGGAACTAGAACAATCTACCAGCATGGTGAACAAGCAAGTTTGTCTTACTCCTCCAACACCCTCGTCAGTATTCTTTATTATTTGTACTCTTTGATGTTTCACACTAATTATAATCGATGTCATTTAATGGATATCAAGTGACAGCAAGTCTCTTCAATCCGCCAGCAATTTTTATTATTCCAACTGATTCTAGTCATGTCATCATTTAGATAATTTCCATTTCTCTATTGCTTTCCAGTTCTTTCTCTCGTTTTTGAA
>OZ010612.1:46300762-46315762 GCA_963932145.1 Acanthosepion lycidas
AGGCTTCTTTAAGAAACCAGTAAATAGCCCTTAAGTGTTTAAAATTAAAAAGTGGGATATTCATATAAGATGTTAATACTACCGACTAAACAGCAATACATAGCTATATTAAATCTAAAAAAACATAATGAAATTACCATTCATGGAAGTCACACATATTAAATATTACCATATGAAATAGTACTACCAAGTTCAATAACCACATTAATAACGTGAAAGTAATTATGAGGTAAACTACAATTTACAGTTAATTCACTTCTTTGGTTTAATAGAGAATTTTTATCAGCAAATTTAATAATTTCCAATTTCTCGTGTAAGCCTAAAAAGCAAATTTCATTCAAGGGTTTACAAGTATATATATATATGTGTGTGTGCGTGTGTGCGCGCACGCGCGTAATCATTATGTTTAATAGTGTTGGCTTGCGTGATCTCAAAGCAAGGCTTCATATTCACAAGAAAACTCTCGTGCGGTGATTTTAGAACCACAAAACTGAAACAAAGCAGACGACAAAAACAAAACAAATCTGTTCCATTGGCAAAGACAGAGTCGTTCTTTGAAATAACATAGAGATATATTTTCCGCCGACTAAACAAATAATCCACAAGCTTTAATGATTTTTCCCGCCTTTTTTTCTACCAAATCATGCCTGAATGGACGCGTATAGTTGATCGCTATTTTCTCATCATTTTTGTTACCTCGTTTTGATGTCTCAAGTTTCAACAGTTACCAGTGTTTGCCCTTAACTATCGACTAATGCGAAATCTATACCCCCAGGGGAAAAGCAATCAGACACTCCCTTAATTTCAGCCCTCACCTATTATTTATTTATTTTTAAGCTGAACAGTGGAAGCGATATTCTGGTTTTCCACGAGGAAATATTGTAATACAACCCTTGAAAGAAGGAAGTGCATTTGTGCCTGACCAGGCTTTGCCCGGGAAAATGTGATCAATTCAAAAGCCTACTCTGCTCATTTAAGAATTATTTTTGATTTCTTATAACTTTTAAATAAAATTGAAAATGTATACCAATTAAACAGAAAAAATACAATGGAAATTATGAAAAATTATTACGGAAAATCGCAGATCATTCTTTTTTCCTTCAGTAAATAATCTTTGAAAAGGAACATTTTTTAATCGAATTCTTCAAAACGTCGGCAAATCTTTTACGATCGATTCATTATGAATTCGTACTAAACTACCTTTTGTTGATAGTTATGGAGTCAAATTAGTTTTTAGCTTCTCCTGCATGTCCATAATCATCTCAAATGTTCTTGGAACCATGTGTTGGCTACTAGTGCGACACTAAGATCCGAAAACGTATTAGGATGGCCAGGGACGCATTCCAAAAGCTAGGCAGAGTATTACGAGACACGAGGGTTTCGTTAGTAACAAAGGAAAGAGTACTGAAATGCTACGTGATATCTGTCCTCCTTTACAGCAGCGAATTTTGGGCGGTCTCCTCAAAGATGAAGAAGAGACTCGAGACAACGGATGTATGGTTCTACAGAAGAATGCTAAGGATGACATGAATCAAACATGTGAGCAACGATGTGGTTTTGGAGAGGATGCAAACAAAAAGTAAACTCATACTTAATATCAGAAAGAGGCAGCTGAGATTTGTGGGACACGTAATGAGAAAGGAGGGCTTGGAGAATCTGATATTCACAGGGCGAACAGAGGGGAAGAGGGGCAAGGGAAAACAACACGTGGCATACTCAGCGGATGACAGAACAGGCTTTAGGAGAAGTAGCAAAAGGACAAAACATATTGAAAACTACAAGGGAGAGGAGGAATTGGAGAGCCATGATCACGTACATAAAAGAAGACTAGACTGCCTGCATACGGATAGAAAATGAGTTCAGTTGGAAAAGTAGGATAAAGATAGAAAGCTGCGACAGTGACTTGTCTTATTCAACCTTATTTAGACTTATACCGTGAGGATTCATTATAGACGGCTACAATATTAACAACATAAGATATGCAGATGACACAGTGTTGATAGCAGATACGAAAGGCAAACTACAAAACACCCTACAGAAGATAGTGAAGGAAAGCGAGAAGAAAGGACTAAACATCAACTGAAAGATGAAACAAAGCAAACATGGTTGCTAGCAAAAGGATGAGCCCAACATGCAAATTACAATTTGAAAACACCAAAATCAAACAAGTACAAAAAACTTTGATCTTCAAAAATTTAAATGCAATGTCAATCGTTATCTACTGTCTTCCTGATTACTCTTCTTCGCCCTCTTTAACCTTTTCATTTTTTTCACACTCGGTAACCTCTTTGTGTCTTAGTGGCTTTACCGCCTTGCATATTTAACAAATATATATTTAGACTCACTTGTAATATACAGGAACAAGAATGGCCATAACTTTGATTTTACAAATGCAATTTCAATAATAAAAAAAAAAAGAAAGAAAACATAATTCTTTATGATGAAAATACTTCGAGGGAGACCTGATAAAATTTTTACGAACTATAAATACACGTAAAAAATATTTACAACCTTTATTAAATCCATTCTTAAAGAATCTAACGTATATTTAACTATCACGACCGGTGTCGACTTAAAAAACGTCCCCACATCAGCATGCGGACAACATCCAAACATAAATAATGCCTACTACACACACACACACACACACAATATTACGAGTACTGACAAATAAAATTTTTATGCTGAAAACGACACACGTGTCGTGCAAAATAAATGTTTTTCACCATTCGGATTGATATTGATTTGCTTATATCTATCTATCTATTACAATAAGTTTAAATCTATCTCACTCTGGTCATTTATCTAACTAATTCTCTCTCTCTCTTTCTCTTTCTCTCTCTCTCTCCCTCTATATATATATATATATATATATATATATATATATATATATATATATATATATATAAGAAAGTAATTGATGCTTTAAACACGCTAAATATAACGTATAGTAACACACACACACACACACACATATATATATATATATATATATATATATATATATATATAAAGAAATTATTCTTACAATGCAAAAATGTTTCAGATTTAAATAAACCACAAAGGGTTGATAAGTCATAAAATTCAAGGCCATCAATCAAACATAACGGGAGAAAAAAATTGTTTAAATATTTATTGATTCCAACCACTTTCACCTTTTAGCCATTTTCAAGGTTTTAGTTCTGCTCCTATAATAAATAGTGTATAAGGCAGTCAAATAGTTGTGCATATGTCTGTACGAATGTGCGTATGTATGTGTGCGAGTGTGTGCATGTGTGAAAATATGTGCTATATATGTGTGTCCATTTTATATATATATATATGTGTGTGTGTGTGTGCGTACAATGTGGGTGTGAGTACACGTGTGTGTTATAGATGTGCGTACGCGTTATATATATATATATGTATGTGTGTGTGCGTATGTGTGTGTTTCTGCATACGTTTCATATATGCTTGTGTGTGCGTATTATATATTCGTGCGTGCGAGTGAGTGTTTTATATGTGTGTGCGCGCGTTATATATATGTGCATGTATCTGCATGCGTACTATATATATGTGTGTACATGCATTATATAAGTGTCAGTATGTGTGCGTGCAACTATATATGTGCGTGCGTGTGTACGTGCGAGTGCCTAAATTATGTGTGTGTGCGTGTTATATATATATATATATGTGTGTGTTTGTATGTGTGTCTGTGTCTGGGTCTGGGTCTGTGTGTGTGCATGTTTGTATGTATATATATTTTAATCATTTCACCCCGAGAAAGACGGGAATGCCACTAGTACGCAGGGGTTACAAGGAGTGAAATATCTTTTCTCTAAGACAGAGTATTGGAAGGATTGAGGAAAGGAAAAAATATGTACGGCATTCAAGAAGATAGAAAATGGCGATTGACGTTGCATTTAAATTTTTGAAGATTTTAGTTATCAGGGAAGCAATTAAACGGAAGGGAGTTCCACAGGTGGGAAGTGCGAGAAAAGAAACTGTTGGAGTGGTATGAACATGTGTGTATCTGCATGCGTGTTATATCTAGGTGTTTATATGTGTGCGTGTGTGTATGTGTGGGAGTGTGAATGTAAGGTCATGTGTTTAATTAAAATATACTATGATAAGAATGCTCAGTACGTGCAATGCTATTAGGTTGGTGCAAAAATAATGTCGTTTTCTCGCATAGTAACATATGTGAGAAAACGACGTTATTTTTGCACCAACCTAATATTTGGCACAAGACCGAAAGGGTGGCACACCCAGTGAAGATCGAACTCACGACTCAGTCGTAATTGTTTTAGAAAGACCTGCTTCCATTACACCACATTTCGTTAACCTCCTATGAACTGTATTGAATTATCTGCAGCGCATTTTTTTTTCGTTCTTATTTTACTGATGTTCATCTAAATACAAGATCGAAGAGCCAATAAACGGCTACTGAATGTGGATTGTGTAAGGTGGTACAAGGGGGGGGAGAGCGATGCATATTATGAGGATATGTAGGATAGATAACAGTTGACCCTAAACTTGAAGAGGTTAATAGTGTATAGATGAGAAACATCCTCTCAAGTGTGTGGAAAAATGAAATAAAATCGATAAATAAAATAATAATAATTAATAATTAAAAAAATATTAGGTTGGTGCAAAAATAATGTCGTTTTCTCACATAGTAACATATGTGAGAAAACGATGTTATTTTTGCACCGACCTAATAGCAAGTAATTACGCCTTTCTTTTTGAATAAACCTTCTTTAATTTTGTGTTTGTCCATATTTTGCAGGGCGGCGAGCAAGTTTATTGAAAACACAACAATGTTGCGGCTTCGTAGTTCAACATTCCAGAAGTTCTTAATTTGGACCTTTGTTCTTCTTCTCCTCAACTTACATGTCAACGCACAAAACAAGTTTGAATTAACAAAAAAACTAAACTGCCGGTAAGTAATAATCATGTAAACACACACACACACATCTATATATAAAATTATGTGACTTCCGTTCGTTTTGTCCGTCCGTCACACCCTCTAAAATAGCCATACAAACCGATCGAAACCAAATTTTGAGGAGATTTCAAACAGGTTAAGTCTTACAAAGTACAGTTGCTTTTATCAGGGTGCGTAGATAAGTATAATGAATTTTCATTATTTTTTCGTTTTTGAAAAATTAAAAGTTTAATTATTTAACATACAAAATACTCTCGCTATGTTAAAAACAAGTTAATGATTAAAATAAGAAATACTTATTTATTAAAAATGCAATATTGTTTTTTGCATAACTTTTCTTTAAGATTTTATTTACAAGAATCCAGTTTCCAGTTCACTCTGCGTTTGCCAAAACTATAAGCAAATCACAAAGCCAAAACGCTTCAAAAAGTTAGAATTTTGCTCCAGAAAGAAATATTTACGCATGGCCAGTTGTATGTTGCACGCTTAAGAGTAAGAAATCCTAAGAATGTATTCTTCGCTGTTAAAAAGGGAAAAAAGAAATTTTCTTAAAAATTCCTGTAAAATTAAATCAACTTAAAGAGATTATTAAACCGCAAAGTAGTGTTTTTGTTAAAGTATTTTCCAAACAAATCAGCTTATTAAAATTTCATCGATTGGATTTCGAAATCTCAATAAAAAATGTTAGCGATGACTTCAACAATTAAATATTGTGAGGATTTCAACACGCGTCAACGTGTTGCAGAAAATTTCTACTATATAAAATTCTGTGACTTCCATATGTGATTATTTTAGAGGGTGTGATGGACGGGCGGTCCATCACACCCTCTAAAATAATCACACATTGACGCATCGAAACCAAATTTTGGGGTGAAGTGCAAACAGTAAGGGAGTACAAAGTACAATTGGTTTTACTCGGGTGCGTAGCTTAGTACAAAAAATTTTCATTTTTGGGGGGGTGGAATGAATTAAAAGTTTTATTATTTAACATACAAATTACTCGCACTATTTTCAAAACAATTTAATGATTAAAATGACAAATACTTATTTAATAAAAATGCAGTATTGTTTTTTGCATATCTTTTCTTTAAGTTTTTGTATTTCATCAATTGGTTTGCAGAATTGAACGAAACGTAGTGTTTGTAAATCTCGGCAATAAAGTTAATGATAACTTCAACAATACTAAAAAATTCTATTACATATATATATATATATATATATATATATATATATATATAAAGAACAGTAAGATATATAATCCGGTGTTCTTATATATATTTTTATTTTTACAAAATAGTGCTCAATGTAAATTTACAGAGCATTAATATTATAAATTAATTTATTTAAAATATGGTTTTTTTTCGCTACACAGTTCTAACCATGTTTCAAAAATGGAAGCTGAAACCTCCAAATTTAATTTTGTAATTAAATTAAAGACATTAGTTCCATTTCATCCTCAAGCGAATTTTGGGGTATGGTTACTAAGGTTTAAAGACGCAGCTAAAATCATAATTCACGTTTCCAAGGATACAGAGAAATCCAATTCAACCAGACAAGGGGTGTTTGCGTGTTCATTATGTCTGTATTTTGATGTATCAGTTATTAGTTACGTTTTGGTAGGGGTAGGGATGTATTTTTCAATGAAATCTGACATCCGTTAAATGCATGTCGTCTGGATTTTTTTTAAATTTATTGTTAACGGCAAAAATTCTTACGGCATTTTTTTTTATTTGTATATTTAAAGATTTTTTGCGGGATGGGTGTTTAGGTTAGAATACGTTTTATTTAACTACGATTTGAAAAATATTTTCATTTTTAATTTTTAATATACTATATTTCTTTTAAGAACTAGTAAATGTATTAGAATCCCTTACAGTATGTAGAATTATTTTTACATCAAGTATAAGTATGTATACATACTTATACTTGATGTGAAAATAATATTTTAAATCATTTAATTTACAATATATATATATATATATATATATATATATATATATATATATATATATATTATTCCAAACGTTATTGTTACTGGATACCCGTATTCGAATAGATATCTGGTTCATTTTAAACCGTATTTATTCCATGGACCGGCTTGTTACACCCAAGAAAACATATACCTGCGCCCCACACCTTCACAGGAGAAACCAACATCTGATCCACGAGGTTCAATCGCTCATCTACGAAGAGCTTCACAATCAAGTAAGCTTCTTGTCTGCCTTTAAAGCTTACTAAATCATTCAATTTTTTTCGAAAATCATATCTTGCTCAGTTTCCTCCGTGAAACGTAAACAAAACAATTTCTAAAGAACGGATTTTATTTTATTTTTTTAAGCCGACATATTTTTATTACTTCGAAAATTATATTTAGTGGACACCCGTATTTGAGTAGACGCTCCGTTTTATTTTAAACAATATTTATTTCGTCTACCGAAATATGTATGTACCCTACAGTTCAAAAATTTGAGGCAACCCCTGGTAATTTTTTAAATTGTCCCTAAATTTAGTTGATTTGTACTTTAAATAAGAGAAAATTATTATATATGGTTAAAAAACAGCGTGACATGATTTTTTATTAGAAATTGTAACATGATTATAGTATCGTATGCAAATTAAATAAACAATTATAAATGGTATGAAGGGAAAAAGTATTTTATGATTAAATTGTACTCCCGTCAAAATATCTTCCTTTAGCTTTGATTATGGCACCACAAAAGAGGTCTTTTTCATTTTTTTTTTTTTTCACTCTTCTATCAAGTTCATCCTATGCTAATCCTGGGGTTGTCTTCAAACTTTCGAACTGCAGTGTATATATATTTCTCATTAATATAAACGTTATTTTTAACGGGCACACGTGTTTGACGCCCCAAATCCCCATCTTAAACAGTGAAAATAATATCAACCGCCATAGATTGAGAAGTCATACGAAACATAGATTTTCGATCAATGTCTGTCTTCTTTATCCTCATAATTTCCACTTCTTTATCCTCATAATTTCCACTTCCATTAATCTCACATACTTCATTCATCATTACCATTCTAACTGCAACCCTTTAACGTGAGTTGCTCTTGAGCCATGCATTGGGTGAAATTTAGTTCTTGTAACTAGTGGATACATATGATTGATTTGCTATTCCTGTTTGTATATTTTCTTAAACAGTGAAATTGATATAACATCCAACTTAGATTGGGAAGTTTTACTTAAGAAAATTTGTGTCTATGTTAGGAATCAAACGGATAACCCTTTTTCCATAAGGAAAAGGGCTTCATTTTTTTTTTACTTGAAATGAGTCATTATCAGTTTGGCCACGGAGACCAGCCAGGCAGAGCAAGGCCCGAATCGCTATTTAATTACAGCACTTCTCTCGTTGTGACTTCTACGGAACTATATATGCCCTTTCTAACCAGAAAAATCTATCTCAATAAACAGAAAAGACTTTTCATACCTATCTATGTCTGTCTGTTCATATCTATCTAAAACTGTCTGTCTGTCTCTATCTATCTATCTATCTAATTCTGTTCATATCTCTCTGTTTCTATCTATCTCAGTCTATTCGCATCTATCTATCTAATTATGTTCAAATCTCTCTGTTTCTATCTATCTCAGTCTATCCGCATCTATCTATCTAATTCTGTTCAAATCTCTGTTTCTATCTATCTCAGTCTATCCGCATCTATCTATCTAATTCTGTTCAAATCTCTGTTTCTATCTATCTCAGTCTATTCGCATCTATCTATCTATCTATCTATCTATCTATCTATTGCAGTCTGTTCATATCTATCTATCTACCTATCTATCTATCTATCTCAGTCTGTTCGCATCTATCTAGCGATTTATCTATCTCAGTCTGTTCATATCTATCTATATATGTCAGTCTGTTCGCATCTATCTATCTATCTATCTATCTATCTATCTATCTATCTCAGTCTGTTAATATCTAATAAGCGGAAAAGGAAAACGAGAGAAAAGCATTACTTTTTTTTATTTCAATGATTATATTCTTATTCATAAAGGCACTCTTTTTTCCATTTGGTATCAAGTGTAGATTCTTTTACACTCCAATGTGAATTCAACATACCTCATTCGGTTCCTTGGTTGTCCTGCTATTAAGTTTCAAGGACTACCAAGATCTCTACTGACCAACTCCTTTACTCTGCTTACATCAGCATGTCCATTAACATCAACTAAGCTTCCTTCCAATATTTTTCCTTTTACACGCACAGAAAATTCTATATGAGTTCTTTGCTTTTCTATTAGGTTGGTGCAAAAATAATGACGTAATAATGTCGTTTTTTGACGTATTTTTAACGTCAAAAAGCGACATTATTACGTCATTATTTTTGCACCAACCTAATAGATATAAATTATAGCCCAGTGCATTAAAGTGTCGCTTTGTGAAATTGGTGACATAGTGATTGGGTGTTCAATCCCGAGGTGGGACAGTCCGTACTCGCAGTCAGTGGAAAACAGGCAAGCAGTAACTGAATAGAAATAAACAAAAATTAAAACTAGACCATAACCCTAAACATGAGCAGTGGGGCGAGTTTACCACTACTCCACCTGATTAAATACAGAGTTTTGTTCAGAATTCCCTATAGGTTACCTAAATCGATATAATTCTGAGGAAGGCCGAAGGGTACAACGATTGAAACTTTATGATAACAACAACAAAGATGAAGACAATAGTCCGAATATAAAAAGTGCTAATTTTTTTTGCCTGCCTGCTACAACAAAGATAATGATATTCGTCCGAATGCAAATAATTTGAATAATTATTTTTCAGATTCCTATTTACAGGGTAAAATATAACACTTTTCGCTAATTTGAGAAAAAAAGTAGGTGAAATTTCATAAGATTTTCTAAGTTTAGTCTAAAAATCGAATGAAGTTTGAAAGACTGTTTTGCGTTAATCATTTATTTCAAAATGTTTTGTAAAAGCTGAATTCCTGTTTTCTTTTATCTGGGTCCGAACATGGAACTGCAACGTGTATGTCGCAGTGACTAAGCCTGTCGGAAGCAATGTTATTTCTTGCATATAGAGGGCGCTTTTACCGAAAATAAATTATTTCCGATAATATCATAAATATCTTCTTTTAGAAACAAATATAATTACACCATTTTTTTTTCTCTTTTCTGTTCGGTCTTTTGCATTCTATTATACTCTATCCTCCTCTCATTTAATCTACATTTCTAGTCTTTCTATTATCCTCTCCCTCTTTGTTCCTATTGTTTCTCTTTTCTTTCTTTTTTGCTCTCTCTCTCTCTCTCTTTTCCAGTTATTTCTCTCTACTTCTTTCTCGTTCTTTTTTCGCTCCCTCTTATGTATTCTATCACTTGTTTCTCTACCTCATTTATCTACATTCTCTCTCTCTCTCTCTCTCTGTCTCTTTCTTTCTCTACCTTCTTCTCGCTTTCTCTTTTTTTTTTCCATATTAAGTCTTTGTTTTCATTTCCTTTTTCTTCTTTCATCCAACTCTTTCTTTGTTTTTTTCCCGCTTTTTTTCTCCTCTTTCCTCCAATTCTCTTTCTCCCCGCTCTCTTTCCCTCTTTTTTCTATCCCCCTCTTTCTCTATCTCTTTTCTTGCCATTCTGATTCTTTTCTCTTTCTTACTACTTCATCTTCCCAAAGACTTTTCACTTACATTCTCTCTCTCCTTCTCCCTCTCTCTCTCTCTCTCTCTCTCTCTCTCTCTCTCTCTCTCTCTCTCTCTCTCTCCAGATATATATATATATATATATATCCTGGTAAGCAAGATATATAGATATAGATATAGATACATTTAAAATTGTTTCTATCAGTCTTCGATCTATCAATCTATTTTAAGCTGTTTCTATCGATTAGTTGAAATGGTTTATTACCAATCTAATTATTTAATAGGCTGTCTGTCTGAATATTTTATTCCCAACATTTTAAATAAATTGAAATAACAATAATAATACTGTCGACCATTCATGAAAAATTATTGATGGAGGCCGGCCTTCAGTCTTGGGTAAGGTTACTCAGCCTGATACTGCATAGATACCCACCAAGCCACTAGTCTTTGATTCCTCTAAAAATAGACCTTTTCTGGCTTTTCTCTGCAATAGATGTTATGCTATGGCGGAAAAGAGATTTTATTAAATAGTCTCCGGTTCTGTACACTTCAATACGCGATTGAAACAATCAGTAGTAATCACTTGGCCTTTACGAAATTTAGAAAAGGAAAATTTTCTTTGTGTTTTTTTTTTCTTGAGATATACGGAAACGATTACTCATATATCCGGGCTAGAGTTCGTTTACGTGGCCTTGTTGGTGATGAATTATTTTCCGACCTGCCACTTCTTGACCATTGCTAACCTCTCACTATATCACTATTTCTATGGCAAATCCTAAACAGGAAGGAAACATGGGATAAACCTCTAAAGCTGTTCAAAAGACCAGATAGGATTGTGAATCGACTCTCATCCGGATCACACTCCTCCATTTTATTTTGAACAGAATTAGAGGTTTATCATTTGTTTCCTGTTTAGGATTCGGTTTCTGGTTCATTCTAAAGTCTTTTCAACTCTATACTTCTAAGATCTCTTCCTAAACACTAAAAATGTATTTATCCAATTATCTTCCTCAACAGGAGTAGATAGAGGTGCTTATCGTCCGGTTTCTACTCCTCTCCGGTCTTCTGAACAAGTAAAGAGGTTTATCCTTTGTTTCCAGTTTAGGATAAGGTTTCTGGTTCCTTCTTGTTATGGGAATTTACCCATAATAATAATGGACTATTCCTGACATTATAAATACTGCGCCTCTCAAGAGGTATGAGGATACTGTAAGACGAGGAGAGATAATTGAGAGCATATTGTAAGGACATTGGAATAGTGATACTTGTCGAGACAACATAGTTCACTCTAACCAAATCTGATAGTCATTACTAATACTTCTACTTCTTTGTATTATATTTCTGTTGTAATATATCTTTGTATTCCATACCTGTGTTCCTGTTATTCGTTCATTGGTTCTAACCTTGGACCATCACCGTGATACAAGGAATTTGGACCATCACCGTGATACAAGGAACTTGGACCATCACCGTGGTACAAGGAACTTGGACCATAACACTTCTTAATTCTTTTTACACTCTTTCACTTCCAGTAGCCCCTTCCGTCTTAGCTGCGTTATCCCCTTGCTTTGAGTGAATTGATTTTTAAAAATGTCCAGGTGAGATACATTCCATAGATCAACTAGTCCAGGCTTATCTCAGATAGAATCCGACATGCCCCATACACAGATCTCTCACATCTTCATTCCCTTGGTATTCCATTGGTAAGGAAGAAGAACTAGTCAAACAGCTTCTTCAAAATTATTACTTTGTGATGCAGACTCCCGAGAGGATGCTTCCCTGATTACTACAAGCTTAACCTCTTCAAATCTAGAGCCATCTATCTATCCTACATATCCCATAATATGCCCGTCCTGGGTAAGACGATAAACTACGTCAAGCAGCAAGGCCTCTGATCAGGAGGTTTTGAGGAGCGTGGAACCACCTCTTAATTGATGGTGTTCCCCGTTCCACCCTGATCCGGGGTGGTAGCACCTGTTAGGGTCCCAGCTATGGGGAAATAGTTAAGTATTACCAGCAATACATTTTTGAAGGAAAAACATTACCAGAAAGAGATTTTTGACAAAACAAAATATTAGCAATAAAAAAAAATTTGTCGACATTAAATAACCCATCGAGATTGATATGCCGTAAACCAAACCAAAACCAAACCAAACCAAACCCATAATATGCACTTATCACTTTCTTGCTAGATGCCCTTACAACAATCTTATTCAGTAATCCTCTATCTTAAGAGGCGTCTTATAAAAATATAATTTTCCAGAAGAATAACTGCTGCAATGAATTCTTCCATTCTATACATTTAAACTCGCAGTTTACGAAAGAAAATATATATCTAATATATTTGTGAATTCTTACTGTTATGACAAGTGTTTCAAGAATCTGAAGCTCCACCTTTATTTTAGAACAATTAATACCGGAGAGTTTGCGCATTTTCTTTAATAGATAGACGCGCTCTCAACATGAGTCCCGGATACGAATTTGCAATGATCGATTTGTCAAGAAGGTGACTTTTTGAAAATATCAGCCTAAGGAGACCATCCCAGTTTGTGACAAAGTTGAAAAAATATCTGAATATCATATCACGAGTTGATCCAAGCCTAGCTTTTGCAAATAAAATTAGATAGACGAAACTGGAAGCTGTCAATTGTTGTTCTAGCACAAAGTCACATAGCTTACGGCCATATCACGTTGAAACACCGGTTCTCGTGTGATCACCGAATTTAAGCAACTTCGAGCCTGGTCAGTACTTAGGACCGCTTGGGAATACCACTAAGCTTGGATGTGCGGGTGGCGAAATGGATAATGGCGCGGGATTGTTAATCGGAGAGCCGAGTTCCAATTCCAGTTGGGTTCGTTATATTCACTTACGCGCTTGGGAATCTATTTTCCTTCAAGCTGTGAGTTAATTAGTAAGACTTGTATCACTATATCACTATTATTCCCAAAATTATTCTTACTAGATAAAATATTTTCTGTCTTTAAATAAACTGCAAGGGGTTGATAAATCGTAGAAAACGAGTCAATCAGTCACTGTGTGTGCCCAAGGAATTTCAAATGTCTTTCATAAAATTTGATATAAAGTTTTAAAATTTTTTTTAAATATGGCGAAACTTATAAATATTGCATTAGGATTTTTGCAATGCATTAATGGATTTTTTTTTCGTTTCTTGACTTCCTGTTAACATTTATTTTAACAGACAGCAATTTGAGATGCATATGCACAAAATGAGATATATATATATATATATATATAAGCTAACTAGGATATATATTAGACAGTTATTACACAGTATTTCGAAAGTATACATACATGCATATATACATATACATAAATATATATAGAATAATAAATCTTAAGGTAACGACGATTGTTGAGAGCATTCTGCATGACCGGGTATTATGTTTGCTCTCTCTCTTCTGGATTGAAGGTCAGTATTCTTGTTGAATTGATAGACTGTCAAAATTTTGCTTTTAAACCTGAAGTCGCCGGCCCAGGTTGGCGAACAGACGGTGTTCTTTCCTGCAACTTAACATTGAAGGAAGCAACCGCCTACCATTTTGCAGGAACATCAATTCGGTTTGTCATCTAATATCCGCCATGGGGGTGTCTTATGACAAGTAGATGGTTTTCTGTAGGCCATTATGTATTTATTATCGAAACGTAAAATACTTATATATACATACAGATAGTGTGAGATATATAGGAAGGAAGATATATATATATATATATATATATATATATATATATATATATATATATATATATATATATATATATATATATATATATATATATATATATATATATATATATAATATATATCAAGATATGTTTGGTGGTACAAAATTTTATCACTGCCATGAAAAGACAAAAACTAGTTTTATGATTACCACTCATGATAATAAAATGTAAAAATGAAAAACGGGCCAGCTAACCGGTTTCGTACCTCGCTTAACAGAGCTAAATCGAGGTAAATAGAGTAAATTATATAATATAAAAAAGAACAATGGACAAAGTTTATTGGTGGGAAAAAATTAAATGGTAATTAGTTGGAGACCGAATATAAAGTCCTTCTGTTTCCAAAGAGAACCTGCATCCTATCATTTACGGTAAGGCACGTCAGCGTAAATGACGATTCCGTATAGGATGCAGGTTCGAATCCTGTCCAAGGACGAATATTTTCTATGAAAATTTCTCGGACATTCAGGCCGGTTAATGTTATTTAATACTGTTTATTATAAACAGAGCATTTACTTAAATACTTGTATCTATAAAAAGAATGTCTTTAATATATATATATATATATATATATATATATAAGTGGGAACTGAGGCCAAAACTGAGAGAGAGAGCATGTATCTGACCTTAAGATTCCGTCTTGATGTGTTCAATTTTATATTTACGTGCTTTATCGTTTACCCCAGAATATATCATAAGTTTAAACTATATTTTCATTCTAAATACACATTTA
>OZ010612.1:46323262-46375762 GCA_963932145.1 Acanthosepion lycidas
TGTATAGCTGGCAACATTATCGTTTCAATAAAAAATGTATAGCTGGCAACATTATTGTTTCAATAAAAAATGTATAGCTGGCAACATTACTCCTTTACAAAAAAACGTATAGCTGGCAACATTACTCCTTTACAAAAAAACGTATAGCTGGCAACATTACTCTTTTACAAAAAACGTATAGCTGGCAACATTACTCTTTTACAAAAAAAACGTATAGCTGTCAACATTACTCTTTTACAAAAAAACGTATAGCTGGCAACATTACTTTTTACAAAAAAACTTAGAGCTGGCAACATTATTGTTTTAAAAACATAGAGCTGGCAACATTATTGTTTCAAAAACTTAGAGCTGACATTATTATTTTTCTGAAAACATTATCTGAGACCTTGCTGTTGCAAGCAGTTTATCGCCGTACCCAGGACGTGGATGTAGTTTATCGTCATACCCAGGACGCAGGTTTAGTTTACTGTCATACCCAGGACGTGGATATAGTTTACCGTCATACCCAGGACGCGGATGTAGTTTACCGTCATACCCAGGACGTGTGTGTGTGTGTATGCATATATATATATATATATATATATATATATATATATATATATATATATATATATATAATATTGATACGCCACGAGCAATTATGAATGTACGTGAGAGATTCATGAAAAAATGAAGTTTATAAGTCGTAAATTCGGCCATACCAAGATCGTTTGTGGCCGAGAGGTTAGGCACGTCAGGCTACATGAGGGTTCCGTATAGGATACAGGTTCGAATCCTGTCGAAGGTCGAATATTTTCTTATATACATATATATATATATATATATATATTAATTAAGCCATAAGGAATTTCCAGGGGGATATAGATCCAGGGAGAGCTCTATGTCAAAAGACCGACCAAAATTATTATTAATTAAAGAATATCAAACACTTAAAATCCCATTTTATTTCATGAGAGCTCTAAAAAGTAGCTCGCAATCTTTTAATTTTTAGTGCTTTTTTAGAGCTTTCATGAAATAAAAATTATTACCGATGGGATTTTAAGTGTTTGATATTCTTTAATTAATAATAATAATAATAATAATAATAATACTATAATAATAATTATTATATACACACACACACATATATATATATATATATATATATTGTATGCGTATTTATAGTATGATGTGTAATTCTTTTTTTCTTTCTTTTATTGTTCCAGAAAATTTATATTTGCCCCAAGATGCCGGGGCGTTGCGGCCAAAAGAAGTGTAGCCATCGCAACCTCTTACCCGCCTGTGAGCCGCCAAATGGCTGACGAACGGTAAGCAACTTTCCTATTTATTCGAAAGTACGAAAACGATATTAGACTGAAGGTTCCTGCTGAAAAACTTCGCAAAGATAGTCTATCTCAAACATAATTTTTTAGAATTCAACATCCCTTATTATTTTTTATTCGGTCGAGCTAGCTCAAACATTCATGAGTCTATCACACCACTCATCACAGTCCTGCATCAAGGTCGTAAGGCAATTAGGGTTGCATTCTGTGTCATAACATAGGTGGTGATTGTTGGTCGACCAGACCGTCTTGCATCATGGCTAGGTATCCACACTCGTAAGTTCTTGTTTTACCCGCCAGCAAAACGCATTCTGCGTTTGTGTAAGATTGTATAGCTGCGATTTAGTTGGATGTTGTCTCCAAGAGATGTTAAGTATAGTTTTCAGCATCCTGGTGCAGGTTGCATTAAGCTTAGACTCCACGGTTTCAGTTCTTATCCAAGCAGTGGCAGCCTACATAAACACTGCCTTTACAGTGACCCGAAAGTAATCTCCGTAAGAGGTTCTCTGGTAGATGAGATTTCCAGTTTACATCCATTTTATTCAAAGCGGCCCAGGCTTTAACTATGACACATGAAAGTGCAAAGTTACTAATCAAATGAAAATTTAGCATTTGTTTAAGACTAGACAGAATTTAGCAAATGGATACCGAGTACACTGATTTACTTTTCAGTATTAGAGTGTTCCAGTTCTTTACCGTAAAGAGCAAATGTTAGATATGGGATATTTAAATATACTCTATACAGTCTGACACGATGTACTCAGTTATGTGCCATGCGTGAAACACGCGTAGGCTATCATGCATCTTTCAATACATGACTGACGAGGCAGATTTTGCCATTACTTTCCGGGGTAGACCAGTTGCCGTCCAAGGCTATGGAACCCGGTCTGAGAAGAGGTTTCGTACGTTTCTCAAGGGTATTAGCACGTAAGTGAATATGATGGATTCGACTTGAATTCGAACTCGGCTCTCTGATTCCTCGATCTGAGCCGCTATCAATTTAATTAATAAAGTGGTGTGATAGACTCCTACGACGGGACGTGAAGATTGAAAATAATGTTTCATGCGTATTGTTCGAACATACAACAGTTGAAATAATTAATAAATAATGAAATATAATTTTCTTTCTTTTCTTTCTCCTTTTCTCCAACAAACGTCGTGTGAAGTTGACATTGGCATATAAGAAGAGATATGGGCACTTCAAACTTGTCTCGCAAGATCAATTACGACTGAGTAGTGAGTTCGATCCACACTGGGTGCCTCACATCTAAGCTACGCTTAGAAAAACATAGAGCGCCTCGGTATGGTCTAATATTCAGCAAACTTGTCTCGCTAGAACAATCAAGACTGAGTAGCGATTTCGATCCTAACTGGGTGCTCCATACTATCAGTCCGGGGCAACATCTACGCTATGCTTAGACAACCGTGGGACACCTCGGTGTTGTGTAATTTTTAGAAAGCTTGTCTCGCTGGAACAATTACGACTGAGTAGTGAGTTCGATCCACACTGGGTGCCTCACATCTAAGCTACGCTTAGAAAAACATAGAGCGCCTCGGTATGGTCTAATATTCAGCAAACTTGTCTCGCTAGAACAATCAAGACTGAGTAGCGATTTCGATCCTAACTGGGTGCTCCATACTATCAGTCCGGGGCAACATCTACGCTATGCTTAGACAACCGTGGGACACCTCGGTGTTGTGTAATTTTTAGAAAGCTTGTCTCGCTGGAACAATTACGACTGAGTAGTGAGTTCGATCCACACTGGGAGCCAAATACTTTCGGACTTGCCGCATTTAATGTACGCTTAGAAAAAGTTACGGCACCTGGGCATGGTGTAATTTATAGCAAGCTTGTCTCGCTAGAAGAATTACGACTAAGCAGTGAGTTCGATACTCACTGGGTGCGCCATTTTTTTCGACCTGATGCCACGTCTAAGCAACGCTTAGAAAACTGTTGAGCAGCACGGCGTGATGTAATGGTTAGCGAGCCTGTCTCGCTAGGAGATTTACGAATGAGTTCGATAGTCACTGGGTTCCATATACAATCAGCCTGATACTCCTTCTAATCTACGCTTAAAGTACAATAGCTTGGCGTAGTGTAATTTTTAACAAGTTTGTCCCCCTAGAACAATTACGAATCAGCAGTAATTTCGATCCTGTTTGCCACATATAAGCTAAGTTTAAAATCTCTGGGATACCTCGGAACGGTGTATTAATTAGCACGCTTGCTTTGCTAGAACAATTACGACTGAGTAGTAAGTTCCATAATATCGGCTTGGTACCACACCTAAGCTACACTTAGAAAACTTTGCAGCGCCTCGGCACGATGTAATTTATAGCCATCTTGTCTTGCGAGAACTATTACGACTGAGTAGTGAGTTCGATTCTCACTGGGTTCTCCATTCTTTCGGCTTGGTGCACGCCCAAGCTATGCTTAGAAAACCATGAGACGCTTCGGTGGGATATAATTTTTAGCAAAATGGTCTCGCTAGAACTATTACAACTAAATTATGGGTTCAGTCCTCACTGTGTGTCCGATTCTTTCAGCGTGGTGCTGTAACTAATCTACGCTTAGAAAACCGTGGGCACCTCGGCGTGCTGTAATTTTTATCAAGCTTGTTTCGCTAGAACTATTACGACTATGTGGTGAGTCCGATCTTCACTGGATATCCCATTCATTCGGCATGGTCCCACATCTAAGCTACGCTTTGAAAACCACCGTAGAAGAAGTGATTTTGCAGTCAATCACTGCTAGCTAAATCGGTAATTGAAACCACCATGTCAGTACTTTAGAGGTAGGATATTTCATGCCACTTACACCCAATGAAAAAAAAAGTGACCTTACCTGTAAGTGTAAGGGAAAAAATAATTTGTCCTAGCACGGTCGCTTACAAGTGATCACGAAAGAGGGCGGCAGAATAACAATGTGTGCCATCTTGTTGAAGCACAGTTGACCTATTGATCTGCAATCAGTCATATCACTGGCTCACTTGCTGGACTAGGCAAATATAAGTATAGCTTAATGAGTAGGGGTGGTAACTCCTACGCTGAACTCAATCATTAAACACTTTATTGGTTACCGTAACTGGTATGCTAGCAGCTTCTCCTCTCGAACCTTCCGATTGTGAATATATATATATATATATATATATATATATATATATATATATATATATATATATATATATATATATATATATATATATATATATATATATATATATATACTCGACGTATGAGGGTCTAGCAGATCAGTACCCGACAACAGCACATGAGATTTGATTATAGTGGTGAAGGTTTCGTGCAGGACCATCCACACTTTTTGAAGGGCCGAATACAGAGACCTGGTGCACTACGTGCCACAAGGTCCCCAAACGACCCAGATTCAGAGTTTTCCTTCTCCTAGATCAGTTGCCATTCAAGGCTATAGAACCCAGTTTGTCCTGCTATTTACCCATAGCTGGAGGGAGTAGAAGAGGATTCATACCTTTCCCAAGTGTATTAGCACGTAAGTGAATATAATGGATTCCACTGGAATTCGAACTCGAACTCGGCTTTCCGATTCCTCAATCCAAGCTGCTATCCATTACTCCACCGTGCCTCCTAAATATATATATATATATCCGAATGTATATAAATTCTAACGTTCACAGCATTAATTCAATTTTGGTTCTCACCAGTCGAGGTGCAACTAAATGCACCGAAACGAAGTTGCATCTTTGTTTTTAGATAGATAGATAGATAGATAGATAGATAGATAGATAGATAGATAGATAGATAGATAGATAGATAGATATTGTGTTATTTTGATACCTATACACGGACGGTGTGAAAAAGAAAACAGCTAATACAATTTATAAATAAAAAAAATATATTTCAACAAACCGATATCAGTGGAAAAAATTAGTAAAAAAAGAAAAGACTAAAAACATCCATGTTGGTCAAAAATAATCAATCAGCACTGCAATGCCCAGTCAAAAGAAAAAACACCAGAAGAGTAAATTAAGTAAAAACATAAAAGTGCTCAATACATTAAGTAGAGAAAATCTAAAAAACCTAACAAGATTTCACATAACTGATATTCAGGGTACTACTGGCTTCAGTATTAGCTTGAAGATCTGTTAGGTGAAACCTAGGTAGGTATTTTCTGGCTCACTAGGTTTATATATATATATATATATATATATATATATATATATATATATGTGTGTGTGTGTGTGTGTGTGTATGTATGTGTGTAAGAGATTGTGTGTGTGTACCTGTTTGTATGCACGTGAATGTCTTATTTGTTATTACTTACTTACTAACGTATGTCTGAACAATGCGTATGAGCATAATTCCCAAAGCCTATTCCCCCTTGAATGTATTATGCATACATGAATTTGTGGTGCCAGACCGTACTTGTGCATGTTTAAACATCCCACATGATTTTGTATAAAAATATGTGCTGTAACACTGACAAGACCTTGCACAAATTCGTACCATACGCACAAGAAATAGAACACTCCAATATTGAAAAGTAAATAATGTCCATGGTCAGAGTCCCCGGTGGAGATTTGCAAAATTCTAACCGGTCTTAAACAACTTCTAAAATTTCAGTTTTCCTTTCTCTTCTAGTGGAGAGAACGACGTCGGAAACGATTCATTAGCTCAGGACAAAGACATGCATGTATTTAGCTTCTCATATCGCCATTAATATATATATATATATATATATATATATATATATATATATATTAATGGAGATATATGTATATATGTATATATATATATATATATATATATATATATATTAATGGAGATATATGTATATATATATATATATATATATATATATATTAATGGAGATATATATATATATATATATATATATATATATATATATATATTAATGGAGATATATGTATATATATATATATATATATATATATATATATATATATATATTAATGGAGATATATGTATATATATATATATATATATATATATATATATATATATATTAATGGAGATATATGTATATATATATATATATATATATATATATATATTAATGGAGATATATGTATGTATATATATATATATATATATATATATATATATATATATATATATATATATATATACATATATCTCCATTAATATATATATATATATATATATATATATATATATATATATATATATATATATATATAAGTAGATAAGTATGATGAGATGTGAAATTGTTAGATCTTACTAAATTTCAACACTGAAGACATTAACTATTCTCGGTTTCTCTCGATAGAAGTCAAACATTTCAGATATGTGTGTATATCTGAAAAAGGTGAGTGTCACTGTCTATATATATATATATATATATATATATATATATATATATGTATATATATATATATATATATATATATATATTCACAACTTTAAACTAGTTGATAAATGATTGGTATGAAATTTCGAAACAATGTTTGCAAGATGAAAAATCTGCTGCATAATATAATTTCCTTGATAACTTTGAGCTCCTTACGTCGACCCGAAAAAAGTAATTGGAGAGTTAAAATTCTAGTCGTGTTCGTTGCATTACGTGCAAATATTCTTGGGAAAGATATGAACCCCATCTTCTCCTCCCAGCTACGGGTTAAATAGTATGACGTGTACCAAGAAAAAATCATTGTTAATCTCCAAAAATTGCGAAATTCATTCTTAAAATTCAATAAATGTTTCAGTTTTAAGTAACCTGCAATGGGTTGATAAACCGTAAAAAATCCAAATTAGTCTTTACGAGGATTCTCAAAACAACTGAAAAAGATCTGAGAAAAAAATGCCACCATTGTGGTTTCCGTGAAGAAACCAACAAGATTTGATATAGGAAATAAACAAAAGAAAGTTAAGGTGAAAGAAATATATCACCCTGTACAAGGCTCGAGTGACACTCGAAGTAGAGAGTTACGGAATAAGAAGCACAGTTTATTCGGATATGACGCCCCCTCCCCAGCCATGCAAAGCAGTAAAGCCACTAAGGCGCAAAGGTTTATACTCAGTAGTATAAAAGAATTAGAAAACAGAAACATTAAGGAGCGAGAATAGTATATTATGATTGACATTACATTTAAATTTTTTGAAGATATTTTTGAATATATGAGAAATAATAATAAAATAATGGTTTTATTGATGGAATCGCTCCTGTAGAAATTATAATTAAAATTTTTCGGCAAAAAAAAAACCGAATGTCAAAAGGACAGTTATTCGCTCGACACCGCTATTACTGGATACACTTTTGACTCCCTTTGCAATGTTTATTTACAAGATTATAAAAATACGTGAACCAAGTACAATGGGATATTTATTATTTACATTTTATAAAGTGTAAAAGAATTGTGCTGTAATTAATGCTACCCAAATTACCCGTAATTATAATGGATAGGGAAAAAACAAGGAATTCTGGGTAGAAAAGTGGCTATATCAGTCACTGAGAAATTAGTCGGTGAGAGATTTTATCAAGTATTAAGCAACTTCAGGGACGGAGGATCGAGACACAATGAAATAAGAAGAACATAAGAACACAACAAGCATAGGGAAAAGAAAAAAAATGTAAAAAAAATTTGCACCCCCCCCCCAAGAGAACATAAAGAAATAAATTTGAAAAGAAATCTTTTTATTCAAAAATTTACAAAATTATAAAAATATGCAAATCAATTATAATGCTATATTTATTATTTACTATTTTATAAATAACTCTGAAAACAATTTTTTTTAATTCAATCCAATAAATAGAGTCTAACTTCTTTGTTGTCATTCTCAAAAATAAAGAAAATGCGTAAATCCTCTGTCATATGTTTGCTTTTTATTAAAATTGTAATCATCGCTTTTTTAAACAATAAACATTGCCGAGGGAGTCAAAAGTGTATACAGTAATAGCGGTGTCAAGTGAATAACTAATATAAAATGGTAAATAAATCTTTATATATGATCTTTTATGATTTTTTATGACGTTTATGAACTGAAATTTTTTCAACCACGGAGAACCCAAGAGTCGCCACTGCCTGACTGTTCTTTGCATCCTGGATTATATATTACTGAAAATTCTGCAAAAGGCAACTTTACGGTGGTGGGAAAGTGACTGGAGCTGAGATGCCAGATCACGACCAATAATATTGCTGATTCTATTTTAGATTTTATCAAGGAGCTCTAGATAAATAGCAGGAGCACTGGACCATACGTGATAGCAATATTCTAAGCATGGATGAATGGTAGACTTATAGATACGTAAGATAGATTCTGGAGAGAAAAAATGTCTAACATGACACAGTGAACCGACTTTCTTAGCAATGGATTCAATATAGTTTTTCCATTTTATGTCAGCCGAGAAAGATCAGCGACTTGGAGGTTAACATAAGCCCATATGCTGATGGAAGGCAGAGAGGAGTCTTTCAGATGATTAACAAAGAACAGTTAAGCTTCGGAGCCGTTAAACTTAACAAGCCTTCCTTTGCCCCAGTTAACAACAGACTGAAGGTCGGTTTGGACATCATCTGCTAATTTGATTTTATCGGACTGAAAAGACTTGCTATCAAGACAGTAATTTATGTAATTTTAATATCGCTTTAACAAAGTTTAAAATAACAATAACTTTCCCAGATACGAGTTCAACTCTTTATCAAATATCAGGGGAAAGGAGATGAATTCATATATATTGCAATGGTATTTGAGCGTAAGTGAATGTAATGAACCCGACTGGAATTCGAACTCAGCTCTCCGATTTCTTATTCAGAGTCGCTATCCATTAAATTGATGTCTACGTAAGGAAAGCATATTATAAGGATATGTAAGATAGATGACAGTTAACCTTTGACTTTTAAGAGGTTATCATTGTAGTGGTCGGGAAAGCACCCTCTTGGAAGCCTGTCCAACAAAGTGAAGTTCTGGAGAAGAAGCTGTCTGAGTAGAACTCCCACCACCCAATTGAATATGAAGGGAATTGTAGTATTGTATACCAGGTTCGTTCTCAAGGTGCCGCTTGCAGTCAAACGCCGGTGGCTTAAAAAATAACTTTCCAGATTTTCATGTACTAATTGTAGTAGTAGGCTAACTTTATTCTGGGTGTATCCTACTACTGTACATGAATCGAGGTGAGGTGAACAGTCTAAAGGGCGTCTTCCTTTTCGCGTCGCTGTGTGACTGTGCAAGGCGGTCTCTCGTCACTCTACGCGCCTTTGCTTTGCTTGGCTCTCTCTATTTTATGTTGGTAGTAACCACTGTCTTTTAGAGTACATTGTTCTTAGTCTTGTCTAGACAAAGATAATTCATCAAGGTCTGGCTTCATTCAGTAACCCGCTTTTTCAGGGTCGTTTTCCATAATACTTGTGAAGTCCACTTAGCTGATAATCATTAGGACAATAAATGTATGAAACAATTACTGTGACAGTAAGGATGTTTCCAATTAACAAGATATCGGCTGACGCTGATATCGCTACAGAATGAGGATGAGCCGATTCAGTACACATGTCACATCCGGCAGCAAGGACTCTGATTGGAAGGTTTTGAGGAGCGTGGAATCATCTCTTAATTGCTGTGGTTCCCACGTTCACCCTGACCCTACGTAGTAGCACATGTTAGGATCCCAGATATGGGCAAATAGTTAACCCCAAACTGGGGTCAAAACACTATGAAAGTATGAAAATTAATTTTTACGCTAAAAGAATTACCAGCAATACATTATTAAAAAGAAAAAATATATTACATTTTTGAAAAAATTACGCGCATACATTTTTTAAAATTACTAATTCTCCCAAGAAAATTAAATTTCATTATTAAATGACAAGTAGGAAGTTAATATGGCGTGAAACAAACAAATTAAATCAAAACTTGAACTACTTCTCCTAGCAACAGATAGATTATATTTTTACAATGATTTTAACTCTGTACAACGCCCAAGAGCCAATCGAGGTAGAGGATTACAGAGTAAGAGACACAATTTATCGGAAAATGTAGGGAAGATAACGGTTAACCCTAGACTTGAATAGGTTAAGATTTTAGTTATTGGAGGGGCATTCTCAAACAAACAACAATTATACGTGTCATGGCGGGTCCTATTTGTGAAGGTCTGAACTAAGGGAAGCAAGGAATGCAGTCAGCCCGAAAATCTGGCATGAAAATAGAGTAGTATAAGGCTAACAACTTTTCGTCTGTGGGAAAGGGGCTGTATGGTGGGAAAAAATACATCACCCACAAGGCCGCGGACGTGTACGTGGTATAGCGGGGATCCTAGCAGGGAATATTAGAAAACTCGGTAACTGTGCTAAGTCTAGTTTCCTTTTTAAAAACAACAGTTTTAGCAAATAGGCTTTATAAATTTCAACCGACAGAAACGATAACAGTTTTTTTGCATGGAAACGGCTAATTTCCCCATTACTATTCATGTAGATCATTTCTATTCGAGGCCTCTTAGAATCTGAAGACTAAGTTTGCGTTATCCGACAAGTATCTAAAAGAGCATGCGCAGTAGGTCTGTGATTAACAAGTCAATCACACACTCTCTCTCTCTCTCTTTATTTCTCCCCACCTCTCTCTCTCTCTCTCCCTCTCTTTGGGATCAGGTGTGCACTTGTGGCGTGCACCTGCATTTGCACCCGGCAACGCATTTAGCGGCCAACATGGCGGAGACACTGCTGTCAATTTTCTTTTCCTGGCCATTAATTTCCTCGCTAAGACAAACTCGGCGCCATCATGCGAGAGAAAGAGCCGGCGGGGAATCCATTCTGATCAACTGACGTCATCATGGGGTCGTCATCGTGTCACTAGCTATTCTCTACGATACAGGAAGGAAGGGTGGAAACGATGACAGGTGCGGATGTAATAACAATTAATAACGAAGGAATATTGGGCGCCATTTGTCATCACTGATATTTGATATAGCAGCTGCAGCTATTTTATTATTTGATTGCCCTCACCTTGGAGATAAATAAAAGGTTACTGCCGGACTTTACAACTTTTATTATCTCCCATCCTACGATTGTGTTGCGTCAAACTAGAAAGTAAGTATACGAAGCAGCAACAATGTAAATGCATAAAGTATTTGAGTAAAACATATCAAAGGTTTCTGCAAGCTCGGCTATCTTAAGAGTGATTGAAATTTGGCATGAGGTCATTCAGAATGAGGAAAAGGTAAAAGTAGCTTGAAACAATTTTATGCAACTATATGTAACTATTGCATAGATATACGTTTAATCAGATGAGGAAAGAGGGTTTGGAAAGTATGACACTCACAAGGCATATTGAAGGCAAGAGAAAGCCAGTGCATAACATTCGTAATGAACCTGAGTAAATACATACCAGAACCAGGTTTAGGAGAGATAACAGAAAGACAAAATTTACTGAGTTACGAAGGACAAGACACTGTGGAGGACCATGATTATCAACGTCCTGAAGGGACACCGCTCATAGAGGAAAATGTGCGTGCAGCGAAATAGTTATCGATTTAAAAATTTAATTGAGTTTATTGCATTCACTTTCGCACAGGTTCTTTTGAAAAAAAAATGTATAAATCTATTTCTCTCTCCACCGCCTAACAACAGGCTAACCAAATAGCAGGACTGGGTTCATAGAGCCTTGATTGTCAACCAGGCTAGGAAAAGGATTGCTTTGGATTCATAATTAACTTTCCTAAGACGTCATAAGTATTCACAGATAAAAAAGAAAATAGCCTGGGGAGAGCGCTGAGCACTTACATTCTGATCGATTGATTGATTCGTTTTCTACGGATTATCAACCCTTTGCAGTTTATTTAAAGACAGAAAATTCTTTTAGATTGTAAGATAATAATGGATCAATGATACAAGTCTTACTAATTAACCCTTAGATGAGGAGAAGAATTAGGTTTAACTGATACCATTTCTACATATTCGCTTAAGCTATAATTCTTACCTCTTCCTTTTATGTGTAACAACCTGAGACAGCAACTCCCTGCCTTGAGTGACCCATACGCCTTATATTATGTGATCATTTAGTAAAAGAAAATGAAATGCATTAGTAAAATGCCGATGACTTGTTAAATAGGAGAACCTAAGCTTTATGCAAATCCGCTAAGAAATCTCTAGGTTTACGGCCACATCACGTTGAAACATTGGTTCCCGTACGGTTAATTAAAGTCAGAAAATATTTTTAGATTGTAATAATGTTTTGTTTGTGAGTTAATAATAAGAGATTCCTGTGTAGCTAATCAATATTTGATTGATTAGTTTTCTACGACTTAAAACATTTCCAATCAAAATTAGTCTATTGCTGGCATATCTGTCTCCTCCTTTTCAAACTTCGGTAAAGCTCCAAAGTATCTACACGGCCCTGTAAACAATGGTTCATTTTCCACCATAAAAAAACCGTTTACCACAGATAAAACGACACAAGCCTCTTTCTACTCTATCGCTATTTCCATGGAAAAGGATCTGACAAGTTAAAATCCCTTGTGTCACCAGTTCAGACCTTCACAGTTTAAACCCGCTACTTACAACACAACCATACATATTTCTTTTGCATTTCATCGGACAGCTTCTCCCCAAGATAATTGATGAAAATGACACGATAGGAAGTTTCTCCGAAGACCTCAAGTCTAGGCTCAACTGTTATCTATCCTACATATCCTCATAACATGCATTAATTAACTCCTCTATTACGTCCGTAAAAAGAAACTCACTGAATATTTTTAATTCTATTTAGTCAAGATTGTATCCATAGGTAATATAGCATACATTGCATCGTATAACCCGACCTGACGTACAAGTCGACTTGAAGATTTTTAGCTCATAATACTGAGTTAGGCCTATAACTATCGTATAGGTCGACCACTAAACATATCATAGGTTACCAGTGGTCGAAAACTTAGGCCTGCCGGTAAGTGAAGATAAGCCACAGTATATATAAGGGAGGAATTGAACGGTCTAATGGATGTTTTCCCTGTGCGTCGTTCCCCGGAGCTCCCTTCGTTTCTCAGTGTGTCTTTTCGATGTACTGGTCAGTTTTATAGCTATCATGGTACTTTGTCCTGCTTTCTTCATTCAGAGACTTCTTCCTGTCTGGATCGTTCGTTGAAGGATACTGATAAGCATCGGTCGGAGATAAATGTTTCGAATCCATTTTTGTGACAGGTCCAGCTGTTTCCAGTTTAACAAGTCATCTGATATATCTGCACAACATACAATAGCCTGTACCAAAACTACAAAAGGTCATACCATTTACCTGAACATTACATCGTTCTCTGAATGGCTGCCTGAGTTAAACGGCGTATCGATCTGTATTTAGGGTATCAGCAGTTGGACGTGATGAGTGTCGTAGCATCAATAGAATACTGAATTCGTGTTACTATTTATAATTTCTGTGTTAATATGCTAAGTATCTTCACCAAAAACAAGTTTTGGTGAGATATATTTGCGGCAACCTGTGGTGTACAGTAATTGTTAGGAGTGCTGTCCCACTTATTTATAATTCGGTGATGAAGGTTTATCTTTTATATCTGCCATATAAGTCGATCCCTAGAATTATTTTTTGGACTTGAAAACTCGACTTATACGCCGCAATTTGCGTAAATGGGGGGTGGCCGAGTGGTGAAGTTAAGGAATATCATCATGATCAGTTCGTCAAAGAGGTGACTTCTTGATAATAATAATTGCCAGAGCAGACGGTCCCTGTGGGTGGCACTGTTGGCAAGTGACTGAAAACCACTGTACACCGCAATTTACAGTCCCTGGATTGCAGGAAATCCTCATATATACAGATCAGTAGATGCATTAGTTAAAAAATCACAGGTGTATTAACACTATGGAGACTCCATATTCAGAGAATGTATATCCTCCATGGGAGTTAATAACGGATGGTTGTCGGGAAAAAGGACAGTCCAACATGCGAATTAAATAATGGAGGCACAAGAATCAAGCAAATACAAAAATGGACTGTTTTAACAGAAGACGGAAAATGCGAAAACAAAGACTGAAAACGTACTGAGATAGCGAAAGAGGGTCTTAAGTATTAAGAAATAGGAAGATTTCGTTAAAAATAAAGAAAAGTGTACTGCTTCTCTTGAATGCTGGACAATTTCATAAGAACTGACGAAGAGACTTTAGGCAACAGAAATGTGGTTCTACCGAAGGATGTTAGAATATCATGACTTGAACATGTAAGCAAAGTTTTAGAGAAAATAGAAACAAAAAGGACACTTATACTTAACACTAGAAAGTGATGAAAAAAAATCTGTCGTATTAATAAATATTATGTTGGTGCAAAAATAATGTCGTTTTTTGACGTTCAACTTCAAAAGAAAAACGACATTATTTTTGCACCAACCTAATATTAATGCACCACTTCTTTAGAAATTGCTTTATTTACACTAGGATACGAAAATGAGCAGATATGTATTTCCTGAGTCTGGGAAGGATTTGCGTTTATAAAACGCTATTCATCTCTGCGTTATCTTCGTCGAAATTTGTGGCCGAGACGGTCAAAGTATGTCGGATCTAACGACGGTTTATCCTTCACAGGGTGACACAGGGTTCGAATTCTACCGGAAATTACAATTTTTTCTTTAATAAGATCTAATTCAGGTCGGTAGACGAAAATAAATAAATATGCTGTTTAATAAATAAACGGAACATCTACTCAAATATGGGTATCGGTATCCACTAAAAATAACGTTTAATTAATAAAGATATATGTATGTGTGTGCGTGTCTATGTATGCGTACATAAGCTTTTATATTTGCTCATTTATATGTGTATAATTCTATGTGTGGGTGTACAGTCTTATAATTATAATTCTATGTGTGGGTGTACAGTCTTATGTTGATGTCAATGCCTTTACGTAAGTATCTTCTTTTGTTCAGGGTGATTACAAAAGCCAAAGTAAAAATAGACGCATGTTGAGTGTTCTCTCTTTCTCTCTCTCTCTCTCTCTCTCTCTCTCTCTCTATATATATATATATATATATATATATATATATATATATATATATATATATATATATCTTCTACTATCTCCTCTTCTCCCTCTCTTTTTTTCTCTCTCTTTCTTTCGACCTGTACCCAGGGGTCATCCCGGTGTCCAGATGTGACAGAGTGCACATCGTGTAAGAAGAGGACGATTAGCTCGTTGCTAATTGCCGACAAGCACATCCCACCAGCGCCCAACGGGTGTGTGACGTGCATATTAAAAATCATTGACGTGGTCAGAGGCACAAATTATACAAATGGCAAAACCTTCAGCGTTGTGCGCATGCGCAGAATGTTGAGACTTGAAGTGCCCGGCGCACGCGCAGAAGAGAAAGAAAAGAGCAGTAAGACAGGAGACGCTTCACAAAAACTCACATGAGTATTTGTCGGATAAACAATCTATCGGCCCGTCTCCATCACTCACTTAATGTCGGGATTCGTTTCATCTCTCTATACGTTCGTTTGTTTCACAGTCTTTCTCTATCTTCCCCTTTTCTCTCGCTCTCTCTCTCTTCTCACATGGACACAAACACTTACATACATTATATATATATATATATATATATATATATATAGTACGTGTGTGTATTTAAGCAGCAATCCCTCTTTTATACATGCTTCGTTAAAGACGACTGACAAGGTGATGCGATTAAGCTTTTTATTTCATTTTTCTTATGTTCGAACAAGTCTTTTCTTTTCTGGAACCAAAGTGTAAAAGAACTGTCCAGAAGATCTGCATTTACAGGCGCTTTCGGTTATACTTTTAGCCATACACACACACACACACACATATATATATATATATATATATATATATATATATATATATTATGCCTATTCTTAAGCATTCCTCTATCAATGTGTATGTATATATATATATATATATATATATATATATATATATATATATATATATATATATATCAACCAATGTTTGAGTTATATATATATATATATATATATATATATATATAAACCAATGAATTCCTAAATGTAGCCGTCTCTTCTACTTCAATAGCTTCATGTCTCGCACCTCTCGCCTGTGGAACTCCCTTCCCTATTCCTGTTTCCCTGTGAACTATAGTCTCCAGCTATTCAAGTGTAATGTCAATCGACGTCTCTAGTTGCCTTGATCTATCCACTACCCTCATCCTTTCTTCTATCACTTCTATCTGATCTTGCTCTAAATTTTCTGTAACCCCCTTGCGTCCTAGTGGCTTTCCGCCTTGCTTGGGGTGAAATGCTTAATATATATATATATATATATATATATATATATATATAGTGTGTGTGTGTGTGTGTGCGCGCGCGCCATGGATAAATTGTCGTCTAAATTACATGAAAATTAAAATAACACTAACATCTCATTTTAACAGATATAACAAAATTACACAAAAACAAATATATCTTGAAATACTAAAGAATAAATTTTATTCAATGAAATCGCCATTGACTTCAACCACGGCCTCCACATAATAATCAAGATTTTTGCAGCCTGGGGAGCTAGGTGGCCAGATATAAGGGTGATATGGTCGCGGAAATTGTCAGAAAACCCATGAATGATTTATCCTGCTTGTATGCCACAGTGCATAGTCTTGTTGCCAGACATAGGGTCTTCCAGAAGCCACACTCTTGACCCAGCCAAGCCACTTGATGTAGGCCTCCGTGTTGAATCTGAGGCCTTGTAGGAAGACGTATGGTAGCATAATATCACCATCACTAGTGATCACTCCAAACACCTTCGTAATCACCATTAGACTCATCCATCTCTTTCCGAATCCTCTGCACTGTCCTCAGATTGACACCCAAACACTCTGAAATGTTCGCATGCCAAGAGTACAGGATGCCGTTTCCACATTTCGAGAGAATTTCGTTATGGGGGATTTTTTCTAACGGACGATGCCCAACTGACCCTACTATACTGTGCAGTCGACAAAATCAAAAGCACATGCGCGAAATTAAAAATATGAAATGGCAGCAATTTATCCATTGCACTCTATATATGTATATCTATCTCTCTATCTCTATCTATCTATCTCTCTGTATATCTATCTCTCTATCTCTATCTATCTAGCTCTCTATATATCTATGTCTCTATCTCTGTATATATCTGTCTATCTCTCTATCTATTTATATATATATATATATATGTATATACGTGTGCGTGTGTGCAGAAAGAAAAAAGTGTGCATTGTCGAGAAAAAATGAATTGTGAAATATGATTTATATAGAAAATAAGTATAAAAAACAATATATAAATCTTAGCAAACTGAGAGAGAAAGGCATGAACAGCGGATGTCCCTCGAGGAGGTACCGTGCCTTGAGTGATTATTGGGCCTCAAACTCACACCGACTACTTATATACAATCCATCGCTAAACATGCAGGTAAAATGATCGGGGCTTGCTGTACCGTTTCATTAAGTAGCTGACTCCTCATTCTATCCTCTAACTACATAAGAGCCAGACCGCGGCGGAAATGCAGTAATTTTGCCATATTTGGGAAGGAGCTGCCCAATCCTCACTCTCTAGTCTTCATAAAGTTCAAAAGCGTCTCCGAGTCCTTGTTGGAGAAGAATTATTTTCCACCCTCTAACCTCTCTCTAACAAGCGGGATTTGGTGAGTCTCTCGCTGATCGATCGCTACTAACATGGAAAGTGCTCGTACGAACTATTAGGTTGGTGGAAAAATAATGACGTAATAATGTCGTTTTTTGACGTATTTTTTAACGTCAAAAAACAACATTATTACGTCATTATTTTTCCACCAACCTAATATATTCCTTGGTGCTACCAGATCTAACCTTCACGGTTAGAACTCGCCAAGACAGTTAAATAGTAGCAAACCATCCACATTACACTCAAGCTGTTTCTTCCTACTAACCACTGATATGTGAGACCGACTTCCAAGAGAATGTTACTCTGGTCACTACAATCTTAACCTATACAAATCTTGAGTTAAAAGTTATCTAACTCTCCGATCTGTATATACTACCCCTTAACGTAACCTTCTACATCGAGTGACCCCCGGGCCTTGTAGAGGGTGAACCTTGCTGTAAAAAAGATAGATATCGTTATCTGCTGCAGATAAAACAAAATGTTTTGCTCGAATATGCTCTTCCAACTTCCATTTCGAATCATCAGGAGTATCTTTGACTGATTTTCCCCCTCAAATGGGGTCACAACTCATCTAAAAACTAGATCCTCACAAGTCTTGCTGACTCAACAGTGTCCTTACAATCGTCCTAAAGACATGTTCTTGTGAACTATAGCTCCTATTCTCAATAATCTCTACAAGGAGTGTTTCGCTGTTTTGGGGTTACAAACTTATTAGAAATCCACCTCTGTGGTTCCTGTCTTTAAGAATTCTGGCGAACTCTCTGACATTCCGATATATCACCCTATTTTTCTATTACTTCATTTTGGTAAAGTATTAAATGTTCTAATCAACAGTGAATTGGTTAAGTACCTCACTTCTGTTCAGATAAATAATATGACTTTCATTTCTCCACGTCTAACGCCAACATGCCAATGGTTATTCCTGAATTTGTCTATGAGGCTTCCGAAAAGAATGGCGCGATCGAGTTGTGGCTTAGGCTTCACGAACGCATTCGACAGGTTTTGGTATGCTGTCCTCCTCCACAAGCTAAAGCGCTATGGTGTCTCTGGGGGGGACATATTTGAGTAAATTAAACGGTTTTATATCAGTCGTCTTATCCTTTGTTCCCTGTATAGGAATGGTTTTCCGCTTCCTTCTAAAGTCTTTTTATTCTCTTTCAATCACAGTAACACCTTGAGTCTTAGTGGCATTATCGCCCTGCTGGTGGTGAATTGATTAAAAAAATACCTTTCGATGGACAACTTCAAAACAAAGGTGCTTAAGGGAAGCGATATCTTATTTAATTTCTTAGAGATGTAAAAATGATAATTGTGAATATATCTATTTTTTAAACGAAGACACCGATTGATTCGGAAAAGTTCAAATGAAGAGGAAAAAGTGAAATTAATTTCATAATTTCTGACAAAGCTTTCTCGATGTAATCAGTTCGCAGCAAGATATTTATTAACAAGTCTAACAAAGCCCTTCCCGATATCATTAGTTCGCAATAAGGTATTTATTAGCTAGTCTAACAAAGCATTCCCGATATCATCAGTTCGCAACAAGGTATTTATTAGCAAGTCTAATAAAGCTATACCCAATATCATCAGTTCGCAACAAGGTATTTATTAACAAGTCCAACAAAGCTTTCCCGATATCATCAGTTCGCAACAAGGTATTTATTAGCAAATTCAACAAAGCTTTCCCGATATCATCAGTTCGCAACAAGATATTTATTAGCAAATCCAACAAAGCTTTCCCGAGATCATCAGTTCGCAACAAGATATTTATTAGCAAGTCCAACAAAGCTTTCCCGATATCATCAATTCGCAACAAGGTATTTATTAGCAAATCCAACAAAGCTTTCCCGAGATCATCAGTTCGCAACAAGGTATTTATTAGAAAATCCAACAAAGCTTTCCCGAGATCATCAGTTCGCAACAAGGTATTTATTAGCAAGTCCAACAAAGCAATAGTGGCAGATATATTCATTTAATCATCGTAGAGAACCATTTTCTGCACTCCCCCAACATAGCAATCCATTTTGCCTTCTTGGGATCACGTTTTCCACTAAAATGAAGTCGAGTCATTATACAGAATCAATTGCTAGGTCTATCGCTAAGAATGCTGGTCCATTGGGTCGCCCCAAACAATTTTTCTCATCATCTCTTGCACGTTTATAAATCTGAAATTAGTCAGTGCGTTGAATATTGCTGTCATATCTGGTCTGGTGTTCCCACTATATATTCGTCCTGGGTATGATGAGAAACTAAATCCAGCAGCAAAACCTCTGATCGGGAGGTTTCGAGGAGCGTGGGACCATCTCTTAAATGCTGTTGTTCCCAGTTTCACCATGACCTGTTAGAGTCCCAGCTGTGGGAAAACAGTTACCACCCCCAAACTGTGATCAAAATACTAGAAAAGCATAAAACATTCTGTGTAAAAATACCAGCAATACATTTTCATAGTAAAAAAGATTACTAGCAATATATATTTGTACGTGAATGAATGATCCAAGCAATACATTTCGGTAGGTAAAGAAAAAAATACTACTACCAATACATTTTTGTTGTCGCCATACTTATCACAACGTAATGTACACTCCAGCCTTCTTCAGGTGGTTGGAATGTCGAACTGAACCCTTTTTTTTTCGCTCGCTGAGGTAGACTCTTCTAGTTCCACGTGCCATGTCTAATGGGCATCACTTTATCTAAAGACGTTGGTTAGATCTTAAGGACGCATGGCAGAGTGGATAATGGCGTTGGTTAGATCCAGTGACATGACCCAAAAGTTGTGAGTTCAATACCTGGTTAAGGCAGTGTAGAACTTGGAGAGGGGAATTAACAGGAGATAACTGATAACTAACACCCATTAGACATGGTACGTGGAACTAGAACAGTCTACCTCAGCGAGCGAAGTAAAGGGTTCAGTTCGATATTCCAGCCACCTGAAGAAGGCCGGAGCGTACAACGACCGAAACGTTGTGATAAATATGGCAACAAAGATGAGGAAGATTATCCGAATAATGTAAATAGTGTACATAATACCTCATCTCAGAAATATAGAAAGATACTAATTACTACTGCTTCCAAGAAAATTAAATTTCGACATTAAATGGCACACAAGATGTTGGTATGCCGCTAAACAAACATACAAACCACTATATATTTCGAGAGTCTTGACAAAATTCCAAGAAGGGTGTGTCATGTAATCGATCCTGACATGGCATCTTAAGTTCGGTCACTTTCTCGCCGACATAATGTGACTTCCCTCTGTCTTTTCTACAAATATTTCGTCATAATTATTCTAATGATCTTTTTTCTTTTGTGCCTCAACTGCATGAATTTATGCTTACTATTAGATTGATAACTAGGTCTCACCAGTTTACTGCTGAACTAGCTATATGTAACCGCAAGTTCTATTCTAATAGATTCTTTACTTGTACTTCTCGTCAATGGAACTCTCTCCCGACTTCTTGTTACCCTGCCACAGCCACTCTTCAAAAATTAAATGCAATGTCAATCGCCATCTACTGTCTTCCTGAAATCTATTCTTTTCTTTTTGTCCATTCTCCGCAATAATGTCTTTTCATTTCTCTTTCACTCCCAGTAACCAGCTTTAGACAGATAGATAGATATGAACGACAGATATAAGCAGACAGATAGATAGATAGATAGATAGATAGATAGATAGATAGATAGATAGATAGATAATATAAACAGACTTAGATAGATAGATAGATAATATAAACAGACTTAGATAGATAGATAGATAGATAGATAGATAGATAGATAGATAGATAGATAGATAGATAGATAGATAATAGAAACAGACTTAGATAGATAGATAATAGAAACAGACTTAGATAGATAGATAGATAGATAGATAGATAGATAGATAGATAGATAGATAATGACGAATGCTAAGACAGATAGGTTGGTATGTAGATAGATAGATAGATAGATAGATAGATAGAGAGAGAGAGCAAGATAGATAGACAGATATAAACAGATTTAGATAGATAGATAGATAGATAGATAGATAGATAGATAGATAGATAGATACATACATACATACATAGATAGATAGATAGATAGATAGAATTAAACGTGGAGTGAAGAATACCGTGAAGATGATCAATCACCTATTCCCAAGAATACCAGATTTTTTTTTCGCTTGATTATTTCCCCTGACCTCTGTAGAAAGGTCAACTACTGCTTTCTTCGTGCAAGCCACTGAAAAGAAGTAAAAATAGATAGGCGTGGAGGTTTCTTCAAAGTTCACGATATCACTAATAATGTCTTTATAAATCAACATCGAAGAGTTTTAATCTCGGTTAAAATTTGGTCTTGCCTTTTTTTTCGACTCTCTGGTTGTTTGTTTAGAAATATTCCTGCTTCAGTTTGTTGTAATCTTATTTTTATTCAAAATAGCCAAGAATTAGGAAGGCCGTAGTTAGAGAGAGTATCGAAGGAACAGAAGACTAAGTAGAGGGGAAAAAAGAGGTTTATTAAATACTCTTATATAGATCGGAAATACTTGAGTACTCCTCAAATGATATTTTTCTATTTATATAAATAAATAGAAAAAATGTGGCACAAGGCCAAAAGTAGGAATGGGAAAGGCTAGTTATCATCTGTCTTATTAAACTTTTCTAGCCATAATCCCTAGACCAAACAAACTATACATTATTCCTTGCACCGAAACACCACCTTCTCACCTACCCTTTACACCTCAAAGTCTACCTGAAGTCCTAACTAGTCCCCACATGTAAAATTTATCTGTGCTAGGTGATGAATAAAATAACAACTTTTAAAGATAGAAACCTAATGAATATTTACATCATACTTATTATAAAACCCAGTGTGTGTGTGTGTGTGTGTGTGTGTGTGTGTGTGTGTGTGTGTGTTCGTTTATATATTGGATCGGATTTCCTACATTTTTCAAACGATTTCAACAAAACTTCACAGGACTACATAAAATTACCTTGCGACACAATTGTTTTTGCACGAAATCAATTTGAAAACACGATTAAGAGGCATCGCGAGAATGAAAGGGGAGCAACTCCTATCGAGTTATACTTATTATAAAATCCAGGTTGTGTCTGTGTGTGTGTGTGTGTGTGTGTGTGTGTGTGTGTGTGTGTGTTTATATATGGGATCGTATTTCCTACATTTTTCAACTGATTTCAACAAAACTTCACTTTTTTTTGGCAGGTAGTGTTTCTTATTGTCTTGCACACTTTTTTTCTTTATTTTTACATTCAGAATGCTTTAAAAATTCCATTTACAAGACAATTGTTTATAATAAAATTCTATTCAATCGGTAGACTGAAAACAATGTTTTTGTTTGAGTTTGGGTTTGACCAATTCGCAAAAAAAAAAAAAAAAAAAAAAAAACTAATTAAGACAAGCGTGTCCGTCAACCTTAAACAATAATCTTTGGCAATTTTATTTTTCAGTCTTTATGAAGGTCGATACTTGATCTATCTCTTACTGTTACATCCCCGGGCAACGCCGGGCTGTACTGCTAGTTGTGAATAAAACTATATCTACAAGAAACTAAACGAAATTGTGTTAGTAATAAAAGAAAAACACAATCCTTAATTTAATGGTGGCAGAAATATCAGTTAACATGACGAAATTAATGCGGGACTTGGATAAGTTGAAAACCAATCATTCGACCAGCCGCAAAAACTCATTCAAACACAACAATTACGAAAAACACACTCGAAAAACGAAAAGGGTACCACATCCACCAGAGAACTGATATTTCTGGTCACCTAACTGGGGTGGGGGAATTAAATTAAAGAAAATAGTGTTATCAACTACTCATCAAATTCCACTCTAATGTAGCTATTAGGTTGTTGCAAAAATAATGACGTAATAATGTCGTTTTTTGACGTTAAAAATAGGTCAAAAAACGACATTATTACGTCATTATTTTTGCACCAACCTAATACTTACCTTATTTATAAGTAGCAGCAGCCAATTTTCACAGTCGTTGGGAAGAGCAGGAAGTACAGCGAATCCTACTCTACAAGTTTTAATGTTTTATGTTGTGTTGCTTATTTTCCTTTTCATATATTAAGATTGGATAAATTCTTTTCAATTTCAGTCGTTATGAGAATCGAAATTATTATATCACAATTAAACAACATTTACTGGCCTGGACGTCCGAGAAATTTCCATAGAAAAAAATCCTGTCGGAGGACAAATATTTTCTATAAAAATTTCTCGGACATTCAGACCGGTAAATATTGTTTAATACTGTTTATTATAAACAGATCATTTATTTAGATTGGTTAAGAAGTCGTCTCGTTTTATTGTTTAAATAACTAGCGCAAGTTCTATTCTAATAGATTCTTCTCTCGCACTTCTTGCCTGTGGAGCTCTCTTCTGATTTCTTTCTTCTCTACCAGCTACCATCTCAAAAAATTTAATTGTAATCTACTATCTTTCTTAATCCTGTTCTTTTATTGTACTATTCTCCTCACTAGAGTTTTCTTCTGTTTCCCTCTCAGTAACCCATAGTGTATTAGTAGCGTTGACGCATTGCTTGGGTTAAAATGATTTAAAAAATCACAAGACAAAATTCACTGATCTCATAAACTGTCACAACAAAATGAAACCCGGAATACACAATTTTCGGCAATGTGTTTTATTTCTGTTTGTTTTTGTGAATTTTGTAAGTTTTTTGCTTTACATTAAATATGAAATAACTAAAATCTTGAAGCGTATTTCCAATGCATTTTTCTTCATCGTATAAATAGTGAGGACTACAAGTTCTAAGGGTTCTTAAATAGAAACCCAATTATTCTCGGATTGAGGAATCGGAGAGCCGAGTTCGAATTCCAGTCGAATCCATTACATTCACTTACGTGCTAATACCCTTGGGAAAGGTATGAAACCTCTTCTCAATTTTCCCGGAGGAGTAATGAATAGAGGCTCGGATTGAGGAATCGGAGAGCCGAGTTTGAATTCCAGACGAATCCATTACATTCACTTACGTGCTAATACCCTTGGGAAAGGTATGAATCCTCTTCTAGATTTTCCCGCAGGAGTAATGGATAGCAGCTCGGATTGAGGAATCGGAGAGACGAGTTCGAATTCCAGTTGAATCCATTACATTCACTTACATGCTAATACCCTTGGGAAAGGTATGAATCCTCTTCTAGATTTTCCCGCAGGAGTAATGATTGAGGAATCGGAGAGCCGAGTTTGAATTCCAGTCGAATCCATTACATTCACTTACGTGCTAATACCTTTGGGAAAGGTATGAAACCTCTTCTAGATTTTCCCGGAGGAGTAATGGATAGCGACTCGGATTGAGGAATCGGAGAGCCGAGTTTGAATTCCAGAATCCATTACATGCTAATACCCTTGGGAAAGGCATGAATCCTCTTCTTCTCCTCCAGCTATGGGTAAATAGCAAGACAGCAACTGGTCTACCGCAGAAAGAAATTGCAACCTATTGCGTGAAAAAAAATCTGCCTCGTCAGTCATGTACCGAAAGATACATGATCGCCTAAGCGTGTATCACGCATTGCACATAACTGACTGATTAATGCACATCACACATCACATCCAACACCTGATACACTAAGTGTAAACACTGACCGAAGCGCCGTTTAACTAAGGCAGCCATTCAACGAACTAGATATGGTATGCCTGTCATCTACGCAGTTTCATGATAGTGACGACAGGTTATCGTATACTGTAGCCTAACTTCATTTGCCCGTAGGCGTAACTTTTGGGTCACTGTTAGTCAACCGTATGTTTGGGTCGACTTATACTATATAGGTATAGGCCTAACTTAAAATTTTGAGCTAAAAATTTTGAGGTCGACTTGTACGTCGGGTCGACTTGTATGCCGGGTCGACTTGTACGCCACAATTTACGGTTTATTATTTTCTGCTTGTTTTGACGTTTGTCATTTGAATCATTTGATTTATTTTTTATTTTTTTCAGAAACTACATAAGTGGAAATCATGACAGTGCTATCCGTGAAATTTTGCTAAATTACATTCTTTCCCGACTCGAAGCCAGGTCTCTGATTGAAAATGGCGACAACACTAATTCTGCAGAGGTAATGAATTCATCAATTTCTGTTGTTTACATGCTACTTCTCTAACCTTCACAGCTAAGATTCGCAATGTCATATTGTAACGAACCATCAACCCTCCCTTCTGGTTCCTTTGGGAGATGTAAATTCCACTCCAACAGCTTCTTTCCACGAAGCACTTTTCGGAACCAACTCCCAAGATGGTGCTTCCTCGAGCACTATTATTAACCTGTTCAAGTCTAGAATCAACCGTTATCTTCACCCTATATCTCTATAATCTGCGTCTCTTACTCTGTAACCCACTTCTTCGAGTGGCTCTTAAGCCTTTTAGAGGGTGAAAATTATTGTTAAAAAACCATCATCTCGCTTGAGGATCACTTTTTCCCCTCCTTGCTTTCCAGTCAACTTTGATTTTCAAAGATTTAAATGCAATATCAATCAATCGTGAGATGTAAGTTCCACCCCAACAAATTCTTCCCATGAACCGCTAATTTGCGGGACCGACAGGATGCTTCCCTGATCACTCCAGTCTTAATCTGCTTATATCCACGGTTAACTGTTGTTATTTATTTTATTTTTTTTCACATCTCTAATGTAATCGATCCTGAGCAGGCATCTCAACATCGGTCTTTTTCTCATCGACGTCACGTGGCTTCCCTCTGTCTTTTCTACAAATATTTTCATGGCAACTGCTGTGATGAGCTTTTTTTCCCTGGTGCTCTGACTACATGAATTTAAGCGTGCTACTAGATTGGCAACTAGGTACGATATTCGTACATTCCATTGGTGTAAACGCAAGCATCAATAGATGTTTACATTTTCTCAGCTGAGCTTTCATGGATACAAGTTGATTTCATTGATATGGAATTATTCTTCGAATAGGCAATTTATTACGAAGTTATGCCAGTAATATAAAAGGTGGAAATGGTTTTATTACTTTTGTTATCACTTGATAATGTGAATTTTTTCTGTACTTTATTAGTTATCGCACTGGTTACCGAGGTTGGCCAACCGACACATATCACTCAGAATTTAGAATTATTAGAATTTAGAAATATTAGAATTTAGAATTACTGTTGAAATAGTTAAATACAACCGCCATTTTTACGCCAGCATTTTTCTCGCACTGCTCACTTTAAAGAAATACGGAAGAAAATGTTCTCCCAAGTAAATACTGATATCCTTACGAAGGGATTTATCTAAATGTCTATATTCTTTGGTTGTTTTATCTTTCTATTTTTATTTTTTTATTTTTTTCAAACATGATCTGTGGAAAATTTCATGATGCCATTTCTGACCTTAATTGCCTGGCTGGGGACCCGGAAGGAAATGAATATACAACGGATATCAAAGGAAATAATAATATTGATACCGTATATTGGCGCGTATAAGACGACACAAAAATCACCCTTAAAAATCGTGGGACGTCTTACACTACAATTCTAATAAATTGTGGGTGGATGACGGAACGTGGTCTGGGGGAGTTGGCAGGAACACAAAACCTATTGAGAGCCACAACGGATAGGGCGAAGTGAAGAGCCATGAACGCCTACGTCCTGAAAGGACACAACACATAAAAAGAAAATAAAAAGTGTAGGAAAACGTGATATAGAATCGGTTTTGTTATTTCGTTTATTTTGAATTTTTAAGGATACAATAATCAGTCGTCTTATACTACAGGTATAGGATAGATTCATGAAAATTTGCTATATATATATATATATATATATATATATATATATATATATATATATTTTTAACTCGCCTTATCTAAAGGTCGCCTTATATGCGAAAATATGTGGTAATAATAATAATTATAATAATATTTTTTTTAAATTGCCCAGTGGAAAATGTTATGATACGATTTCTGATCTTAGGTCTCTGGTCAGGACCCGGAAAGAAATGAGTGCACTCCAGAAATCAAAGGAATAATAATAATAATAATAATAATAATAATAATAATAATAATAATAGAGTATCAGCCATAAATACTTTGGTTCTCCCTGTGTTACAATATAGTTTTATCATCCTTAAATTAACTATATTTGGCATTACGCTAATGGATATCAAGAAGAGAGTTTCCCATCGCATGAATCATCCTAAAGCTGATGTTTATCGCTTTTACGTGTCCATATCCGAAAGCGGCAGATAATTACTTCAAATAGAACTGTCTTATAAAGCTACAATAATCGGTCTTAAAAGATACCTAGAAACTACAGAAGACTGCTTCACAATCTGTGTCAAAGAACATGAAATAAATAAAAAACTTTATTCCGTAATAAAGGAAGCCAAAACATTCAAAAGGGAATTTCAAGTGTGTAGTACCGTTTGCAGATTAGATAGACAAGTATAAACAGAGAACAACTGGCGAACATGGGGTGCCTATTCCTAGCAAACTCGGTTGCTATTCAAGACTACGATTACTACTACGCAGAGAGATTTCCAAAACATAACGATGAAGAAGAGCAAGCCATAATAGCATCGAAGAATCTAAAAAGGAAAGAAAAAGTAAATGCAATAGACCAAATGCATAAATGATGGCAAGATAAGCCTCGTCATGGTCAATACTCTGCCCGTGTCAAACCATTTGATGTAGACAAACACTTTACCCATCAGTGCTTGCGTAGTGCAGGATTAGAAGCTGAAATATAAGGTTTTATTCTTACTGCACAATGCTTGCTGGTCAATGCTTGCAAACTAGAAATTGCCAAGCAAACATACTGAAAAATTGTAAAAACAGAAATCAAAAGAAAATAATAATAATAATTATTATTATTATTATTATTATTATTATTATTATTATTATGATACAAAGAAGAAACTTGCCTACTAATGGATATGGTTAGGCCTGCGGACTGTAACATAGCAACCAAGGAATTTGAAAAACTATCGAAGTATAAAAACCTGGAAATCGAAAAAAATGGGGAATTTCAAACAAGAAAAGTACCAGTAGTAGGTGCGCTTGGAATGATAAAAAGGGAATACAACAACGCATTAAAAAAAATCCTGGAAATCCTAGCTTAAGAGAAATACAAAAAATCGTCTTAATAGGTACAGCCCACATACTAAGAAGAACTTTGTCCATGTAACGATAGTGCTGTTACGGGAATCGGAAAAACAAATCATGAAATGTAGCCATAACAACACACCACTACCTGCTTTAGATCTTTCCTCCGACTTGGTAGGAAGTGTGACCCTAGCAGAAATCGAAATGATGATTATATATATATATATATATATATATATATATATATAAAGAACTATAATAGACCTGATATTCTGATATTATCATAAAAGTCAAGAAATTGTGGAAGTGAAAACTTATTGACATAGCAGAACCATCTGAGAGAACCAGCTCCATGAAAATTATCGAGAAATTGTCCAAATGCAAAGACGGGGAGATCGAGATTAACAGGATGTGGAGAATGAAGACTGTACCAATAGTAATCGGAGCACTGGGTCTCGTGAGAAAAGGAATGGATAATTTTACTGTGTCACAGCTAACATTAAGATGCAAGTTGGCCAGAAAATCGCCCTACTAGGAACATCCTATATACTAAGAAAAGTGCTATCAATTACATGATAAAGCGCCTAATGGCCATAGTTTGGACTGGGCTCTACGGGATACAAAGTAGGAAACCTAACATACTGAAATATTATTATTATTATTATTACCGTTTTTATTTTCTTTGATTTCTGGTGTTTACACATTTCTTTCCGGGTCCCGCCCAGGGACCTAAGGTTAGAAATGGCAAAAAAAAAGTATTACATAGATAAAGCCCTTCGTAAAATGTGGGCTGTACTTGTCAGAACATTTTTTTTGTATCTCTTTGAGGCATGGACTTCCAGGAATCCCTTCAATTAGTCTACTGCAATCTTTTCCAACCAATCCTAGGGATCCAACTACAACAGGGATTGTTGATGTTCCCATATGCCACATTTTCGAGACCTCTATTTCAAGGTCCTTGTATTTTGACAGCTTTTTGAATATCTTCAAAGATACATTGCAGTCAGCAGGAACTACCATATCAATAAGGAGGCACCGTTTTTGTTTGTGGTCTTTAATAACAATATCTGGGCGGTTGGCCTTGATTGTTCTGTCAGTGTGTATTGTGTAGTCCCATAGAATTGTAACAGGTCCTATCTCTGTAACCGGGTCTGGGTGGTGTTCATACTATTTTCTTTCAGTTTCCTTCCCGTAGAAGTTGCAGATTTTCCAGTACAGATATTGGCCCACTCTGTCATGCCGGGTTTTATATTTATTATTATTATTATTATTATTATTATTATTATTATTATTATTATTGTTATTATTATTATTATTAATAACATAGTCCAAAATATATATAAAAAAGCATTTTGTTTATTTTTTTAATTTGTACCTTCTCCTTTTTTTATTTTTCATTTATTTTTATTTATTTATTTATTTATTTTTTCGCAGGACTTGACATCTTACCGATAAACTGGAAGATACCCGCTGGTGACAGACCGGGAAATCGAGGAAGAGAATCATCCGACTCACATGACCGTCGACCACTGTTTTTCACTAGAATCAAAGAACTTCCTAATTAAACTCTGAGGTATAAAGATACAGAAGAAAAAGAGAAATCCAGAAAGAAAAAAAAAAACACTAAAAAATACAAAGAAAAAAAACATTTTTAATTAATGCCAACCCCAACCCACAGTTTATTGATGTTATTATAATAAAATTGCAAAGCATATAAAAAAATATTTTTGGATGAGTATTCTTAAAAGATAAATAAATGTATTCATATACCTATCAGCATTTTATTCCAGAGTTTGAAAAGAAAACAAAAATATTTCCATGTGTTTGCTTATAAATGCTGGGCAAATCACTTTCATATTTCGTATAATCAAGCGACTCCACGAAAATGAGGTTCTTGGCTCTTGCCTCAGAATGTTTTTACTGGTAAACTACCTTGAAAGTTACTATTTCTTACCTGTTGAAAAAGTTGTTTCCGATGCCCTGCTCTCAAAGTTACTACTGGTTATTTACCCTAGAAACTTGCAACATTCCCTGAAATTCTAATACTAGTTACAATATTACCAGTCGTAACCTGCAAATGTTTCTACCAAATATTCGAAATAAAATATTATCATCAGTTACCATAGGAAATTAACACTGGTTGCCTATCATGAAATGTTGATACGAGCAGTTATTTATACACAGGTTACCGCCCTGAAATGTTACTACCATTCAAAATAGAACATTACCAGTAGTCATTTATCTTAGAAAATGACCACCGGTTACCTTCCCTGAAATGTTTATACCAGATATCCGAAATTGCATATTACCAGTACTGATCTATCTTAGAAAATGACCACCGATTACCTTCCCTGAAATGTTGGTACCAGATATCCGAAATAGGATATTACCAGTCCTGATCTATCTTAGAAAATGACCACTGGTTACCTTCCCTGAAATGTTGGTACTAAATATTCGTAATATAATATTAGTAGCAGTTATTTATCCTAGTAAAGAACCACTGGTTTGCTTCCTTGAAATGTTTCTGACAGATATTAGAAACAGAATATTACCAGCAGTTTTTTATCTTAGAAAATAACCTCTGGTTACCCACCCAGACATTTTTATACTAGCTATTTGAAATAGAATATTACTATGAGTTATCTCTTAGAGAATATTACTGCTGGTTACCTCCTTAGATATGTTGCTACCTGCCATTTGAAATGAAATATTACCACCAGTTATCCTAAAAAATTACCACTGTTTACCTATTTTGGACATTGTGTATCTACCTGTCTACCTACCCTGAAATTCTGATACCAGATTAGAATATTACCAGCAGTTATTTATACACTGATTACCTACACTGAAATGTTGCTACCAGATATTCGAAATAGCATATTACAATTGTTATTTATCCTAGAAAATGACCACCGGTTACCTAACCTGAAATATTGCTAACAGATATTAGAAACATAATATTACCAACAGTTATTTATCGTAGAAAATAGTCACAACTTACCCACCCAGAATTTTTCTATTAGCTATTTGAAATAGAATATTACCATGAGTTATCTCTTGAAGAAAATTACTACTGGTTTAGAAATGTTGCTACCAGCTATTTGAAATAAAATATTGCCACCAGTTATCCTAGAAAATTACCAATGTTTACATGTTGTGGTGTACCTACCTTGAAATGCTGATACCAGTTACTAGAAATATATAACCACCAGTTATCTATTCTAGAAATTTACCACTGGTTACCTGTCCTGAAATACTGCTATCAGTTATTTGAAATAGGATAATACCACCAATTATCAATCCTAGAAAAGTACTCCTAGTTATCTGCTTTGAAATGCTGTTACCAGATATTTGGTATAAAATATTACCACCAGTTATCCTAGCAATTAACACCTCGTAGTCTTCCCTGAAATGCTGATCGTAGATTAGAATATTACAAGCAGTTATTTATACTAGAAAAATACCACTAGTTACTTGCGCTGAAATGCTAATAGCGGCTACTTGAAATAGAATACTAATAGCAGTTATCTATCCTAGAAAATTACCACTGGTTACCTGGCCTGAGATTTTGCTACCTGAAACAAAATATTACAACCAGTTTTCAATCAAAGAAAATTGGCACTGGTTACCGGCCCTGAAATCTTTCTATCAGCGACATGAAATAGAATATTACCAACAGTTATCTATCCTAGAAAATTACCACTGGTTGCTTCCCCTGAGTATTTGGTAGGAACTATCTGAAAAACAATATTACTACCAGTTACCTATCCTAGAGTATTGCTACAAGTTATCTACCCGGGAATTTTTGTATGTTAATATAACGTTCAAAGTTCACACATCCTTTGTAAAATATAACGTTCAAAAGACGCACGTTTTTTTATTAAAATATAACATTTAACGGATACATATTCTTTGTTAAATATAACATTCGAAGGCCAAAAGTTCTTTCTTAAATATAAAGTTCAAAGCCACGCGTACTTTGTTAAATATAACGTTTTATAAAGGCAACACGGTCTTTGCTAATATAACAGTCAAAGGCAACACGTACTTTGTTGAATATAACTTTCAAAGGACACATATTCTTTGTTAAATATAACTTTCAAAGGCCGCACGTTATTTATTAAGCATATCTTTCAAAGACCACACGTTCCTTATGTATTTGAAATTAATTTATTGACCTGAAAAAAAGTTGTATATAAATGATGGTTAAGACTCCTTGAACGACCTCAATATTAGATTTGTAAACCTAATGAGGTTATTAAAAACATGCCACTCGTAGTAATCAAATTATCCAACAGATACCCTTAAAAATAATCCATCTATATTCACCAGCTTTGATAATTTTAGCTGAAGAAATTAAAAGGTTTTACAATATCCCTTGTTCCCTGTTTAAGATTGGATTTCAAGTTACTTCTAAAGTCTTTTCGTTCTCTTTCAATCACATTAACTCCTTGAGTCCTAGTGGCATTATCACCCTGTTTGGGGTGAATTGATTAAAAAAAATATAGCTTTTGATTGGCAATTTCAAAACAAAAGTGCGGACAAGAAAATAGGGAGATTATAGTCTAGGGAAAATTGCAATGCGATAGAATTTTAAACGAGGCGATATATTAGTTAACTTCTCAGAAAGGAAAAAATGATAATTGGGAATATATTTATTTTTCAAACGAATCTTCAGATTGATTCGGAGAAGCCCAAATGATGAGAGAAAAAGTAATTTCATTATTCCTGACAAAGCCTTTAAAGATGTAGCCATCAAAAACAAATTTCATATATGTCTCTGGATTAATAAACTTAATCCAATCATTCTTAACAAATCGGTGTGCTGATAATCGTGCTGAACGGACAAGCTTCGAGAGTATTTCACATTAATGCAGGGGTTTATTTTATCAGCAGAGGTGAAAAAAATTAAAGAGTTGAGTTACTAAAGGGAGTTAACTGAAACTGAGATATCCAGAAAAGGCATGGCACGTGGAACTAGAACAATCTACCCCAGTTAACGAAATAAAGGGTTCGATCGCAATTCTAAAGTATATCACCTGAAGAAGGCCGAAGCGCACAAAGGGCAGAAACGTCGTGAATATGACAATAAAGGTGAGGTACAGAAGATAGCGGCAGGAAAAATAATCCGCTTAGTCGAATAGTTTGGGAACGTGCACCAATCATCTCTTTGGGATGTGGTTGTAAAGGGCGCATACAGGGTTCAGGGAAATTATATAAGATCTGTCTGTAAGAAGGTCACAGAATTGATAGGAGGACATGCTGACGCTAAAAATAAGAGCTATACAAAATCTTAGTACTATTACTGTGAACATTGATGACGTAGGCTATAGAGCGCTGTTAGCTACAGGAGCAGAGATTTCGATTGTACACAAGAGGGTGTTTCACTCTAAATAAAGCAAGCCTGCTCTTGGGGATAGAAAAGTAAATTTACAATGCGCTAACGAGGTGTACATGAAAGTCAACGGGTACGCGACTTTAAATTTTCGAGTCAGTCGACTCTCAGATTCAACAGATTTCTATGTAATTCGTAATTTAAACAAATATTATTATAGGTTGTGATTGGCTGCAGGAAAATGGCGCACGTATTTACCACGATTTAGGAGCATTACGCATCAAAGGTATATACGTATGTTTAAAATAGGATTTTCTTATAGCGTCGATGACTTCTTATTAAAGCCTCAGACTGTGACTTTATGTTGAATTAGAATTGGGAATAAATTAGAAAACGGACAACAGCACTGCGTAGAACATATAGATTCGGGGTATTTAAGTAATTTTCCAGGTATTTCAGTTATCAATGAATTAGTAAGGATGAATAATCATAAGAAGATCCAGATTGTCGTTATCAACAATATTAATCAAATCCTTAGGCTTCGACGAGGGTGTTTAGTGGGTAGAGTTTCTCCAACTGTTAACGTAAAATCTCCGTCCAGTGTTGGTAGTAATAATACAGATGTCAGTAATGTTGTAGTATTCAGTAAATTTAGAGCTCCTATCCAAAAATTATTAGAAAAAATAAGCATTTATTTGAGACTACAGATAAAGATCTCGCTAGAACAGATACGCTGAAAATGAGGATCTATACTGGTAACCACCGCCTAATTAAGAAGCACATGTATCGTACCCTTTGAAGATCTGATATCAAGTTGATAAAGCCATCGATGAGATAGATGTTAATGTGTTAGAAAAATCACGAAGCCCTTAGACTTTTTTCCCATTGCATTAGCCCAGAAAAGGGATGGAACAAAGCGTTTGCCTGTGCAAACCTCTCCCCAATATACTGAGCAATTGTTTCTCCATTTCCAGATCCCGATTAGGTCCAACCACAAAGGCCTTGTTAAATAGGGAGACTACTTTAAACTTGCATTCCTATATGATCTCCCCCTCTAATTGCCTGATGGTCGACAGTCGCTGTAACGCTTCCGTAGGGTCTACGGTTTCCGCGTAGCATCGATCTATCAGCGCCCTCAACTAGCCACATGTTGCACCTGGGCTTGACTAGAGAAAATTTTTCCACCAAGTCCGTCATCTTCTCCTTACACAACTGATACACAACGAGGGTCTTTCTTCCTTCCGGTATTTCGACAGCCAAAAATATTTTTTTTAATAAATAACTCCTCCACGATACATTTTCTTCTACCCATCGAAACTTGTGAAATTCGAGAGAGAGAGATGGCAGCTAACGAATCATTTCGGAGTCCCACACCTAACATTTTAATTCCATTCGTTGTGATATTCGGGTGAGAAGGGGCATCCGACGGATCATTTCAGAGGTCTACACCTAACATTCTAATTTCGTTCATTGTGATATTTTGGGGAGAGATGGCAGCTAACTGATCATTTCAAAGGCCCGCATCTAACATTCTAATTTCATTCGTTACATGGGAGAGTGAATTTGCAAATATTTGGGGATCCAAGACGGAAAAAAGAGAGAAAAACAAGAAATCAAATCGGTACTTACTGGAATATTCCTTTACTCGGTCGCTTTCTCACAGTTGGTGTCATCGATTGACGCTGGTCACGGTGGCAATATTTCAACCCTGTTGTGTTGCCGGTCAGACTAATGAGCAGATTCGTTGACAGGCTGCAGTTTCTTTTGGTCAAACGCTTGTGGTTTAAAAATTAGCCTTCGGCCGGATCATTACCTATGAGTGAAGGACAAAACAGTTTCTAGTTGTAAACTGGATTTCATTTTTAGGTTGTAACTTACTGCTATAAGCGAGCGAAGTACAGATGAGGCGTAAGTGAAGGTGGCACAGTTTAGCGGTCGTTGTCTATGTCCGCTCTGCGAGGTCCACTTCGTTCCTTTTTGTTAGTCTTTTCGCGGGATGGTCCGTTTTATAGACAAAAATTTTCTTTATCTTGTCATTTTGGTTTGAAAAAAGTAAATAATCTTCCTTCCATCATTTTGTCTCTGTCTGAGGCCCTTGCTCTGTATAAGTTAGACTCCACTTGCTGATAACCATCGGTCAAAAGTAAATGTTTCGACAAGTTCCGTTGTTTTGCCATTTGACACAATAGGTGAGTCATATTCCTACAGAGGACAGCAATCCGAACAATGTAAATAAATAGGTACAATACTTCATCTCAGAAATATAGACAGATTCTGAAGAAGATCGGTGTGTACAACGGCCGAAACGTCATGAATATGACAATAAAGATGAAAACAACAGTTGAAACAATGTAAATAATGTAAACAGTTACAATACGTCATCTTAGAAATATAGATCTTGAAGAAGGGCGGAGCGTACAACGGTCGAAACGTCATGAATATGGCAATAAAGATGAGGACAACATTACGAGCAATGTAAATAATGTAAATAATTACAATACCTCATCTCAGAAATATAGACAGGTCCTGAAGATGGCTGGAGCATACAACGGTCGAAACGTCTTGAATATGGCAATAAAGATGGGGGCAACAGTCGAAACAATGTAAATAATGTAAATAGTTACAATACCTCATCTCAGAAATAGTGACACATCCTGAAGAAGGCCAGGGAGTGCAACGGCTGAAACGTCATGAATATGGTAGTATAGTTATAATACCTCATCTCAGAAATTTAAACGGGAGTAGAGGTTTATCCCTTGTTTCTTGTTTAAGATTGGGTTTTCAGTTACTTATAAAGTTTACTTCAGCTCTATACTCCTAGCGCTTGTCCTTTCCTACGCTAATATAACTCCACATAGTAAACCCCTACCTTGAGTGGCTCTTCAGCCTTGTAGTGAGTGAATATTAGTAAAAAAAAATAGACAGATGAATTTTAGAAATAAAACTAATCTTCAGAGTCTGTCTATATTTCTGAGATGAGGTATTATGTACAGTATTGAACTCACACTCTTTGGGTTTGTCACTGGATCTAACCAACGCCTTTATCCACTGTGCCATGTGTCCTTGAGGACCCGGTCAAGGCAGTGGAGAACTTTCAGAGGGAAAATTAGCAAGAGATAACTGATAACTGACATCCATCAAACATGGCACGTGGAACTAGAACAGTCTACCCCAGGGATCGAAATAAAGGGTTCAGTTCGAAATTCCAACCACCTGAAGAAGGCCGGAGCGTACAACGGCCGAAACGTTGTGACAAATATGGCGACAAAGATGAGGACAATGGTCCGCATAATGTAAATACAAAACTAATCTTATTCATATCAGGAAGAGCATAGACAAATCGAAGATAGAAATCTTTGTGGAACCGACAAAATGGGGAAATTAGATGAATTAAATTGAGAATTATATTTAAGGAAGCAGCAGAGATAATAGGTTAATCAAGTGGGAATAGCAGCAGTAAAGGGAGATAACTGAGCCAACATTAGAACTAATGAAAAAGAGGACAAATATGATTGTAAACACGGAGATAAAACTAAAAATACAAAATTGAACAGCTTGTTGGAAATCCACATCTGTAATTCCTGCGTTAAAGCACTCTAGTGAACCTTATGACCTCTCGAATTATCTCCCTTTTAATCTTCTACCTCCTTTTGGCAAAGTACTAGAAGCTCTAATCAACGGATTGGTTAAGCATCTCACTTCACACGGTCTTCTTTCGAATAAACAATATGGCTTCCATTTCCCCAGATCTGTTGGCGTTGTGTTAAAGGCTATTACTGAATGTGTCTATCAGACTTTAGCTAAGAACAGCGAAGCTACTGACCTTCTCCACAAGCTCAAGGGATACGATTTTACGGGACGAATGTTTGGCTTAATCCAATCGTTCCTAACCAATCGAGTAATAAAGGTCATGTTGAACGGACATGCTTCTAGATCATTTCACATTAAGAACCTATTTGGCCTTACAGCATCATGGCTGATGCTAAACTCCAGAAAAGCAAATCTGTGCTTCCTTGAACCTACAATGGTAAATTGGTAAATGCCGTAATTTTTCTATCATCTCAGGGGCTACGTTGTCTCTGGACGAATATTTGGCTTAATCCAATCGTTTCTAACCAATCGAGTAATGAAGGTCGTGTGAACGGACACTCTTCTAGATCATTTCACATTAAAAAGCAATTTTGCCTTTCATCGTCATGGCTGATGCTAACCTCCGACAAAGCAAATCTGTGGTTTCTTGGGCTCGCGTTTTCCAATGATATGAAGTCGAGTGATTATACTGAATCAATTACTAGGTCTACTGCTAGGAATGTTAATCCTACCATTCGTTCGTGCGCTGAATATTGCTGTCATATCTGGTATGGTGCTCCTACTGTGCATCTCAAGATTTTTGACAAAATTCAAAGAGTCTGTAATGTGATCAGTCCTGACCAAGTTCTTGACTTCAGTCAATTTCTTACTGACGCGAGATGCTACCGTTGAACTAGCTAGATGTAAAAGTATATTATAATAGTTTATTAAATTGCGTTTTAGCGGCATTATCGCCTCGTTTGAAGTGAATTGATTAAGAAAGACGAAAAACGATATCTGAATTTGGAAGGTCTAAAAAGAAGCCGTCGGGAAAGGGAAGCGTTTGAAACATGGTTGATCTGAAAACTACATAAATAGCACATTTGCATCCGTGAGACAGAAACGGTTGCGTTAACAAACGCAAGGAAATTAAGTTAAACACTATATATATATATATATATATATATATATATATATATATATATATATATATATATATATATATATATTACAGAAAAACAGACCACTTTAAGGTTCCATTATAATAATTTATTTCACCAGAGCCCTTTTAAAGGACGCCGGATCATCAGATAGCACTTCCAAAAGATGAAAAAAAAAATGAAAAAAAAATTCGTTTCATCTTTTGGAAGTGCTGTCTGATGATCCGATGTCCTTTAAAAGGGCTCTGGTGAAATAAATTATTATAATGGAACCTTAAAGTGGCCTGTTTTTCTTTCAAATATTAGCTCTGGATTTACATTGCGCTCTCAGGATTTCATCCTCCTTGGGACTACCCATACAGATTACCAAGTTTTTCATAACTTATATATATATATATATATATATATATATGCGCTTTAAAATGTGAAACGTGAAAAATCACTAGGTGAAGATGGCATAGTAACATACCTTTTAAAAGATGCAGACGTATAGCACAAAGGTTGAAAACAACGGTTTTCCCAGTAAGTAAAAGTGCAAGATGTGATGCACACTTGGGAGATAATGTCTCTTGCGATTAATAACTGATTAGGTAGAATTTTCCCGAAGTATGTTGCTCTTTCTTTCTGCGGTAGACTGGTTGCCACCCAAAGATACAAAAACAGTCCGTCCTGCTATTTAACCCACAGATGGGTAGAAGAGACGGATTCATACCTTTCGCAAGGTATTTGCGCGTAAGTTAATGTAACAAACCGAACTGAAACTCGTACTCGTCTCTACCAATTTTTCAGTCCGAGCAGTTAACAAGTACTCCACGACGTACATTGAATATGGAAAAGAAAATGAGATCCTAACTTCGAACGTTAATCCTACTTTATAGAAAATTACAATTCTCTTGGTAAATACTGTTGTGCCTCATTACAATCAAACATATTCAAAATATTCTTAAAAGTATTTAAAAGCCTAAAAATATATTAGGTGAAAACTAGACACTCTAACAAGCCGATTTTATGAGTAGTTACTTAACAATAAACCATTTACAAGCAATGAATCAAATGATAGAAAGAAAAAACAGCCATTATCTTTATATTTGGTTAACTAAGAAGAACACTCAGCAGTCATTAACTCACAAAAAAATTAGGGTATTAACGAAAATTATGTAACAGTTATTGAGAATATATATAGTAGTAGTACAGCCATCATTGGACTACACTAAGACACAAGTTAAATAAGGCTAGGAAAAGACGAAATGAGGTGGTACGTTTTCAATTAAACTATATACCGGATACAACGAAAGCATTTTATGCATTCATTTTGGAAAGCTTTTCTGAAATAGCGTTTTCTGAATGTGTGGTCCGATATTAACCCTTAGGAGATGACAGGGCCGATCTATCGGTCGAATGACGAAGAAAACGACTGAACCGATCCGTTGGCCCGGCTGATCCATCGGCCCGATAATACAAGCCTCGAGAGTCTTCATACCAGACAATCAGATTGCTTCTCGCATTTCTTGCATATCTGGATCTTTCAATGGCGGATTCTATGATAGTTTGTTGTGTTTTGTGACTTTAAGTCGATTTTTTTCTGTTCCAATTAAGGTCATGCGAAAAGGGCCCCGTCTTCTTGGCACTGAAACTCCAAATGAAGCTCCGTCTCCCTACCAGAGGAAAAAAGTGTAAAGGAGATTAAGACAGAGAGTAAGGATAAACGCGCCAAAAAACAAGTCATGGGATGTGAACTGAATCACTTTTCTATTCCATTGAAAGATTACCATCCTTATCAGTGGCAGATAATCCCGTTCTTCAGTCATAAGTTGGAAAATTTATCTTTGTAGATGATACAATGTGTAGGGCTGAACCTCCAAACATTTAGATGACCAGAGCCTGGCAGATGATCAACGGAGGAGGAATGTTATACCATTCAAGTTTATACCTCCAAAACTACTAGTTTGGTTTTTGTATAATGATGGTAGAACGTTACTAGTTATACGTTAAACCATCATCGTACAGACCCAGAACTTTCTCCTATCATGATAAATAGTTGTTCTCTAAAGAAGGCTCCTTGAATTGGACGCCAATTGGGACTGAAGTTCACCCCGACCCCAAGTAGAACTCGATCCATCACTAAAGATTCTGGAAACATGGTCGGTACTTTGTACCGCTCCAGTAAGTACCTGACCCCTCTTACCATGCTTTCTCGTGACAAGAACCAGATCAGACCAAAAATAGAGTACCGCTTGCAAGTATCAGCTGGAGCCGACCAGCCCACACTGTTTTTCTTTATTATTTCACCCGAAGCAAGGCAATAAAGTCGCTAAGACGCAAGGGTGGGGGGGGCTACTGAGTGTGACAGAATACGAGAAATAAAAAATATTATTAAGTAGAGAGGACAATAACATAACAGGAAATTAAGAAAGGAAATGATGACGATTGTCACTGCATTTAAATCTTTGAAAATCAAAGTTGACTGGAAAGCCAGAAGAGAGATCAACACGCGAGATGATGTTTGTTTTTTTGGGTTTTTGGGGTTTTTTTTTCAATAATATCCACCATGTATAAGGCTGAAGTGCCACTCGAGGTAAAGGAGTCGGTAAGATAATGGTTGACTCTAGACTTGTAAAGTTTAAGATTGTAGTGATCGGGTAAATATTGTCTTGGGAATCGGTTTCACAAAGCAGCAGTTCTTAAGAAGCTGCTACCCGAGTAGAACTTAGATCTCATCAGTGGAATAAGAGACATGAGAGTGGTTTGCTACAGTGTGCGTAGCATGGCGGGTCCTAGCCGTAAATGTAAAACTAAGTAATGTAGTTCGTCTGAACACTTTCCATAGAAATAGCAATAGAGCGGTAAGAGGCTTACGATGTATCGTCAGTGAATAAGAGAGAAAGTGAGAAAGGGAAAGTTCGAGAACAAACTGTTACCTGTCGCCATTGCAACTGTAAAATAGCGAGACCAGTCATGATAGAGTTCAAAAGATTCTACGCGGCCTTGTGGGTGATGAATTATTTTCCAACCTCTTTCCCAGTGACGAAATTTCGCAAGCACCTCGCTACACTATCACTGTTTCCATTGCGAATGTTCCGACGAGAAAAATTCCTTAGTTCCGTCAGCCCGGATCTTCCCAGTTAGGACACGCCATGTCATGTGCGCATTAACGAATCCTCCCAATTCCCTTTGTATCCCATTAGTAAGAAAGAAGTCCCATAACAATCGCAGCAACAGATTTCCGCGAATTAGGTTTAACTAATATCTTTTTTACACATCCTCTTAAACTCTTACCTCCACTTCTATGTGCAACAAACTCAAACAGCAACCCTCTACATTGAGTGGCTTATGGGCCTTGTACTGGATGATCAATCAATAAAAGAAAAAGAAATGCAAAAGTACAATGCTGATGACTTGCTAGATCAAAGAACGTGAATCTGATGCAAATGGAATCTGCTAAGAAATCTCTAGCTTTATGGCCACATCACGTTGAAACAACGGTTTCTGTACGGTTATTTAAAGCCATAAAATATTTTTTAGACTGTGAGATTTCTTTATAGAGTTAATGATGGTTTAGGGATACAAGTCTTACTAATCAACCCATAGCTGGAGGAGAAGAGAAGGATTCATACTTTTCTCAAGAGTATTTGCGCGTAAGTGAATATAACGGCCCCGACTGGAATTGGAACTCAGCTCACCGATTAAAAATTCCGAGCAATTAACACCATCCGCACATCCAAGCTTACAGCATTTGATATTCCCAAGCTGTCACCCATCTAGGTACTGACCAGGCTCGACGTTGTTTACCTTCGGTGATCGTACGTGAACTGGTGTTGCAATGTGATATGATCATAAGCCCTGTCTCATGAAAGGACATTGCAGGATTAAGAATGAAAGAATATTGTATAAAACGTTTCTATACATCAGAACTTCTTCAGACTAAAGTAATGCTTTTTGATGATGGAATTATATATTTCTAGAAAAGGGAGCGGGGGACATAAAAACTCAAGAGTCCGTTATGGTGTATTCACTGGCAGGAAATGCTAAAGATGATGGACCGCTGAAAAGTAACATCTTTAAAGTTTAATTTTTTTAAAACGTGCCCGGGCGTGTAGCCAAGCCGATTTCATTCAGTTTTCTCGCTCCAGATTCTATTTAAGTGTAATGAGAATTTGTAGCAGCAATATTTACAAGAGGAGAGATACAATGAAAATAAGTTTAAGCTCCGCCAATACCCTAATATTCAACGCGAGACAGAAGGCTCGTCAAATACTTCAAAATCAAATAATAAACTCTTCCAGAAAACTCAGGAACTGAGATACATTATTCCACGTACGAACTCTATCCCAACTGTAATTGAAAAGAATGTATCTAAATTTATCATATAATTCCATATTATAAATATAAATTGACTCCTTCCGAAACAATACTTCATTAATACAAAAGAAAATAACAGTAAGCGAAAACTTGAAGGGGGAATTTACGCTATCACCTGTAATGATTACTCAAGGAATACATAGAAGAAACCCCAAAGACTTTAAAAAACAGATTATGTGAACACAAAAGTGATCTTTTTTAAAAAAAAAAGACAAAAAAAAACATGTATTAGTTGCTCACCGTAATGAGTCTGACTATAATTTAGATTTAAAAATGCTACTTTATTTAAAAGAGAAAGCAATTTACTAAGAGGAACGTATATAGAAAGTGCTTTGATCACTCGATCATCCACGGTAAATTTGCGTCCAAGTTCTTACGACATATCACCTTTCTTAGCAGATTTTCTATTATCATAAATTGGGATAATCAATATTAAATGATAAACACAAACAAAAGCGTACGGAAACTTAATGCCCAGACACGTATTAAGATAAATAATTTAAAATTTAAAAATTTCAACGGTTTGAAATTTCAGCGTTTCTTAACATATATATTTATAATGGATAAGGACGTTTTCATATATCTCCTGCCCGTTCTACACACATAATTCTATCAAAAAAAAGACATTAATTTGGTCCGATAAACTGTTTCTAGAGTTTAATGGTGAAGGTTAGAACTGGTAAAACTAAGGAATGTAGTTCATCAGAATACTTTACATGTCATTTTACTATAAATACTATATTGTTAGTCCTTTTTTATATAAAAATGTATTGCTAGTATTTTTACTATAAAAAAAAGTATTTTTATACTTTAATAGTGTTTTGTCTTTGGTTGGGGGTTCATTATTTGCCCATAGCTGGGACCCTAACAGGTGCTACCACCCCGGGTCAGAATCTACCTGCGAACAACAACAATTAATAGGTGGTTCCAGGCTCGTGAAAACCTCCAATCTCCAAATCAGAGGCCTTGCTGCCGGATGTAGTTTATCGTCATACCCAGAACCCTGTTGCTTAAATAGACAGAATACACACACACACACACACACACACACATATATATATATATATATATATATATATATATATATATATATATTATGAAATGGACAAAGTCCGACAATTATTTTAATACATTTTTATGTTTATACATTCTTTTTATAGATACAAATATTTAAGTAAATGCATTCACTTAAATATTTGTATCTATAAAAAATAATGCATAAACATAAAAATGTCTTCATATATATATATATATATATATATATGTGTGTGTGTGTGTGTGTGTGTGTGTGTGTATTAAGGAATCCGAGTTCGAATTCCAATCGAATCCATTACATTCACTTATGTGCTAATACCGTTGGGAAAGGTATTAATCCTCTTCTTCTCCCCCCGGCTATGGGTAAACAGCAGGACAAACTGGAATTTATAACCTTGGATGGCAACTGGTCTAAGAGAAGGACAACTCTGAATTCAAAACCTGCGGAGGGTCGTTTGGGGACCTTGTGGCACGTAGTGCACCAGGTCTCGGTATTCGGCCCTTCAAAAAAGTGTGGTTGGTTCTGCACAAACCCTTCACCACTCTAAACAAATCATATATGCTGGTGTCTGGGCTTTTGGTTCCTAGGAACTGAGCTTCTTGACGCTCATATGTCGAATACGACGGGAATACCACCACACACACACACACACACCCACACACACACACATATATATATATATCACTTTAAACATTGTTTTTAGTGGATATTCGTATTTCAGTAGGCGCTCCGTTTATTTATTAGACAGTATATTCATTTATTTTCATCTCGCGACCTGCATGTTATATTTTCTAAAAAAAAGATTATTCTTGTATTTCAAGAACCTTTAATCAAAGTTAAATATTTATCCTACTGCTCAATGATAGAATTTGTTCCTGTTCGATTTTTAGGCACCAATCAGCAAAATTTGGGCAAAGTGAATCGATCGTTTGGGAATATACCGTCTCTTTCACGTATTCCAAAAGGAGTTCTGCCTGTCTATGCGATGTACTAATCGAGAATAAACTATCCATATATAGCACATTTATATCGATTTGTCATGCCTAACACAATTCTCGCATTGTTTTTTTTTTGTTTTTTTTTTCGTTTTTTTTTATTTTTTTTTTATCGATTGTGTTTTCCTAGGTTATAAACCCGGATATAGAAAAAATGAGCAAACAAAATGAAACGCGAGGTGATTTATAGATGCGTGCCATCGAGTAACGATTAACAAGTTTGTTTTGCAGCGCGAGTCGCTGGCGTTCGATCCTTCCAGGCATCCTGCTATAATGGTGATTTTCTAAGCATAGTGTAGATATGGCACAAGGCCGAACGTATGGAGCACCCAGTGAGGATTGGACTCACTATTTAGTCGTAATTATTCTAGCATGACAATCTTGCTAACCTTTTCACCAAGCCGAGGTAACTAAAAGATTTACTAAGCGTAGCGTAGATGTGGCACAAGGCCAAAAAATGTATGGGGCACCCAGTACAGATCGAACTCACTATTCACTCGTAATTGTTCTAGCGAGACAAGCTTGCTAACCCTTTCGCCGCGTCAACGTTCACAAATTATATTCTATGCATAGCGTAGATGTAGCATAAGACTAAAATTATGGGGCGCTCAGTGAGAATCGGAGTCACTATTTACTCGTAATTGTTCTAGAGAGACCAGCTTTCTAACATCGAGGTGCCCAAAGTTGTTACGGTATATGAGGTAATGGATAGCGTGGAAGAAAGGAAAAGACATAACAGAGACGTTAGTTGGTTCCACTGAGAAAGCAAATGAAATAAAGAAATGTTTAACGTCTGTTTCAGTGAAATTTAAAAAGTTGTCAATTTAAAATATTTTCATTTGAACTCCTTTATTTAAATAATGAATAGATATGAAGATTTTCTGAGCATAGCTTATATTAGGTTGGTGCAAAAATAATGTGTGTGTGTTTGTATGTATATATATTTTAATCATTTCACCCCGAGAAAGACGGGAATGCCACTAGTACGCAGGGGTTACAAGGAGTGAAATATCTTTTCTCTAAGACAGAGTATTGGAAGGATTGAGGAAAGGAAAAAATATGTACGGCATTCAAGAAGATAGAAAACGGCGGTTGACGTTGCATTTAAATTTTTGAAGATTTTAGTTATCAGGGAAGCAATTAAACGGAAGGGAGTTCCACAGGTGGGAAGTGCGAGAAAAGAAACTGTTGGAGTGATATGAACATGTGTGTATCTGCATGCGCGTTATATCTAGGTGTTTATATGTGTGCGTGTGTGTATGTGTGGGAGTGTGAATGTAAGGTCATGTGTTTAATTAAAATATACTATGATAAGAATGCTCAGTACGTGCAATGCTATTAGGTTGGTGCAAAAATAATGTCGTTTTCTCGCATAGTAACATATGTGAGAAAACGACGTTATTCTTGCACCAACCTAATATTTGGCACAAGACCGAAAGGGTGGCACACCTAGTGAAGATCGAACTCACGACTCAGTCGTAATTGTTTTAGAAAGACCTGCATCCATTACACCACATTTCGTTAACCTCCTATGAACTGTATTGAATTATCTGCAGCGCATTTTTTTTCGTTCTTATTTTACTGATGTTCATCTAAATACAAGATCGAAGAGCCAATAGACGGCTCCTGAATGTGGATTGTGTAAGGTGGTACAAAGGGGGGGGGAGAGCGATGCATATTATGAGGATATGTAGGATATATAACAGTTGACCCTAGACTTGAAGAGGTTAATAGTGTATAGATGAGAAACATCCTCTCAAGTGTGTGGAAAAATGAAATAAAATCGATAAATAAAATAATAATAATTAATAATTAAAAAAATATTAGGTTGGTACAAAAATAATGACGTAATAATGTCGTTTTTTTTACGTATTTTTAACGTCAAAAAACGACATTATTACGTCATCATTTTTGCACCAACCTAATACATTTTCCCATCAAGCTTAGAGTAAAGGAACCGGAAGTATGATTACCGCACTTGACTTCGTAAAACGCTGTTAGGTAGCGCTGTTGAAGTCTATAAAAAAAAAAAAAAATTTTCTTACATCACTCTCTTTCTCCTCTTTGCTCCAAGATAAGTAAAATTACGATCCTTTGTCCATTTCTTAATGTATGACGTCATTTGTTTACATTTGATACGCCATGAGCAGTTATGAATGTGCGAGAGTCATGGAAGATTGAAGTTTATAAGCAGTAAATTCGACCTTCCCTACCGAACTATCCTTGGTGGCCGAGAGGTTTTCTATGAAAATTTCTCGGACATTCAGGCCGGTAAATGTTATTTAATACTGTTTATTATAAACAGAGCATTTACTTAAATACTTGTATCTATAAAAAGAACGTTACACGTAAAAATGTCTTTAATAAATATATATTAATTAATAATGGTATATAATAGTTTTTACGCTGGGGTTCCCTGAGACATGAAAACTATTTTAAGGATTCCGCAAGGGTTAAACAGTTAAGAAACACTGGTCTAATCTGTTTCAATTTCTTTATAGCCTATACTAAAATCCTTGATTATTATAATAAAATATAAAAGATATATATATATATATATATATATATATTAATAATGGTATATAATAGTTTTTACGCTGGGGTTCCCTGAGACATGAAAACTATTTCAAGGATTCCACAAGGGTAAAAAGAAACGCTATTCTATATAATCTAAGTTGAGCAAGATATACTTGGTGGCTGAAGCTTTTGTATGTTTATCATGTCGAATCTACAATAGACAAACTTTTCTTTAGACTATTTTACATTCGGATTAAATAATCATGGTATCGGACCGCCAAAAAAGAAAGAGTGAAAAATGACAGCAAGGTTTCAACAGCAGCAGCACTCATCAGCAGGCCACAGTATAGGTTTACGGCTCCAAGTTCTGCACGGGATAATAGACTAATACAGTAAAACGAGTGCATTTAGTAACATAGTAATTGGGAGTAATTGGGAATGTGTACTTGGGCTCATTACCACTTGCATTCTAACACCCTAGTATCCTAGTGGCTTTTATTGCGTTACTTGTTGTGAAATAATTAACACGCACGCACACAGACACCCCACACACTCACACACACACACATACACATATATATATATATATATATATATATATATATATATAGAGAGAGAGAGAGAGAGATAGATAGATATTATGAAATGGACAAAGTCCGACAATTATTTTAAGAAAATTTCTCGGACATTCAACCGGTAAATGTTGTTTAATACTGTTTATTGTAAACAGAGCATTTACTTAAATATTTGTATCTATAAAAAGAATGTACAAACATAAAAATGTCTTTATATATATATATATATATATATATATATATATATATATATATGTATGTATGTATGTATGTATATTTATATATATATATATATATATATATATATATATATATATATATATATATAGAGAGAGAGAGAGAGAGAGAGAGAGAGAGAGAGAAAGAGAGAGTTTGTCACTTCGCTGATTGATGTTACTTTCGGTATGCCGACTCCAGAGTTTCGTAAACGGGAAATCCAGAACCAGAAATCACTCCATCCACTCGTCAGGAGGTATCAACAATTGACTATTTATATTTCGTTATTTTCTTTTTCCTTATAGAAATTTTTCATTGTTGCATGGTTGATTTCTTTTTCATAGTGCGTGTGTGCGTGCCTTTGTGAGTGCGCTCGTTCGTACTGTATGTGTGTACATGTAGAATGTCGTTGTTATTTCTCCTTTTCGTTGTTTTTTTTCACTTTAAACTCCCTTCTTATTTGTTTGATTTTTATTTTTTTTTACTTTGTATCTTTTTCTCTTTTCTTTCAGTTGTAGCGATTTTGACATCCGTTTTTTCAAACATTCACTTTCGTTGTTAACATATATATATATATATATATATATATATATATATATATATATATATATATATAGCGGACCCTCTAGTCGCTGACGACAAATGAGGGCTCAGTAAAATAAGGAGTTGCCCAACTTTTATGGACATATACGTGTCTACAAAAGCCTGCAGGTGTTTTGAAAACTTTTAAACAGACGAAATATGTGGTTGAGCCATTTTGTTCGAGTACATGTTTCTGCGAGTGACAGCCAAACCTGCTTAATTGCGCGCGGCAAAGTCACGATGTCAGGTAAAGCCATCATTGACAGGAGGAGCATACTGCCAAAACGGAATAGTACATTGTTTAGGAAGGCTAAGTTATATATTTATTTTATTTATTCATAGCCAAATCCCCGTCTTACGAATATTTCTCTTCATAATAATTTAGAAATAACTCATGCGTCTGAAAAATGTCGCTTTTGTTTCTTTGTCTTTTGGCTGCGATCATAGTGTAGTAACTGTTCCTATCAGCTTCATCTGATTCTCTCTCTCCACTTCTATCTTCCCTTCTTTCTTTCTTTCATTCTCCCACCGAAAGCAATTTTCCCCCTCTTTCCAGCCGATCAAAACACAGAATAGTCCATTATTTAAGAAGTACGGACAGGAAGTAACGGTTTTGCTAGGCGGGAAAATGAGAAATTATAATGGGATATTGCAAGAAGATATTTATTGTCTTCAAGATGACTTATCTTATCAAAGCCATCCTGAAGCCCCGTAATATATTCTCCAGTCAATTAGAAGAGTTGACTGGTGATCAGGCCACTTGCTGGCGTGTTTGCAAAGACTCTGTTCAAACCACAGCCTCTAGGTTGGTGCAGCCGGGAGAAGAATGCCACCGAAAACATCACATGCGGAATCCTACCATCCAGGGTCTTTTTAGATACCCTACTTACAAAAATGTATGTCATGTCAAGTGCTTCTCTAATCATCCACACAAGAAACCGTCCCATTGAAAGGAAGTAGACGTGTTTGCCTTAAAATGACTTTCTATAATGACCACCAGAAATAGAGGGTTTCATATATAGCGATTAAAATTATTACAAAGAATATTAATTCTTCAAGTATAATAATGCAGAGGAAAGTGTCTATGGCGCCGAGGTAAACACTTTATCCTGCCAGATAACGTATCTTCATATATATGCGATATTTTAACAATAGATCAAAAAACATAGTCCTGCGTATGACGATAAACTAAATCCGGCAGTAAGCCTTCCGATCGGAGGTTTTAAGGATCGTGGAACCATTTACTAAGTCTTGTTGTTCCTACATCCACCCTGACGTGGGGTGGTAGCACATGTTAGTGTCCAAGCTATGGGCAAATAGTGAACCTCAAAACAAAAATCAACAGCTCATTTTTATAATGAAACGTGCAACAATACATTTTTATAGCAAAATGACAATCAATGCTACATTAAAAAAATATATAAAATACCTTTATGGTACAATTACCAAAATTGCATTTTATGATTTACAAAATATATATCTATTAGGTTGGTGCAAAAATAATGTCGTTTTCTCACATATGTTACTTTTATATATGATTTCTGAATTAATTCATTGATATATATAGCCATGTTATATAGCATTTTGAAGCACGTTTTTCGCTCTATCGAATTGTGTTATTTGTTACCGTTCTCAATCTTTTCATTCATTTTTTGCAGGCTTTTTGACAGCATGGACAAAATTCAAATCCGCACGATTTTCTTGTTCCAGTTCAGACTAGGCCGAAAAGCTGCCGAGACAGCTCGTGATATCAATGATGCGTTTGGCCCAGGAACCACTAACGAACGTGTGGCACAACGGTGGTTCAAGAAATTTCGCAATGGTGACGAGAGCCTCGAAGATGAAGACTGTCGCGGTCGGCCGACTGCGGTTGATAACGAACATTTGAAAGCCTTAATTGAAGCCCATCCTCGCAAAACCACACGAGAAGTTGCTGTTGAACTCGAGGTCGACCACTCAACAGTCGTTCGCCATTTAAAGCAAATAGGGAAGTCAAAAAAGTTGGATAAATGGGTGAACGATAATCAAAAAAATCGTCAAAAAAACGACATTATTTTTGCACCAACCTAATAAAAAAACATACCTTTACCCTGAAAGTATAAAATTATATACAAAATATCTGCAATTGAAAGCATGAAATTATGTACAAAATTTTTATATTTCTGCATTGAATAACCCACAGAGATTGATATGGCGCTAAACAAAATCATCCAATTAATCCTCTAAATCAAAAAGCAGGATTTACCACCATGAATTAGTGAAACGCTTATCGGCACGGCAAGTGAAAAGGGCGAGCCGCGTTCGAATTCTAACCTAGTCTGTTGCGTTCACTTTCGAACGAATAATCGTGTGAAAGGCATGAATCGGTCTCTTCCCATTATCGTCAGCTTTAATAGTAGGGTAGACTTGGCTTTCTAAATTTGAGTGGCAATCAGTTTAAAAGAAAGGATGTTTTTTTTTCAAAATTATTTTTTTTTTTTATAATTCGAATCTGTTTTTGAGAAATCCACACATTATGTGTTGTAAATAATTAAAAAAAAATTAAACTAGCAAATTTTTTGACAAAACTGCAGAAGGATAAATATTTGTTTTTGGTGGGAAGGAAGGCGTTTGATGGAAACCATTAATTGTATAAATTAGTGGTTTCCAAACTTCAGACCGTGGAGAAAGCAACGGGAAATCACTTCATTATAATTCCTAAGAACGATGGAAGTTCACAGATAATAAAAAAAATGGAGTCTGTGAAGAGCCATTATCGCTACGTCATGTAAAGAACATGTCATTTCCTTTAACGCGTGAAAAATATATCCGAAAAAAAAAACAATGGGATAAATAGCCAACCGAATAAAAAAGAAAGTATAATTAATTATAAAAACCTTTTTTACAATAATGTTCCCCGATGCAAGACCTAAGAGCCACTCAAGGTAGAGGGTTACAGAGTAAGAGGCACACTTTATAAAAATATGTGGGGAAGATAACGGTTAACCCTAGACTTAATAATGGAGATAATTGGAAAACAATTTAAGCGAAACAATTTCGTGCATTTATACCTGTAAATTACCAAAATCGGCGGCACCGCCCCTTTGGAGATGATAGAAAGATCCAGGGTGACAGTGGCACATCTGAACAATACACACATTGCATCTGAATTGTATCTTACCTCCATTTATATAACAATATAATGGATATATTTAA
>OZ010612.1:46383262-46390762 GCA_963932145.1 Acanthosepion lycidas
CCAGACTTGACCACCGGAAAAACGGACGTGCAAGTTTGGAAAATCAGAAATCGATCCAATCATTTTCTCTTCGTGATCGATGAAAATGATGTTCACCAATCTAAGTTTAGCAGGGCATTGATATTAAATTCAGCTCCCACTGAACACCCAGATTCTGTGGCCATGTCCCAGACTAAAATCAAGTTAGTAGTGTATCTGACAGTAGAGAAAGTCATACTTTTACTTGAAAAATTATTAGAATTTCATAATATTTTTAAAAAAATGTACAATTTTTATTTTTTTTTTTTGACAGACTTAAACAGAAAATGTGGATGAAGTTTTGGCAATATTTAAGTGACCATCCAACAATTTTTCTTTCTCTGCTAAAATGAAGTTGCACTGTTGGGTTGAATTGGTTGTCAATAATTATAATAATTCTTAATAAGTCCTAGTGTTAATGGTCAATCCTAACCTAATAATTCCTAGTGATAATTCACAATCCTAACCTAATAATTCCAGGTGATAATTGTCAATCCTTACCAGATAATTCCTAGTGATAATTGTCAATTCAAACCTAATAATTCCGAGTGATAATTGACAATCCTAACCTAATAATTCCATGTGATAATTGCCAATCCTTACCAGATAATTTCTAGTTATAATTGTCAATTCTAACCTAATAATTCCTAGTGTTAATTGTCAATTCTAACCTAATAATTCCTAGTGATAATTGACAATCCTAATCTAACAATTCCAGGTGATAATTGCCAATCCTTACCAGATAATTTCTAGTTATAATTGTCAATTCTAACCTAATAATTCCAGGTGATAATTGCCAATCCTTACCAGATAATTCCTAGTGATAATTGTCAATTCTAACCTAATAATTCCTAGTGATAATTGACAATCCTAACCTAATAATTCCAGGTGATAAATCCCAATCCTTACCAGATAATTCCTAGTGATAATTGTCAATTCTAACCTAATAATTCCTAGTGATAATTGTCAATTCTAACCTAATAATTCCTAGTGTTAATTGTCAATTCTAACCTAATAATTCCTAGTGATTATTGACAATCCTAACCTAATAATTCCTAGTGTTAATTGTCAATTCTAACCTAATAATTCCTAGTGATAATTGACAATCCTTACCAGATAATTTCTAGTTATAATTGTCAATTCTAACCTAATAATTCCTAGTGTTAATTGTCAATTCTAACCTAATAATTCCTAGTGATGGAATTTGCATAATATAAAGTAACCGGGACTAACAGATTCAGCTATCTGCATTTCGCTGGATTTTTCTTTGATTTTATTGATATTTTTGTAATCATATCACCCCAAGCAAGGCGGGAGTTCCACTAGCACGCAAGAGGGTTACAGAGAGTGGGTGCAAGAGTGAAGAAGGCGGGGTTGAGGAAATGATAAAGAGAAGGACAGGGACCCAGATCAAATTATCAGAAGATGTTGATTGATATTACATTTGAATATTTGAAGATTATCGCTATCAGGGAAGCAAGTAAGAGAAAGGGAGTTCCACTGTCGGGAAGTGCGAGATAAGAAGCGTTTGGTGTAGAAGCGACGGCACATTTAACCGTTTCAACAGTGAAAGGGTGGGACCAAGATGCCAACCTAGTAGCACGCTTAAATTCATGCAGTTTGGGTACCAGTGTAAGTAGCTCCTCAAACTGTTGCCATGAAAATATTTGTAGAAAAGACAGAGAGAACACGTCTGTGAGAAAATGACTGCAGACCTATCACATTGCATATCCGTCTTTGAATTTTGTCAAGTAACTCGAAATGAACAGCGGAGGCACCAGACCATATATGGCAACAGTATTCGATGTGAATATATATATATATATATATGTGTGTGTGTGTGTGTGTATATTATATATATATATGTGTGTGTCTGTATATTATATATGTGTATATTATATATATATATATATATATATATATATGTGTATATTATATATATATATATATATGTGTGTGTGTATATTATATATTTATATATATGCGTGTGTCTGTATATTATATATATATTAATATATGTGCTGTATATTTTAGTACTTAGACGTTAGTTTCAGTAGATACTCGTATTTGAGTAGACGCTCAGTTTATTTATTAAACAGTATATATTTTTTCATTCGCAGACAGTACTGTTTCGCTGTATCACAGTGCGACTAGACACCCGAATGCCTCAAGCCAGGATTGAAACCTAAACGATTTGGTGTCAGTCAGAGTTTCTACCACTGAGCTGTTTTCATTCGACAGACTATCTAGCTAAATCTAGCGTATTGTTTTTACGAATGTAAAGAATTGCCAATCAACCACAGGGCTCGATTCATTTTACTGTTATTCAACAGTGCTCAATTGAAATATATTTTCAAGAGCTAAATTATGTCATTCGCAGACAGTTCTGTTTCGCTGTATCACAGCTCGTCAGTGCGACTAGACATCCAGGATTGAAACCCAACCAATTTGGTGTATATATATTATATATATTGAATTATAAATATAAATGGCGTATAGCATTTCTTGAAATATGAGTCAGTATCATCAAAAATCGATGTACTGTCATTAATGATTAGTGTTAGTGATCTCAAATCGGAAAAGATTCGAAAGTAATAAAATCAACTTGGATTTAATGAGCGGTGTAATGCGTGGGTGTTAGCGAATACCGAGAACTGGTCCCAGAGTAAAGGTAAGGGTGAGGGAAGCCTGTGGTAGGAGTCGGACAATTCCAAATAAAGGGGGAATCCAGACTGTTAGAATCAAACCTGTTCGCACACCTCCCCTTAAAGTCCAAACTCCACTTCATTCAATCGGGATTGGTGTTTGCCTACAAAAAGAGAAAGGTGGGTGCTTCTCAAATAAGTAACGTGATTGAATACAGAATGAAACGGTTTCAGAATAGACAGTATCCAACCAGTGCTTCTTTTATATGCCCTGTCCTTTCAGGGTGTGGACGATCATGGCTCTCCACACGCTCCTACCGCTCGTGGACCGTAGCAGCGTTTCTCCCTTTGCCAAGCCCCCAGACGCACCCCGTTTCCGCCATCTATTTACACAAGCTCACCAAGTAGGTGTCCTTCTGCCCCCCTCTATTCTCGATATGCTATGTGAAGGTTAGGTTTTCCAAGCCCCTCTTCCTCATTATGTCGAAGAAATTTTAGCTGTCTCCTGCTGATTCTGAGTGTAACCGTGCTTCTGTTGGTATTTTCTTTAAGACTTTTTCATTGTTTACTTTACTATGGAAATCTCAGTATCCTTCTGTAGAACCAAATTTCTATAGAACCATATATCTCCAGTTCATCTGAAGGGAGATTGACCCACATTCACTGCCATACAATCAGATTCGCTAGGTTTAGGATAGTCAGTGTTGACCATCTCGCCCCACTACCCTTTCGGCCTTGTGCCAAAATTGTAATTATATTGCAATAAATAATCATTGTATTTATTTTCAATGTTTCTAATTTAATTGTCCATCTATACTGTATATGATCTACTATCGTACATAATTACGTTACAATAACATTTACACTATTTACATTATTCGGACTATTGTCCTCATCTTAGCCGCCATACTTATTACAACGTTTCGGTCGTTGTATGCTCCGGCCTTCTTCAGATGGTTGGAATGTCGAACTGAACCCTTTATTCCACTCACTGGAGTAGACTGTTCTAGTTCCACGTGCCATGTTTAATGGATGTCAGTTATCACTTATCTCCTGTTAATTTCCCTCTCCAAGTTCCCCACTGCCTTAACCGGGTATTGCAATACCCGGTTACGGCAATACGCGGTTAATTCAGTTGATTTATATTGCAGCGAGTATCCAAAAAATGGGAGCACATTTTGGTTAGCGCGAGATGGCAGAACATGATCAGCGTGTGACCGACAATGAAGAGATATCTTGATTAGAAAGCGTGCAGTCAATAAGTAGACATCTTGATCAGCAAAAGTCCGAGAATACGAATATATATCTTGATCAACGAATGTCTGAAAATGGAAGAGACATCTTAAACAAAGAGAAGAACCTTGATCATTTGGTAATTAGCCAGGGTGTCAGTTTGCTCGACGGAAAGCTGGCCCCTGAAGAAGTGGGACCCATATATCGATTATATAAATGCAATATCAAAACGAACACCGACGACTGTTCGAATAAATTAAAAAGGAATAAGAACGTCATCTGCACACTATCAGTTATTCAATTCCAATGTGAGAGGACATTTTCAAAGCTAAAGATCATGAGAAAAAGGTTAAGAAATTCGCTGTCTGCGGAGAATTTGGGATCATATATGTTATCAAATGAAAAGGAATTGTCAGATGAATTCGATGCAGAAGCAATTATTGTGAACACTAAAAATTGCTCTTAAATATAGTGAACTGCATGTAATGCCTTCTCGTGCTTTTAAATTATCTGTTTACGTTGAAATTGTGCAACAAACTATTTAAATATAATAGACAAGTACTTAAAATTAAAACAAAATATAAAAATTTTAAATTATAACATTCTGTATTTACCTTTGGTATCTACGAGGATTCAAAAAGTTCTAAACCTCAGCATGCGATCGACATTGAATAGACAACTTGATCAGAAAGTGTCCAGGCAATAAGGAGACACCTTGATCAGAAAGTGTCCAGGCAATGAGACACCTTGATCAGAAAGTGTTCAGGCAATAAGGAGACACCTTGATCAGAAAGTGTCCAGGCAATAAGGAGACACCTTGATCAGAAAGTGTCCAGGCAATAAGGAGACACCTTGATCAGAAAGTGTCCAGGCAATAAGGAGACACCTTGATCAGAAAGTGTCCAGGCAATAAGGAGACACTTTGATCAGCAAAAGCCCAAGAATACGAATATATATCTTGATCATCGAGAGAAACTTTGAACAAAGAGAAGAAACCTTGATCATTGGGTAGTGACTGGCTGACCATCGTGTCAGTTTGTTCGATGGCAAGTGGGCCCCTGAAGAACTTGGACCCGTATATCAATGATATAAATGCAATATAGAAACGAACATCGGCGACTGTTCTAGTAAATAAAAAAGGAATAAGAACTTTATAAAGTCATCTGCACACTATCAGTTACTCAAGTTCAATGTGAGAGGACATTTTCAAAAGATCATAAAGAAAAGGTTAAGAAATTCGCTGTCTGAGGAGAATTTGGAATCATACATGTTGCCGTCAAATGAAAAGGAAGTGTTAGATGAATTGGATGCAGAAGTAATTATTGGTTGATTCGAACAATCAAGTGAACACAATCAATTGCTATTGACATAGTGGATAGCATGCAATGCTCTACTGTGATTTTGAAATATCTGTTAATGTGTAAATTGTGCAGTAAACTATTTACAATATCAACCAATTATTAGGTTGGTGCAAAAATAATGACGTAATAATGTCGTTTTTTGATGTTAAAAAATACGTCAAAAAACGTTATTATTACGTCATTATTTTTGCACCAACCTAATACTTAAAATTAAAAAAAAATTCAGTTATAACATTCAGTGTTTGCATCCGAATGCTCGGTGGATTAATGGATAAAGGCTCGGATTGAGGAATTAGAAAGGCGAGTTCGAATTCCAGTCGGATTCATTACATTAACTTACGTGCTAATACCCTTGGGGAAGGTATGAATCATTTTCTTCTACCCACCAGCTATGGGCAAATAGCAGGAGAGACCGGGTTCTATAGCCTTGGATGGCAACTGGTCAATCGCAGAAAGAAATGGCAACCTACTGCGGGAAAAAAATCTGCCTCGTAAGAAAAGTGTATCACGCATGGCGCATGACTTTTTTACAGCTCATCAACCTTTTCTTGAATTTGGATTTGAAACTGATGCGGGTTAGAAGATATTAAGGCTGAAATCTTTTTTGTGCCCATACTCGAAACTTCATTTTCTTTTTTTGCAATTATTAAGAAAAACCGACGTTGATTTATATTACATTTGGTATGTACTACCAATAATATGTAGAGTACATATTACTAAGAAATACACATTTTTCCGCAAAAATTTGTACCTTTTTTCCATTCTTTTAAAAATTTTATTTGTTATGATAAAGTAAATGATAGCATCGTAATTGCGGATGGGCCCACTTTGTCTCCTGGCAACCAATATTTTTAGACCCAGTCGACCACTTTCAGTGGGGGTCCTTGAGATTGAAGTACAATGTGATCAGCATATGACCAGTCAACAAGGAAACACTTTGATCAGCGAGTGTCCTTAAATTGAAGACATAATCGTTGATTAGTGACTGTCCAGGCAAAGAAGAAACTAGAAAGCGCCAAAGTGTTGTAGGTGGAACGTTGGGATCATCGAATGTTGGCGGACTGAAAACTTTATTTAATCTACCTGTCCGTGTCTTCGGGCATCTGTTCTTTATTTTTTATCATTTCACACCCAAGCAAGGCGATAAAGCCACTAAGACCCAGGGGATTATTGAGAGATAAGGAAATTGAGAAAACGTTACTGATTAGAAAGAACACTAATAGAAGATTTTTTTAAAAGACTGAAGACGGCGGTTGACGTTGCATTTAAACTTTTGAAGATTGTAGTTCATAAAAATGTCAGAAGAGAGTTCCACAGGTGAGTAATGAGAGGGAAGAAGCCATTAGAATAGAACTTACGGTAGCCTCTAGCAATTTTAACAGTAAAATGATGAGACCTAGCTTCCAATCTAGTACTGCACTTAAATTCATAAAGTCTAGGTACCAAAGAGGAAAGTGATATTTATTCTGCTATGTAAGGAAATGTGGCACAAAGCCAAAATGGGGAATGGAGAGAAGGGCGGTCTTCTACTGTCTTAACATTAAACTTAGCTAGCAACAAACACTGGCCCAAGCATACAACAATATTCTTTACACCGAAACAACGCATTCTTACCTACTTTTCTTACTACAGTCACCATAATACCTACTTGTCTCTATGAAAGTCCTAATGTCCAATTCATTGTCTGTGGAAGAATGAGAATAAAACAAGAAAGAGGAAAGCTCACCAGAACAATTGTCATGGAAATATTTATAGACGAGGCATATGGAAGCTATGTTACGGCGGTGAGAAAGTGACGAGAGCCGAGATGCCAGGTCTGGACCAATAACATTAAAGAATTTTCTTTGGGTTTTGTCAAAAAATCTCGAGAGGCATAGAAAGAGCTCCAGACTAGACGCGAAAGCAATGTTCAATGCAAGTATGAACAATAAACTTATAAATGTGCCAGATAGATCCTGATGAGAAAAATTGTCTAGCACGACAGAGAGAACCGCCTTCTCAGCTTTCAGGCTGATGATGGTTCCATAATCTTTTAAAGCGTGCCTACTTGGCATGCGTTTGCCCCACTGATCCACATAAACGTCATTGATCAGTGAACCCCTACGTCGCACGATTTGGACTCAATCAAGGATCTCATGTGCCCCAACAAAGATGGGTTATTAGTATAGAACAATTCACAGTGTCATCGGGCCCAAGTAACCTAGAATTGGCTCGTAAAGCATTCCGGAGACTTCAAATAAATT